>JAZKJV010003192.1:0-600000 GCA_037367405.1 Ottelia alismoides
TAAATCGACCCGACCATTATCTTCGCCTTACTCCTCCGCACGTTCTCCGCCCCTTCATCCAACCCAGTTCGCCACGGAACTGGGATTCGAGCTCCTTCGTCGTCGCATCGTCGGAGCTCATCCACCCCGTCGCATCGTTCACCCACCTCGCCTCTAATCGGGTCGAGGCATTTTGCCCTCGACCCACGAGTGTTTCTGTGCAGCTTTGCAGGTCAGAGGAGGACCATCTGAGGTCCTCCACGTTCAGCATAGGAGCCTGAGCTCCGCCTTCGTCGCCCGGGCTCCTCGGAGCTCCTTGGCGCTATCGAAGGGGTTCTTCAGACGCGGGAGACTCCAGCGATTCTTTTCCGATCTTCAGCAGCCCCCAAGGAGGTCCACCGACGCATATCGGGCCGGCGAACCTCGCCGGCCATCTGTTCTTCCTGGATCCTCCCCGACCGTCCGTTCCGCCTTCACCTACCAGATCGTACACGGACCGTCCGATCGAGCTCAGGGTTCCTTCACCAGCGTCCACCATCTGATCGCCACGTGGAGAGACCTGAAGCGTCAGATTAGTGAAGGGTTAGCCACGGCGTGCAGTAGCCGTTGATCTTCCACATGGCGAGCCCTCACCCATTCGATCACCACCGAGGCTTCTTCGTTGAGGCACCACTTCTCCAGACCTCACGATCATCAACGTGGCGTCTATCCAGCCCCTCGATTAATAAAGGGTAATTTACCCTTAGCCCTCTCTCTTTTAGCGTTTATCATTTAGTCCTGTAAATAGTTTTTGTAGTTCATTTTATTATGGTAAATTTGCATAGAGGACCTGTTAGTTTATTTTATTTGCATTTCTACGCCTGCCTGTTGTGGAAACGTGCATCGACACGTGATTTTGTGGTGGAATTGCATGTATGGGCCTGTGGTTTTCTTGTTGTTCATAGAATGAAATATATTTTTGGATATTTGCATTTATGCTCCTGTGAGTGTTTTTAATTCTGCATGTGCTGAATATCGTGGGAATTTGACACTTAAGCCCCTGGACTTTTAGCACATGTTGCTAATAGGTCCAGGAACTTTAAATTATTTGCATTTGGGTCCTTAAGTGCCTAGTCCACGTGCCTGGCGCGTGAGAACTTGGACTTTTTGCACCTGGACCCCCTGGGTTTCTATTTTTGTTACGTCTAGGCCCCCAGAACATATTTTTATGACAAATAGGTCCCTGTGGACTGTGGGCTCCTGTTTGTTGTAAATAAAATATCAAATATCATCCAAATTAAGTGAAAATTTGACACGTGGCTCCTGCCACTGTGTAGAATTTTCACTAATTTTTGGGAAATTTTGGAGCCTTTTTATTATTTTTAAAATTCAAAAACTTGTCTTTTTCTGTCCGTCCAGATAAAAAAATCACAAAAAAATAGTAAAACATTCTCAAAAAATCTAAAAAATTCGTATTTTGTGTGTTTTGTGGTGCTTGATTTTCTAACTAATTTTGGTCATTTTTGGGTTTATAGAAAATATAAAAATTGAAAAACATTGAAAAACTTATAAAAATTCTAATAAATCGTAGAAAAATCAAAAATTAATAACACTTTTTCTTGATTATTCCTTGTTGTTCATACTTTATAGGAAAAATACCTTCAGGTTTGTTAGGGCCATTTTACATTTTAATTTGGCCCTTGAAACCTGACTGGACATTGTTCTTCTGTTTTGGTCTTGTTTCATTCTATAAAATTCTATAAAAACCAGAAAATTATCAAAAATTCATTAAAAATAGTAAAAAATATAAAATTTCTAAAAATATTTTTTTGATTTTTTGAGCATTTTAGAGTAATTAAATAATTGTTGAAAGTTGCTTGTTTAGTTGTTTTCTTATTTTCTTTATAATTAAAAATTCCAAAAAATATAAAAATATTAAAAATACATCAAAAATCATTTGTTTTTATTTTTCTGTATTTTAGACCACTTAGTAGGCCGCAAGGCCATCACGTGCTCTCTGAGTTCGACCCTGGGAGCTATACCAGGTAATCCAATAGCAAGACCGCTAGTTTGAGTTTTCATCGATTTTTATCCTTCTTTGGTGGTCTGAATTTTTCTTGATTGAGCTCTGAGTCCGAGTGACTGAGGTCACAACGACCTTAGTGATTTATACTTTACCTTAGTTGTTCGGGCGTCTCGTCATTTACCTAACACCATTCATCTCAGGAGCGGTAGGAGATTGTAGTCACCTACACACCAGTTGGGGTTGGGAGATCAAACTACTGAGAGAGCATTATCTTCTACATCATCTCCTTCAGCAACAGTCGAGAGGACCAGTGTAGCAGCACCCAAGTCTGGAGTTTCACCACCTTCACCACCACCTCTACCAAGCACATGTAGATCACCATCAGCAAGGGAGAATATACCAGTTTCAGATTTTTCATCTTCACCAGCAGCAACATCTCGTTCTGTTTTAGATTATGTTTTTCCTCTACATGATTTGGACAACACTGTACATATTGATTCTAGTTGTACTTTTGTACATGAGGATTCTACTTTGAATAATGAAAATGAACATTTATTCCGATTCAGTGCCATTTTCTTCTTCTCTCAAATTCAATAAAATTCAAAAATAAAAATAGCCCTATCTAATCCTGGAGTGGTTGAGATATTACATAACAAATTTTTAAAGATGCCACTCCTTAAGGTCATGGAATACATGTCTATAGTAAAAAAGGGAATGAAAGAGGCTTGTGCACAAAAGCATCAACCAAGGTAGAACGGACGAAAGGAAATAGAGAAACACATCCTGGCCATGGTCGCAATTCATGCCATCAGTTACCTCCCGCCTAAAAAGAAAGACAACGGAGCACCTCACATCCGTTGACATATCTTTGATCAAGAATTTGATCTTACTCTTTTCGATAGCGGTTCCTCCATTAATCTCATGCCTTCCTCTTTATTAATTGAATTTCGGTTAGGGCCTCTTAAAACAACCAGGATGATCCTTCAATTTGCTGATAGATGGATTAAGAGGCCAAAAGGCATTTTAGAGGATGCTATTGTAACTATGCAGGACATGAAATTTCCTGTTGATTTTGTCGTCATAGATATGAACACACCTGCACCGTTACTCTATAACCGATCATACTAGGTCGATCATTCCTCCGAAGAATCGAATCAGAAGTTGATTATGGTACTGGAGAGATCATCTTTCACTCTCGCAGTGACAAGGTGAAAATTGAGACGATCTCTGATCCTAGAACATCACCGCCACCTGCAGCAGATGAGACAGAGAAAGCTATATCAGAGCCAGATGACTGTGATTTTCTTTCTGATTTCAAAGAGACATATCTTTTCACTGATTTTATAGATACCCAAGAGTTCCTTTCCCAAAAGAACTCTATGGAAAGCACAATCGACATGATTTCCCTTAGTAGTCCAATTGAGCTAGTTGCTGATGGACAGTTTGAGATGATTTCTGAGGATCAATCTGAGTTTTTAGAGGCACCTTCTGATATTCCTTTGAAATACTTTTCTGAGATTACTGATGATAAGCCTCATTTTGAGAGTTCTGAAGTACAGATATCTAAGCCATACGTTGAATTTCCTGATTTATGCACAGATGAGAGACATCTTCATCGATTTTCCCTTTTTTGTTTTTCCATTGAATCTGTACATTCTCTTCATCGATTTTCCTTTTGTACAATCTACTACACTTAGGATTACTTGATCCTAAGTATAGGGGATCACCAACTTCTCTTCTTTTTATCTTTTCTTTGAGTCGTTGTAGCATAGGAGTCTTATCACTTTTCTATACTTATCACGAGTTATGTATTCCTTTGCCGTTCTCTAATCACTATGAGGACATAGTTCGAGCTAAGTATAGGGGTGTCGTATATATTGTTTATATACATTAGACATAACTCGTACATTTAATATGATTATTTTGGGGATATATATATAATTTCTTAAAATCCATGAGTATAAAAAACAACAAAAAAATAAAAACAACAAAAACAACAATAAAATAACAAAAATCCTTCTTGTATATACTTGTACATATTTTACTAACCCATTTACCTTTTAAAAAATACCTAAAAATTACAAAATCAAAAGTCTATAAAAATTTGCATAATTCAAAAAAGCTCTCTTTTCACATCTGCATTTTCTCCGAAAATCCATGAAAAGTTCAAAAGTAAAAAAATTGTTCTTTTCACATGTGCATCATATTTTTTTCAAAAAAATGGCTTTCTTTGCATTATACATATTTTCTTGCATGTGCATTTTTCAAGATAGTATTCACATTTAAACTAAATCTGGAATGAAAATGAAGAATGGAGCTTAGTTGGACCTTAATCCACATAATTTCAGAGGAACCTTATAAAAAATGGAGTTAAGACTTGTCAGTTCCTAGTGACTTAGTTATTTGAGTTCATAAGACTATATTTACATGTCATCTTGAGTAGTCTAAGTAGAATATTTAGCAACACATGCATAATTCTTTCAGAATGTGGCTTATCTTGCACAAGCACTCTACATGTAAGTCTTCATGGATGAGGTAGTGAGGAAGCAGAATCGTTTGGCTTTGGGTAGCATACGAGGGTAATACATCTAGGCAGAACTATCGTCTTCCTATAGGGAAGGAAGTGTGTCTCAACCTAGTTTAACGATATTGATGTCTAAAGATATGATGCTGCGGGGTTGCAATAATGCTTCAAAAGAGGGACAGTCTACTGGCTCAAGAGGAAAAACTCCTTATGTACCTGTTGCATCTTGTATATACTTTCAAAAAAAATAAAGAATCTCCAAAAGTGGACGAACCTCATTGAAAAGTAAAATGCCTGCTAAAGTATATATACAAGGACAACAAAATAATATAATAAGAGCTTCAAAGTCATTTTTTTGTAAGATTGCAGCGTATGACTTGGCTACATGACGAGCCCGCAAAAGCCGCGTTAAGGAGTTGTTTTTAATTTTCGTGCGTGAAATTAATGATGTCGTTCGTTGTAGGCGGCAATCGGAAACAGTCAAGAAAATAACCACAAATTTTATTCAATTTCAATCAAGTGGTTTTGATGTTTATTTTACTTGGGCAAGTCCCAAGGTCGATCACAAGGAGGCAAAGGAACAACCTAGATTAATGTCTATCCAATTTTTAGTTCGGTTTTCAAGGTGGTTTTTTTTGGAATTTTTCAATGCAATAGAGGGTGCAATATGCAAATTCGGCCTACTTTATGGACTAAAATGTGAATTACGTTCAAATGATGTCCGAAAAATACGAAACTTGGCCGAGATGTAAAATATGATGAAATAAGTGCACTGTAATTTTTTTGGAATTTTTGGATGCAGTATGAATTTTTTATGGATTTTTAAATGCAAACAGAATTATTTTCAATATTTAATTATAATAAATATTAAACCTACTTATTTTCGAGAAATAAAATTATCCAAGATCTATCACTAGGTCATGGATCTTAGAAAAATCCTAAACCTTGAAAATGTGGGGTTGAATATTTATTAAAAATCAAGTACTGAAATGTGCTAAATGATTTTTACAGGACAAAATGTGCATGCAAATGCAAAGATTTTTGGGCACAATGTTAATCAAAATAATCTCTACAATGTTTGATTTTTGAGGAATTTTTAGAGTCACGGTTAATCATATAAAAATTAAAGAGCAAGACGTGGGCAAAGTCTGCAATTTTCCACAAAATCTTTATTTATTCATTAACCATTAATCACAAGAATAGTCGCAATGCGTCCAGATGTAGAGAATTAAGTAAAGAACATCATGCAATTTTTAGATAAATAAAATAATGTAGAGAATAGGTCTAAAATTACTGGGGAACACGGGGGTATATGTGCAATATAATTAAAATAAACAACTAAAATGCAGAGGACCTATTTGAAATTACCAACAGAAGGGGGGTTGTGATTGCAATTTCTCTGGGGGGTCACGTGCGGGGCACGTGACCTTCTGGATTAGACTTGAATGCAATTTGGCGGAGCTCCGGGGGCGTCATTGCAATTTGCCCACGGTCACGTGCGTAGCACGTGACCTGGGCTGTCGTCAGCGCTGACATTCCCCACGCACGCGACTCGCGCGTGCTGGGCCTCGGGCTCCGAGCCCGACGGCAAGGCGGAGGCGAGCCGGGCGGAGGAGTTGGCTGGAAGTCCGGCCTTGCTCGTCGGCCGTCCTCTGGCTGGTGGTGAAGAACAGCGGCGAGGGCCTTGGCCTCTCCTGGCGGAGTGCGGTGAGGTGGCGGAGGAGAGGGCGTTGGCGGAGCTTCCTGGATGTCGATGGTGGCTTGGCGATGAAGCTCCTGGCGGAGGCGTGAAAGATGGTCTTTGTCGGAGCAGACGAAGTCGGCGAAGCGTTGGCGGGGGTTGTAGATGACGTAGCGGCGGAGAAGATGGCGTGTCGGTGAAGATAAGACGAAGCTGTTGGAAGGCGGTGGAGCTCCAGGCGGTAGGCGGCGAATCTCGAAGGTTGATGGCGGTGGTCGTCGGCTCGACGGAGGACCGGAGTAGCAGCAGCAATGGCGAGGTGGCCTCGCCACCGCGACGAGGACCTTGGGTCCTCGGATCTCGTCGATGAAGAGGGTACGACGGCGTTGTCACCGCCGCGTGCCTGCGGTTGAAGTAATCGGCGGATGAGGTTTCAGGGGGTCGGTGATGGAGTATATATAGGGGAGAGGGAGGTCGGGTTGGCGGCGGCTGTTGGCGAAATCAGCGGGCAGTCGTTGCGGAGGTAGGAGGCGGCGGAGGGCGCGAGGTTGGGGGCGACGGTTTCGGAGGGGAGAAGGCCTGGAGAAGACGACGGTCAAGGGCCGTCCAATCGGCCGAGATCGGATGGCCAAAAAGGAGCCACGTGAAGGGGGCCTGGGTAGGCGCGGGCGCACGTGCAGTGCGCGTGCGGGCGAGGCACGTGCGCTGCACGTGCGTGGGTTTATTTTATTTTTTTTAATTTTTTTTATAAAAATGAGATAAAAAATGCGAAAAATAGCTGACATGTGGCGGCCTCTGGGGCTGCCACGTGTCAGCACCAGAAAAATCCGGAAATAAAAGATTTCTAAAATCTATAAAAAATAGCAAATGACCTCGGATCGAAAAAGTTCCTTCACAAAAAATGCTCGTCTCGACGAGATTTACAACTTTCATGAAGGCATCAAAACCAAATTCGGTCAAATGTAGAAAGTGAATTTTTGGGGTATCCCATGTACATAGAATACCTTGATTTTTAGGTTTTCTAATTTTTTTGTTATTTTTTAAACAAGATAAAAATCCGGAAAAATACGAAAAACTCAAAGATAAATAAAAGACATCTAAATCTAATTTTTTGGATTTTTATAAATTAAGAAAGTATATACATAAAATAAAGGTCAGAAAACCGCGAAATATACAATGTACAAAAGAGGCCCAAAACCCAACTTTCACATACGAGCTTCAATTCACTTGAACTTGGTCTTGTTTTGAAGGTAATTGAATGTGCATTAGTTCAAAAGTGAGTAGGATCAAATCGGACATTGGATGGGGAAGATATGTGGCTTTTAGTCCGAAAATCCTGAAACTAGGGTTTGGGTTTTTGGTCCACTTATTTGGGTTAATAATTTTTTTGTATTTTTTATTTATTCTTGTGAGTGATATGTACGCAATGGAAGTGGTTTTGGGTTATTCGGAGTTAGCATGAAGGATTTAAAAATAGGGGAAGTTAGGCTATTCACAGGTCACTTTTGGCTTGGATTTTTAGCTTCTTATTTTATGCAGGAATTAATGCTAAAATGCAATTCTTATGCAATCATGCCCGAATGCTAATTATGCGAAATAAATGCAGAAATGCAATTGATTTTGAGGGACTTGAGCCTAATTAATGAGACTTAGAGTGATGAATCCGAGATTCATCATCCCCCTATACTTAAACCATGCTCGTCCCTGAGCATCAAAAAGAAATGCCATGAAGTGAAATGAGACTGGGTTCCATACCAAGACCATGAGCTGAAGGTGAAAGTGAAACTAAACTCGACCTTTGGATTAATAATGTGGCGGAACTTCTGTGATACTTAGAATTTTTAAAATCAACAGTCCTCAAGTTCTACATATCATTGACACAGTTTCAACTCAGAAGTCATCTTAGATCAATCCTCTTCCCAAAGTATACCCTATGAACATTGAATAACCGACTCATGTGTGTGAAGGGTTTTAGCTCTTCCCATTTAGAATGCCGGACTACCATGCTCCTCTCCTCTCCAATAACTCGTCCTCGTAGTCAGGTATTTCCTTCTAAGGTCCTGTCGCGCTGTGTTTCACAATCGAATGAGGGAGAAGATAGAAGAAAGAGAAAAGAACTGGAGGGGGTGGCCAGTGTAGTCACCCCTCCTTATGAAGATGGCCAGTGTAGCCAAGTCTCCACCATGATCTGCAGGTTTCTTGAAGCTTGGACCTTTTGGTCGAATTTTTATTTGGTAGAATGCTTCTTTGTATTTGGAATTTTTGGTGGTTCTGCTTGGATCTTGTTTTGCCCCTACGGATATAGCATCTTTTTATTCCGTACATTTTTTTGGGGTCTTAGAAAAAATTGTGCCCAGCCATCCATCCCTTTTCCGAAGCTTTATTTCAACCCGTACTCCGGTCTTTAGATTTCCACGCTACCAGAAAAGAGACTCACACAGTCTTCCAACATCCCGTCTGGGTTGTGCTAAGTGCATAGTGCGAGAGTACAAATTAATTCCCTATTCCAGAGTTGTACCCAGAATGAAGAGATCAGGTTAGACACTAAGAGTCAAATGCTGCACATTGTCATGTGGAACTTAAAGAATTAAGTCAAAAGACCTGAAGCTCTTAAAATCCTATTTCTCTGTGAAGTTCCTCTGAAAATTAGGTGGATTAAGGGCAAGTTCAGACCACTCTCGGTTTCGGCTCATAACTCGATTCAGAACCCAATGACTTTTCACAGATGCAAATGCATGTAATGTTGGATGAAGTGCAGGTGTGTGCAATGCAGACACATTTTTGAAATTTTTTTACATTTTATGCAAGGGATTTTTTTTTATGCAGAAAATGGAATCAGAAGCCTTCTTTTTTTTTTCAAAAATCTTGGGCAAGTCAGTGTTAGTAGCAAAACTCTTTTTTTTCTTCTTTTTTTTCTTTTTCTCTTTTTTTGTTTGTTGTTTGTTTTTTTTTTCTTTTTTTTTTCAAGTTAGTACCCACCCCGTAAATACATATAGACTTACGCGAAAGTACGAGATATGGGTAAAATATATACAAAGTATATATACAGACTCCCCTATACGTAGCGAGTGCTGTGTCCTCAGAGCACAAAAAGCGTAATGAAGTCATAGCTCGTGCTAAGCGTAAGGGAGTGTAAAATTTATATACAATGGGTTAGGAAGTAAAGTGGAAAAGAGGCGGTCATGATATGTGAATGAGGAGAGGATATACAGGTGGATGTCTGTTCCCCCTATACTTAGGCTCTGGATAGCCTAAGTATGGAAGAAGGGTGGAAATGGAGTGGTCGGGAGGATGGTATAAACAGATGGCATCGGTCCCCCCTATACTTAGGCCTTGGCCTAAGTAGAGGAAGAAGCTGTACAAGGAGACCGATGTGGTCGGGAGGGAGGGTGGGTAGCCGAATGATTAAGGCGGTTTTCGGCCGATCTTCTTGTGAGCCTGCGGTGGGAGATCATAATGATGAGATGGAGATGAGGCATATGATTCCCAACTATGATCAGAGTTATCCTCAGAAAAATCATGATGGATAATAGATGAAGTGTTTGAGTCAGATGAAAGATATCCATTATCAGAGTTATCCTCAGAGGAGTAGTATTTGAAAGTGGACATACTCCAAGTCTGCATATCTTTTTGTTTCTTTAATTGTTTCCTCAGAATTCGTTCCTTCTTGGGGTCAATCAATTTGTCCTCAGATGATAGATCAGAAGCACCGGTCTCAGTCAGCTCATACGAAAGAATTCCAGTGTACTTGAAGAGGGCAGGAGCATCAGCTTCGGATGAGTAGTAGTTAGGAACGGGAGTTGTCCAATGAGAATTGAATTTTGGATCCTTACGAAGATATGGCTTTAGGGCTGCCGAACAGACTTCACTCATGTAGACTACCTTTTCCGGACCTGATGAGGGACCATCAGACGATACCTCTTCCGGAAGGTCAAAAGTGACTCTCTTTTTATTTCGTCGTGAAGGCGTCGGTTCACTTGAGTATCCAGATGAATAGCCATTTGAATTTTCCTTGGTCGGTGCTCGGTCTGTGTACTTGCTCTTAGTCTCCCGTATGTTTGAGCATTCTCGATTTGGGATGATTTGGTCAAGATATTCAGAGAATGTTGCTCCCGGGTGTGACCATGCATATGTCTCAGGATCGTAGTAGAAAGATTGTCTATTTTGAGATCCTCGGGGATTTGAATATTGGGGAGAGTCTCTGCATGTTCTTTCTCAATTGGTTCGATGTTGGCGCAATCCTGTGTCGAGTTGATGTAATCCATGTAGTCAGAGTAGGTCGACCCAGGGTGTGCCCATGCATAAGTCTCCGGATCATATGATTCATATACATGATTCTCCCTGGTGAGAGCGGCTGGGAATGGAGCAGGGGGGAGATTTTCTAAACCAATAGTCTCATCAACAACCGCTATCTCAGGTGTGGCTGCGGGGTAGGGCTCTTCTACCGCTTCAAGGTTACGGTTGTCGGGGACTTCGTGTGTTGCCTCAGGAGATCGTGGTTCCTCAAAGACATGGTCCGATCTAAGTGCTTCCAATGCTGTGAAATTGATTTCCCGAGTCTCACAATCAATACTCGCCTTGGCCAATGCCAAGAATGGCTTTCCGAGAATGATTGGAGACTGGGTAAATTCTCCTTGATGCTCAATATCGATGATCGTGAATTCTACTTTGAGCGGAGCACCTTGGAATTTCATGATGACAGAGATGGTTCCTCTCGGCCGTTTTATCGATCGGTCCGCCAATTAAATGATCTCTCGTATCTTTCGAATCGGTCCGAGTTTGAGTTCATGGAATACAGAGGTCGGGAGGATATTAATTGGTGAATCGTCATCAATCCGAGCATGGGTGAAAATTATGTCTTTGAGTACACATTCAAATCTGGTCAACCGCTTCACTATGCGGCTCTTGGTTTTTCTCCTCAACACCAAGGAGGAGGCCATTGACAATATATGTCTCTCGGTTTTTGTTCGAATCCTGCCCGATTTCTTCATCGTTAATTTGTCCAATACAAATCCTTTAAGATCGGGGAAGTGTTCAATGGCCTGTAGAAAGGGAAGTTCAAAAATTAATTTCTTTCCTAATTCTTCCCGTACGGTTGGATCCAAATTCCTCAGATCGTTTTCAGTCTCAATTTTTATGAAATTTTCTAAATTTTCAATTTTTTTTGTGGTTTTCAAATATTCTTATTTTTTGGTATTTTCTGGGAGGTGTGGGGGTGTGGGGTGTTCTTCAGATGGGCTCTGGAGTTCAGGGTGAGGGTCAAAATTGTCCATAGGTCCCTGAATATCCTCAAAATTTTCAATTTCAGATCCAATCATTTCCTCATCCATTTTTATAGCCGAGCTACCAGAGATTAATCGATCGACAAGTTCTTGAAATTTATCCTCCATTAAATCAAATTTCTTATTCATCCTCAAAATATTCTCCAAAATCTCTTCTTGGCCAAATATGGGAGCAGTTGGGGTATGTTTTTGTAATTCAATGTCCTCTTCCATTTTTCTATATGTACTAGGAGAGGGATCTCTGGAAATATCCGATGTACGATCATCATTTTCTGAAAGTATCTCCTCAATAATCATGGAAGGTGGCTGCTCATATGGTGTAGGTAAGCGGAGTTGGTCCAAGGGGAGTTGTGATCTTATGTGGTCGGCCCAATCCTCTGTATGAGTGAAGAGGGGGTTATTATGTTCAATCCAAGGTAATGATTTTTCTTTGGTGTTCGAGAATGATGGAAGAGGTGAAGAAGTGTTCAATTCGATCATGTGGTTATCTTCTCCCATGAATGATGGATTGACATTTACCGAATATGAGGGGTGAATTGTATGATCAATGTAAAGAGGATTAAATGAAGAAGTAGAGCCCTCAATCATTTCTTGGTTTGTCTGTTCTGAATACAAAGGGTTGTCATTCATTAAATAGGTCAGATTAGCAGAAGGAGATGGATTTATTGGTGATTGAGGGGGAGGGTGTTTTGGGTCTAACCGATACGAATTCATTTTCATAGTATAGCTCTGATGGATTCTCGGATAAACGTTCGGCTATTTTTGAAAGAGCGGAAAGGAATGAGGGGTTGGGTCTGCAAGAATTATTGGACAAGAATTCCATGGTGGAATTTTAAATCAAGAGAGGCGAGAGATGATTGCACGGGATAAGAGAAATCAAATGTGCGACTATTGATCTTGAAATCGGTTCACGCACACCAATGCAAACACAATTCAAACCCTGGGTTCACCAACGCACACAATGAAGCCGTAAGAGTTCGGCTATTATCTTTTCAATTTTAGTTGGTGATAAATCAATCTTGGCAAAAATTTAGTGAGCTGAGATTTCGGATTTGGGCTCTAGCCTTAAGTGTCGTCTCTCGCTCACTCAGAAAAATAGAAACATACAAGGTCGGGGTTGCTCTCCCGCAGAAATTCTTGATTTTATGGATTATTTTGATCGGCTATATTTGGCAGTCCCAATTTTAATGAGGTGATCACTGAAAAATTTAGATGAGCACAAATACACGTCTACCGTCCAGTCCCAATTTCCTTTAGATTTATGTGATAAAACAAGGGGGAGAAAGTCGGGAAAAGCCGATGCACGCGGAAAACTATGATGAATGCTCAGTTAGAAGACTTACAGTGCCTCCTCGCAATCTCCATGTGGGATGCAATACAGAATTGAAAAATTTATACTAAATGCGTGCAAGCCGATGAAAACCGCACCTATGCAGAAAGTTCTATTAGCGGGAAGAATTGAGTTAAATTTTTGGCTAAGTTGAACGATCTAAGGTGCGTCTCAGTTAATGTGCAGTGTGGCTTAAGATCCTACGAGCACAAGCAAAAATATAAATGCTCTGAGAGCCGTATGTGCAGGTCTATCCTATTCGCCACTCAAGTCGAGCCCCACCCTCTCCAGAGAGTGAAACAGGCCACGACCACACCACAAATAAAGTTCAAGGTCTTTTTACACACGCGAGAGTCCAAACGGACACTGCTATAAATGAGCAGAAATTAAAAGTACAGAAATTAAAAACCTAGACTCTACTCTCTCTCACGACTCAACTCGATCTTAATTTAATTGTGGTTTCTTCGGGTGTCGGTGAAGATGCGTCGGTTCCTTGAAAAACCGCTCCACGTGCGCCGGGTACCTCGCAAGAAAAATAAGAGAGAAAATGTAAGAGAGTGACTCAAAACAGAACAAGCGAATAATTGCAGAAAAATAAATGGTATTCGCAATGAGAAATTCGGGGGTCAGACTACCCGAATGCGGGAAACCGAGCGAAAAATTTTCAAAACAAAAAACTAAGCCGTTTGCCTCCCCGGCAACGGCGCCATCTGACGAGCCCGCAAAAGCCGCGTTAAGGAGTTGTTTTTAATTTTCGTGCGTGAAATTAATGATGTCGTTCGTTGTAGGCGGCAATCGGAAACAGTCAAGAAAATAACCACAAATTTTATTCAATTTCAATCAAGTGGTTTTGATGTTTATTTTACTTGGGCAAGTCCCAAGGTCGATCACAAGGAGGCAAAGGAACAACCTAGATTAATGTCTATCCAATTTTTAGTTCGGTTTTCAAGGTGGTTTTTTTGGAATTTTTCAATGCAATAGAGGGTGCAATATGCAAATTCGGCCTACTTTATGGACTAAAATGTGAATTACGTTCAAATGATGTCAGAAAAATACGAAACTTGGCCGAGATGTAAAATATGATGAAATAAGTGCACTGTAATTTTCTTGGAATTTTTGGATGCAGTATGAATTTTTTATGGATTTTTAAATGCAAACAGAATTATTTTCTATATTTAATTATAATAAATATTAAACCTACTTATTTTCGAGAAATAAAATTATCCAAGATCTATCACTAGGTCATGGATCTTAGAAAAATCCTAAACCTTGAAAATGTGGGGTTAAATATTTATTAAAAATCAAGTACTGAAATGTGCTAAATGATTTTTACAGGACAAAATATGCATGCAAATGCAAAGATTTTTGGGCACAATGTTAATCAAAATAATCTCTACAATGTTTGATTTTTGAGGAATTTTTAGAGTCACGGTTAATCATATAAAAATTAAAGAGCAAGACGTGGGCAAAGTCTGCAATTTTCCACAAAATCTTTATTTATTCATTAACCATTAATCACAAGAATAGTCGCAATGGGTCCAGATGTAGAGAATTAAGTAAAGAACATCATGCAATTTTTAGATAAATAAAATAATGTAGAGAATAGGTCTAAAATTACTGGGGAACACGGGGGTATATGTGCAATATAATTAAAATAAACAACTAAAATGCAGAGGACCTATTTGAAATTACCAACAGAAGGGGGGTTGTGATTGCAATTTCTCTGGGGGGTCACGTGCGGGGCACGTGACCTTCTGGATTGGACTTGAATGCAATTTGGCAGAGCTCCGGGGGCGTCGTTGCAATTTGCCCACGGTCACGTGCGTAGCACGTGACCTGGGCTGTCGTCAGCGCTGACGTTCCCCACGCACGCGACTCGCGCGTGCTGGGGCCTCGGGCTCCGAGCCCGGCGGCAAGGCGGAGGCGAGCCGGGCGGAGGAGTTGGATGGAAGTTCGGCCTTGCTCGTCGGCCGTCCTCTGGCTGGTGGTGAAGAACGGCGGCGAGGGCCTTGGCCTCTCCTGGCGGAGCGCGGTGAGGTGGCGGAGGAGAGGGCGTCGGCGGAGCTTCCTGGATGTCGATGGTGGCTTGGCGATGAAGCTCCTGGCGGAGGCATGAAAGATGGTCTTTGTCGGAGCAGACGAAGTCGGCGAAGCGTTGGCGGGGGTTGTTGATGACGTAGCGACGGAGAAGATGGCGTGTCGGTGAAGATAAGACGAAGCTGCTGGAAGGCGGTGGAGCTCCAGGCGGTAGGCGGCGAAGCTCGAAGGTTGATGGCGGTGGTCGTCGGCTCGACGGAGGACCGGAGCAGCAGCAGCAATGGCGAGGTGGCCTCGCCGCCGCGACGAGGACCTTGGGTCCTCGGATCTCGTCGATGAAGAGGGTACGACGGCGCTGTCACCGTCGCGTGCCTGCGGTTGAAGTAATCGGCGGATGAGGTTTCAGGGGGTCGGCGATGGAGTATATATAGGGGAGAGGGAGGTCGGGTTGGCGGCGGCTGTTGGCGAAATCAGCAGGCGATCGTTGCGGAGGTAGGAGGCGGCGGAGGGCGCGAGGTTGGGGGCGGCGGTTTCGGAGGGGAGAAGGCCTGGAGAAGACGACGGTCAAGGGTCGTCCGATCGGCCGAGATCAGACGGCCAAAAAGGAGCCACGTGGCGGGGGCCTGGGTAGGCGTGGGCGCACGTGCAGTGCGCGTGCGGGCGAGGCACGTGCGTTGCACGTGCGTGGGTTTATTTTTTTTTAAATTTTTTTTTTATAAAAATGAGATAAAAAATGCGAAAAATAGCGGACACGTGGTGGCCTCTGGGGCTGCCACGTGTCAGCACCAGAAAAATCCGGAAATAAAAGATTTCTAAAATCTATAAAAAAATAGCAAATGACCTCGGATCGAAAAAGTTCCTTCACAAAAAATGCTCGTCTCTACGAGATCTACAACTTTCATGAAGGCATCAAAACCAAATTCGGTCAAATGTAGAAAGTGAATTTTTGGGGTATCCCATGTACATAGAATACCTTGATTTTTGGGTTTTCTATTTTTTTGTTATTTTTTAAACAAGATAAAAATCCGGAAAAATACGGAAAACTCAAAGATAAATAAAAGACATCTAAATCTAATTTTTTGGATTTTTATAAATTAAGAAAGTATATACATAAAATAAAGGTCAGAAAACCGCGAAATATACAATGTACAAAAGAGGCCCAAAACCCAACTTTCACATACGAGCTTCAATTCACTTGAACTTGGTCTTGTTGTGAAGGTAATTGAATGTGCATTAGTTCAAAAGTGAGTAGGATCAAATCGGACAATGGATGGGGAAGATATGTGGCTTTTAGTCCGAAAATCCTGAAACTAGGGTTTGGGTTTTTGGTCCACTTATTTGGGTTAATAATTTTTTTGTATTTTTTATTTATTCTTGTGAGTGATATGTACGCAATGGAAGTGGTTTTGGGTTATTCGGAGTTAGCATGAAGGAATTAAAAATTGGGGAAGTTAGGCTATTCACAGGTCACTTTTGGCTTGGATTTTTAGCTTCTTATTTTATGCAGGAATTAATGCTAAAATGCAATTCTTATGCAATCATGCGCGAATGCTAATTATGCGAAATAAATGCAGAAATGCAATTGATTTTGAGGGACTTGAGCCTAATTAATGAGACTTAGAGTGATGAATCCGAGATTCATCACTACAACGGTATGAATCCAGGGATAGGTAGGTACATTGGTTACCGTCCATTCTTTTCTCTATCCCCTCTTCTTGAGCTGGTTGTACTTGAACTTAGAAGGGAATATCCCCGCTCCTCGAGGAAAGAGTTGCAAGACTAGGGAACTAGAGTTACCTTGTTGAGAGAGGTTGCTTCTTTCCTACTTTTGAGATGGGGAGCTATATCTCACTTACAGCATACAAGTAAATATTCATAGTCACAAGAATTTGTGTATGTACACTTGTTCTGAACTGACTGCTGAGGAGCCATGAATAGGAGTCTTGTGGAACTTAGAGGCTGTTACGTTTTAAATCCATCTCCAATTAAGGTTCCGAGGCACTAATAATCCAAAGGTCTGACGGAGTTCCAAACTACAATTCTATACAGATATTGTGTATAAATATTGTATATTTGTATATTATTTTAATCTAAAATAAAGAAATAAAGAAAGAAAGGAAAATAAAAAAAAAGAAAAGAAGATTGTATATATGTAATAGATACATGTTCAACCGAACCCTAAGAGAAGGTCAAGACTTGACCTGATAGACCATGATTAAAATAGGGGGAGATAGGGTCCTTTATTAGAAAATCCAAAAAATGTGTGTTTTGTAAATACTTCTCACTTATTTTGTATATATCTGTATAAAACTAACATTATTTTATTTGTATATAAATTGACCTTAAATAAAATAATTTTCAAAACAAAAGTTGTAAATAAAAATGACTGCTAAATAATAAAAATAATTGCACAATAAAATCAAGTATATAATAAAAGTAACAACATCCAGAAAAATCATTAAGAGATAATTGAAAGATCAGTTGCCGCTCCATATGAACTCAGATTGAACCAAACTCATTCCATTATATTCTAAATTAAATTATCTTTAAAATGGCTGTGATTTTATAATTTTTAGAGTTATGGTTGAAAAGTTGGCTTTTTGGAGTGGTTTGTGCAATTTTGTCATTTATTTGTACATATAATAATTTTAAATATTTGTAAATATTTTTACTAATTATTTAAAATAAAAAAACAAAAAAAACTAATTTCCTTATTTAACCATGTAAATAATGTACTATATTTATATAGTTTATATATAGTTAATTTTCTTAAATAACTACAAACAAAAATAAAAAAGTAACATTTATTTTTTAAATAAATAAAGTGACAAAAATACAAAAAAATAGTTAATTTTTGTAAATATTTTTAAACATCAATTGCTTTTATCTTTATCTCATTTCCAATTTATATCTCTTATATTTATTCAAAATTTTAAAAATTCAAATTCCATTCTATCTATTAATATGGCTCCTCGCCCCTCTTTTCAACTTGATCAATGTTTGGTAAGAGGAGTCTGATCTCCAAGAGTCTTCTTGCCGTAGAAGGATGCCTAGTCTCCGAGCCGTCCGGTGAAAGCGAGTCGACCTTCGTCGAGGCGATCACTATATTTTCCGCTCCTAAGGTGAGATCCATCAATTTCTTCTTATTTTTAACTTCGGTTAACCTTAATTTAATTTCTTGCATCTTTATTTTGTTGTCATTTTTTATCTAGTTCTTATAATCCATCATGATTTGATCCGCCACATACTCGATTTTTCATTTCACATCTCGATCTATTCGCATTCTTTTCTACATCGCATGATCTCTCACCTCCAACCACATACGGTGGTTGGAGATCTGGTTCCATCCGCCATCCCTTCGGAACCGCACACATTCACATCTTCCGTTTTGATTTCGGGATCGAGGCATCATGATCGTGACCTAATATGTTTATAAATTAAAAATAAGAAAAACAAAAATCGTATATTTATCTTTCTTTCTAACATTTGTTCGGCAGAATTATCTTAAAACATAATAAATAAATAATAAATAATAAAATCTGTCGTTCTATTTTCACAAAATAAAAAAGTAAAAAAAACCATTTTCGTAAAAATAGAATAGTAGATTTTTATTTTTTTATTTATTATTTTTTAAGATGATCCTATAAAACAAATGTTAGAAAGAAAGAGAAATATATATTTTTTATTTATAAACAAATTAGGTCACGAGCTAGATGACTCCATCCCGAAATCAAAACGGAAGACGTGAATGAGTGCGATTCCAAAGGGAATGGCGGATGGAACCTGATCTCCAACCATTGTGCGTGGTCGGAGGTGAGAAATCATGCGAAGTAGAAAAGAACGTAAATAGATCGAGATGTGAAATGAAAAATCGAGTCGGTGGCAGATCAAATCGTGATGGATTCTAAGAAATAAATAAAAAGATGATGACAAAATAAAAATACGAGAAATTAAAGTAAGATTAACCTAAGTTAAAAATAAGAAGAAAATGATGGATCACACCTTAGGAGCGGAAAAATACCATGATCGCCTCAAAGAAGGCCGACTCGTTGTCACAGGACAACTCAAGTGCTAGGCACCCTTCTATGACAAGAAAACTCTCACAGATCGGGCTCCTCTAACCAATGATTGATCAAGTTGAAAAGACGGAAAATGAGCCTTATTAATAGATAGAATGGAATTTGAATTTTTAAAATTTTGAATAAAGATAAGAGATTAGTGAAAAAATTGAAATGAGATAAAGATAAAAGCAATTAGTGTTTAAATATATTTACAAAAAGTAACTAATTTTTTTTATTTTCATCACTTTATTTATTTAAAAAATTAATATTATTTTTTTATTTTTTGTGGTAGTTATTTAAGAAAATTAACTATATACATACAGTACATTATTTACATGGTTAAATAAGGAAATTAGTTTTATTTTTATTTTTATTTTAAATAATTAGAAAAAATATTTACAAATATTTACAAATATAATATGATAATCAAATGGCAAAATTGCACAAACCACTTCAGAAAACTGAATTTTCAATCATAATTTCAAAAATTATGAATCATAGCCATTTTAAAGATAATTTAATTTAGAATATAATGGAAGTGAGTTTGGTTCAATCTGAGTTTATATTGAGCCGGAATTGATCTTTCAATTATTTCTTAATGGCTTTTTTTAGATGTGATTACTTTTATTATATACATAATTTTATTGTGCAATTATTTTATTATTTAGCAACCATTTTTATTTACAACTTTTGTTTTGAAAATTATTTTATTCAAGGTTAATTTATATATAAATAACATAGTATTAATTTTATACAGATATACACAAAATAAGTGAGAAGTATTTACAATACACACATTTTTTCTAGATTTTCTGATAAAGGACCCTATCTCCTCCTACTTTATTGATGATCGATCAGGTCAAGTTTTGACCTTTTCTCAGGGTTCGGGCATGTATTTATTACATATATACAATATTCTTTTCTTTTCTTTATTTTTCCTTTATTTATTTATTTATTTATTTTAGGTTAAAATAATATACAAATATACAATATTTATACACATATGCAAATTAGTAAGAACATGGAGTTAGTATTATATATAGGTGTTTTATAAAGGATTTTAAGCTAAAATAAATGAATAAAGATGATGAATCATAGATTCATCAACCACACCTGGAGTATCAACGATTGCCTGTGTTTCGATCCCCTTGTACGACTAGGGCACCGCCAGGCTAATTCGTTGTCTACGCCTGGAACAGGAGAACTTGGTGGCACCGCCCTGGTGTAGCCCGCCTTGTATCACCACCACTGGAATCGAAGGCCGGTGTCGATGTAGATGCTCGGTAGATGAGCCTTTGCCGATAAGAGACGTGAACGAGCTCCGTTGATGAAGCGGGCGAGGATGCTCAATGAAGAAGATGCTCGGAGCATTTGAAGAAGATGCTCCTCCGGCTTATGTGCATGAAAACATCCCGTTGAAGAGGAGTCCGGTGATGGTTCTGCTAGAGGAATCCCCTGGAGAAGATGGGTTCCTTGTCGGTGAAGCTGCAGACGGAGACGGAGCTTCCATGAGCGGTGGCCAACAGGAAGCTCCGGTTCTGGAGCTCGTTGGAGGAGCCTCCTGGACCTGGGCGATGCCAAATCTTGTCGAGAATGGATGAAGGGGTGACAAACGAATCTTGATGTTGTATGCTAGGGTTTGAAGAAACAAACTCTAGGGATCTTTAATGAACACGAACTTGTATAATATCGATTTTCGAAAAAATAAAAGACATGAATCTTCGGGAACAAATCTTCGAGAATCAAATCCGCTCGAATACCATGTTAGAAAATAGAGAATGCCGAAGCAGTACTCAGAATAAAGATGAAATTTGAAATAACACACGTGATTTACGTGGAACCCTACTCTTTAAGGACCGGATGAAATCACGAGAGAAGGCCACAAAGAGATGATGCTTCTATTGCTTTTTTCATCTGACTACAGGGGTGTGGGGGTCTATATAAAGCCCCTACTAAGTCTACACATATCCAAACTAGTAGATGTGGGACTAAAGACATGGATGTGGCATATCCTCATATATGACGCATACAACTTATTTTCTAACATGAACACAGAAAAGGAAAATTTTAAAGTATAACAATGAGGCCTACTAATTCATTTGGTAAGGCACCATAAAACTAATTCTTTAAGTACCGTGGGTATCATGCACATTGAATATGTGACACAGGGTAAATTGAATATGTGATACAGGTATCGTAATATGCGATGAAGGTACCACAATATGCGATACATGTACTGTTATCACTATGTACTGGTATCGCATGATGAAACTGCAATGGACCTTTGCCATCTTTTTGACACAAATCCAAACCGCAAGTGGGTCCGACAAGAAATCAAATATCATCCCAATACACTAACCAATCATGTTGGGTGCCTTGCTCAAAAGCTTCCAAATTTGGCATATTGAATGCAAGTCGTTCTAGAGATTATTGGAACAAAGTTTTGGAAAAAAATGAAATGCGGAAGGAGGTGGTACCCTAAAACCGAGGTATAAGCTTCAGTATTCCATTAAAAATATACAATTTAACAAAAAGTGCTGTATTTAGAGTAAGAAGGCTACATCATAATGTACTCTTGCAATAAAAAGCACAATTCAACTCATATTTCAATATAAACCAATCCTCTTCGTATTTCAGAAATTCAATGCATATTTGCAATAAAAGAATGGAAAATTGACTTTAAAAACTATTTGTATAAATTCGACTCGCATATCACATAAGCCACACATAAAACATGGCAAAACTTGACTATTGATAACTTACTCAAGTTCCTCAAAGATTGACTTTTAAATTTAGAGAGGCAAATGTGCTAATTGACAGTTTTACCCCTAAAAGAATAACTTTCTGGCCAGCACTGAAATATGATTTTATGGATCTTGAGAGAGAAATGGATAAATAAAATTTTATGGATGCATGTGAGATAGAACACTACATACCCGTCAGTCTGCTAAATCTTCCGATCAAAAACATCCCAAAAATTCTGAGAGTTAATCTTCATTGGAGTATTAACTTTGAAAATTATTCCTCAAAATGGGGATGTCTTGAAAATAATTCCCAGAGTAAGCATATATAGGCAAACCGTTTGCCGCTTCGTGTTCCGCACGCGACAAATGGTTTGTCGTGCCACATGGACGACAAACCTTGGATCCCCCACCCCCTCCCATCCATCCGTGCGGCGCGACAAACCGTTTGCCGCGCGCAGAACACAAAGCAGCAAACTGTTTGCCGATATATGCCTATTCTGGAAATTATTTTCAAGCCGTCCCCCATTTCAATATATATATTTTTTTGTCTCTCCCTATTTTGGTAAACCCCCTTCTGACGAATTGACTGGCTGCTTTAATTAAAAAGAATGCCTCCTACGCAACTTGCCTTCGTCAGAGGGAGATTGGCTACAGATGCTTTCACTTTAGCCTCGGCAATTATTGGTCAAAATACTGAGTGCCATTATTTTAAATATTGATTTCAGCCAGGCATTTCACAATCAGATGGCCTTTTATCCTACAAACTCTGAAAAATGCCGGTGTTCCTGGAAAATTCATCAATTGAGTCAATGCCTTGCTGGAAACCTCTAGATTAGCTTTCAGGTTAAATGGATCTTCCGTTGGCTTGGCTAAACCAACTAGGGACGTGAGACAGGGGATCCACTTTCTCTGCTTTTGTTCATTGTATCTTTATCGATCATTGACTCTATGTTGATTAATCTGATTGTCACTAACAGATGTAGGGGATTTTTCAAATGGGGGATGAACGGGCACTGATTACAAACTCACAATTTACGGATGACCTCCTAATCTTTTTGGAATATGAAAATTCTTAATTAAAAAATGTTCTGACTACTCTAAACATCTTTTCTAAGATTTCAGGACTGGAAATAAATCAAAGCAAATCGGAATTCTTTGGATTGAATCCATCCAACGAAGATTATGATAGCATTGCATCAAACTTAACTTGGTCTAGGGGAACTTCTTCCATTCACTATCTTGGTTTTCCCCTGATCATCAAGCAACCAAATTCGAAAGTTTGGGAAGATCTGATTGAAAATTTTGCCCACAAACTACAAGGTTGGAAGGCCTCTATTATGTCACTATCGACCCCTATCTGCATGCTAAATTCCTCCTATGTACACATTTTCTATCTTGTCTAAAGGCACCAACTCACATTATCGTGCAAATTGACAAGATTCGGCGTAGATTTCTTTGGGCGGGAAATTCTTCATCAAACCCACAGGCTCCGTTGCAGTGACGGAGAGAGAGGGGAGGGTCTTGCCCCCCAATCTCCAAATTAATCTTTTATATATATATATATATATATATATATATATATATATAGTAAAATGTGATTTATATACAAAACAAAAACTATAAAAGTTAATCACTTGTATACAATGCCCCCCTCCATCTCCCATTTACCAGTTGTATAGATATGGATATATTTGTATCTGATCCGTAATTGTATCCGTATCATACAGGTTTTGACATCTATATCCCCATTTGTTTTCAAATAGATACGATTATCCATATCTGTATATGTATATCCATTTATATATAAATATAATTGTACATTTATTTTTAACTTTATATAACATAATTGATACCTTCTTTCTTCATGTTTTGTATAATTGTTATGATATAAGCATGTTTAGTATATTTATATCATATGTATTCCATTCAATATATTTATATATATTTATATATTTAAGCGAATATATAGAGTATTTCTAATATTATTCCTATATGATCAGTATCCGTTTTAAATCTATATCCATTTTTTACGGATATGGTAAAATATTTTTCATCCGTCAATATCTGTATATGCACCCGCATTCGTATTCATAAATGGATGAGGATAAGGAAACACCCATATTCATATCTATATATGTATGTTTACATTCCTTATTACTAATAACTCATAATATAAACTCGATAATATGAAATGAAGGTAATACTCTAACTATCAATATTTGTATGGTTTACATAACTACAAATATGACATGTTTTATATATGAATTGAATGACTTGTTATGATACAAAAATACATTATATTATTTAATATCCGGATAAGGTAATGGCTTGGATATCTGGAATTAGATCCATATATCTGAATACAATATTTAATATTATTTTATATATTAGTTAATATAATATAAGCAACATGTCTGTGTTATTATATTAGTGTTACATATTTATATAATATATTAATGATATTAATAAACTCCCGTTTGTTTGGGGATGTGCACAAGCGAAAGTTACCAAATCACATCCCTTTTTTGCTTATAACCCAGAACACATATCATCTCGACGCTACCTTTTATCATGATGCAACTTATTTATATTTCATTGCCATTTTTTTAAATGATTTATGAACTTGGATAAAGTTTAATTTGTATTCGTATGTGGTCTTAATTCGATCCGTATTTGGATTTGATGTTTATTGGATCCATATTTGGTTCTGTCTTTCTTCAATCCATATTTGGATTCACTCTTCATTCAATATGTATCAGTGTATGTTCTTTATTTGATTCGTATTCGGATTCGATAAATATCCTATTCAAATTCGTATCCGTATTTTTAAGGATATGGTTTCCTTAATACATATCCGAATCATATCCATATTCAATTCCTATTCGTATTGGATAGAAACGAGTCGAATATATATGTGTAAATATGCATATCCGACTCGTATCCGATGTAAATATATTTTAATAATTGCAATGTGAATTAATAACAAAGATAAATTATATACATAGTCTCGATAATTTGGCCCCCCAAGGAGAAATTTCTGGCTTCATCCATGCTCGGTTGGCATGAGAAAATGTTTGTCGACCAAAACACAATGATGGATGGGACATCCTGGATCTATAGATGGGTAACCACTCTCTTCTAACTAAGGCTTCCGTTGATATTATTGAATACGAAAAGGAATTTCTATCTGAGACCATCAATGCTTGTTATCATATGGGTGGTCCTATTACTTGGATTAACAATCACAAAAAAACATGGTTCTTTTATGTGGAAAGATATGTCTAAAGGAGCTTCCTACATTTCGAATATGTTTTCAAGTTGTTGGGTAATGGTGATCACTCTTCTTTCTGGAAGGATCGATTAAATAATCAACCTTTCTTCAAGGAGACATTCCCAAATATTTGGCTTTTTGCGACAAATAAGATTTTTTGTGTACACAAGGTTTACAAAGGTTTGAAGCGAAAAACAACTAGCTTACATCATTGTTCAATAGAATTACCATTGAACAATCGACAAGAATTCAATAACTTTCATGAACGCTTGAAAATCCTAAAAAATGAGTTAGAGAAAATCTAGGACAAATTCATGTCCCTCACTAGTGATGATACTCATTTGAACAAAGTCATTTATTAGCTTATGACTTGTGGAGTTAAAATAGTGGTTTGCACAAGAAATTTTGGTCCAATCTTTGTTCCAAGGATCTCCTATTTTTTTATGGCTTGTCTCATAGAAAAACTGTAACTTAGGATCTTCTCTTCAAATTTGTTATCTCTAATGTAAATCGATGCTTCTTATGCCATGATGACAATGAATGTTATGAACATATTTTCAAGAATTGTTCTTTCACTAAACACATCTTCTCGCAAGTGGTAATTCTCAAACCTTGAATCTCCAAAACTTGATGGATGACAAGATCGGTGGGTTGAATTCCGATCTTTCATGGCAGCTATTTGTGATCAATGCATTAATTTGGTGGTCGATTTGGAAAGCTCGTTACATGAATGCCCTAGATTGTTTGTCGATCTCCAGCAGGAGTGTTATTAACGCAAGCTCAGAAATTTGTTGGATGCATTTGGGTGTTTCTTTATCTTTGATTGAGTGTTCTTCATGAGCCATCAAAACATTTTGCCCTCATTTTCATGTTTGGTTTCGTTGAGGATTTTGGTAGAATATTTTTTAGCGGGGAAAGTGATCAGTTGCGTGACTTAGTGATCAGTTGCGTGACTTCTTTTAATCTTGTAGATTCTTGGTCCTCGTACAACATGAGCAGAAATGATCACTAGCAAGATGAGAAGCAAATTTTAAAGCATAAGGCCCCGTTTGTTATGCTGGAATAGAGGGAGGAATGGAATCAACATTTCTCTATCGATTTCATTCATGTGTTTATTAGATCATTTTAACGTAGGAATAAACGATTACAATGGAAATCAGATTCCCTTACGTATGGAAGTAGCCATTCCTAAGTACCCCATAGGAATTGCGATTCCGTTCTTACCCATGTTAATGAATGTACTCTTCAATATGTTTTAATTAATATATCATTGTTATAAATATATGTTTACCGGCATGGATATGTATTTTCTTTTTTGGATATAATAACGAAATAGATATTGTTCTTTTTGGACATAGATATATGGACACCGATATGGATACAAATATATGGGAGCAAAAGACCAGATAAGTTAAAAATATACGCATATATGGATATTGATATGGATATGGATTTTTTGCAGATACGGATATAGATACAGTTCAATTTTTTTTAAGATATGGTTACAATATAGTTACAAGATGTTCTAGTGGATACGAATACATATTTATTAACTATATCATAATTTTTTTCAACTTAATGAAATATATCAAGAGGAAATGTTATTTTCTTTCTATTCTTTTTCTCTTTCCAAACACAAGAAATGAATATGTCTCATAATAAGTCTTTCAATTCCTAATATGAATCAAACAATGGAATGGAAAAACTTATTCCTTTCCATTCCATTGTTAATTCAATTCTTGTCTTGATTCCATTTTATTGTAATTTCTTTCCAACCAAACAAACAGAGCCTAAGGGAAAATCAAACGGTGGAAACCAGTAGTATGTCTTCGAGCTAGATTGAGCTCCTTCTTTATGGATTAATATAAAAAACTATTAGTATACATTCAACTCACATATCACATAAGATACATATAACACGACAAAACTTATCACATTAGTACATTATAATTTTATCTCTCTCAAAATTCAAATGCGATTGGGTATTTCTTAATAAAAGCAATAAATTTTCCATATATTTTACATCTTTGTTTATCCATACAATTAACAATGAAGTGTTAGCACTATATGCACATAGATATAAATTTGCAAAAAAATATAATTATATCAGGCGATACCATTGGTTACAAATGGATGTTCTTTTCTCACAAAGCACCCTGCATATTGGTTACACATGGATATTCTTTTCTTACAAAGCTCTTTGTTAACCGTTACTTCTTTACAATGCGTGCTTTATATAATTTACAAAATCTTCCCTAATTTTACCAAATTGATATTTGTTTTTTTTTGGGTTTATGAAAGTCCCAGCCTCATTTAGGAGGCCCCATGAGAATGAACGTGTGCAAGCCTTTTGGTGGTGCTATATATGTTAAAATGTACCATTGAACATGTGGCCATATCTCACCACTCACTCGATCATTTAGCCATATCTTAGTTTGAAAACAAGTGCCAGATAAATAGTGAGACATCGAGGTTAGAGCTCGTTATTAGAGGATTTAAGGCACTCAAGACCAAGGAACGAAAGAAGCAAGCACATGTGGAAGAAGCGAGGCCAAAAACAACCTTGGTTTATGGATGTTACTAGTAGTCGGCAGATACATTGTCACATGGCTTGCTAGGACCTCGCATCAACTAAAGTTCATGTCAACACCCCCGAAAGAGAGTGAGCATGTGTGAAGAAATGAGGTCCAAATGCTCTTTGTAAGTGGATGTTGCCCAGAACTCAGCTAACACACCTTGTTTGCCAGCTGACTAGGGCCTCCAATCAGCTAAAGTTCATGAAAGCCGATTGCAGGGGGGAAATCACCAAGACAATTGTGAATCCAAAGTCGCAAGGAAGAAGAGAAACAACTCATATAGCACAATAATGTAAAGTGGCACACCTACATGTCGGCCGATGCTTCAGTAGTCAACCTATTAAATAACAAGCAAAACAAGACCAACCAATCCCCTTTCCAATCAATAGAGCCTCTTCGAAAACAAAATGGAAAAGCATGCAAGAGTCACATGACTTGAGGGTTCAACCGGCTACCTGTGTTTCAGCCAACAAATAAAAAGTGTCGATCAATTGATTGTTTTAGGATTATTAAATTACGTTTTATGTTTTATCTTATTTAATCACAACCCTTGGAGCTCTTTATGTAATTTCCCTCTTATGAGTACTCTAGGGTTTCAACCTATATAAGAACTCCTAAACCTCTTAAATAAAGCATCTCATTGCGTTCTCCCATCCTTTTCTCAACATGGTATCAGAATAGTTTTCCTAGATCGATGTTTCGACCTACATCTCACTGCCACCACTAACCTCCGCATATCCATAGCTGCAACTAGCCCTTGCGTGGGCCCTCTTACTGTGTCTAGGTCCCATCATAGAGCTTCGAGGTAGTCGCCTCGCACAATCGGGCCTACAAAGCTATTGATGGTGTTGCTCCGATCTCTCTAGGCTGCTGTAGGCCTTTTTCAAGGCTAGAGCATGCACTTGCAGCTCTCTGGTGGCGAAAGGGCTCTGCCTGCTCACCTTAGCCCTCCGCCAGGCCTTTCAGGCTTTAGCGGCCCCCGTCGAGCCTAGAACATGCCACTACAGAAGTCCTCTAATGCCCCTGGCCACTGCGGGCCTTCCTTCAACACCGTTTCTAACCTCCGATGTTGTCGGGGTCTCCTCCTTGTACTGCCGGGCTGCACCAACTTCCGCGACAAGTATGAGTTGTGGTGTCCTAGCTAGTGTTCGCTATTACAGAAGCTCGAAAGGAGGCTGAAACGGTGACCTAGGTCACCCATATGCTTGATTAAAGCAACAAATCTTCTAGATCACCATGATGATGTCCACTGAGACCAAGCTCGTGTATTCGAATTCTTTAATGATGATACATGGAACCTCTATAAAATTGAAGGATATAGAAATTTATATGCTCTGGTCTCAATCATTAAGTGTTATTAACTGTTGTCAATGCAAGAATCATATTGTCACCAAGGCAAGGATACAGACAAATACTAGGACATCTAGTATGCAGATGATTATCAATTTATAACTTGGATTACCAATATCGTCGATTCAAATATTACAAAAAACCTTCTATACAAGTATTTTGCAAAGCCGGTGTGGGAGAATATGGAATGAATCTACTCCTAGAAGACAACCTAGTATTGAAGCTCTGATATTTATTGATGAATAACAATTCATTCAATTCTTTCATTTTGGCCTTAAATCCCTATTAAAAACATGTAATACAACTAACTTGCATGAATTAACATCTAATATTAATATGCAATTAGTATGTAAATACATGTATTTAAAACTAAAATAAAAGAATAAAAAAGAAAAGAAAAATAAAAGAAGTATCAAAGATACTGACTGACCCTAAACCCTGAGATCAAGTCAAATGTTAACTAGGTTGATCAGGAATAATAGCGAGAGATGGGGTGAATCAATGTGCAAAACATCTCATAAACCCTAATTCTTTTCTGTACAGATTATTGTGTAAATAGCCTAATATTATACTCTTTTATTTATCATCTTATACACCTCAAACTGTAAAGTATTCATAACAAAACTTGTACATAATAATGTATATAAAACAATGACATATTCGCCAAAATAAATAATTCACAATGCACTTGGTACACTCAGATGAAAAGTCATAATCTGAACTTCATGGATCAATATCCTCCATATAAACTCAAATTGAAACAAACTCATCTCCATTGTGTTTAAGATCAAACTATCTATAAAATGAAGTTAGTTTTATTGAAAATGAAACTAAGATACAAAAGCCAACTTTTAAGGGTACTTGATGAATCGCTAAATGCATAGATTAATTTGTACGTTGTATCACAGACACTTAGCAGATCACGCAACACAGAGAAGAATCTCAATAATGACGTTCTCGGCTTGAATTTATGAACCTTGAAAGTCCAGGGTTGAACACAGGGACATAAGCAATTCAATGAATAAATTGAAGTGTCAAATATTTAATATAGCAATCGATAGGATCATCATAGCAAGTGGAAGCACAAAACACCAAAGAGATAAATTTCAACACTTTGTTTATGTAATTAATTTACATGAAGACTCTAATGCACAAATAACTATTATGAAAATCACAATGGTTAAAGACACGACAGAAAACTTGGATTAATCAAAGAAATACCCTGAATTGATTTAAGAACAATTACAACATTAATCATGCAAATGATGGTATGTGTCTCAAAAGAATTCAATAATAATTAATTCTTTAATCTCACTTTGATGCTTAATTGATTAATTGGTAATTAATATTAATAACAAATAATTATAAATGTGCCACTAAGATTCAAGGTGAATACCAAGTAAAAATCCTCACATAATGTCCCATATCAATTTCATTTAAAATCAATGTAAACACTTAAGAAAAGGAATAAATCTAGCATGATTTTTAAATCAAAAATTACAACAAATCATGTTAAGAGATGAGCATCAAATCAGCTTTCAAACGAGAACAAAATCACTTCATTTGGATTTATCTTTAAAAAGATATTCAAGATTTAATCTAGGGATATTTCTGCAATAAAAATACAAAGTTTTTATTACAACCAAGGATAAAACTATGTAAATAAGATAAACTATAGGGTAGTCACTGCAATTTTCCACGTTACATGTGCGATGCATGTGACTCGGCTAGGCTCAGATGTAGGGCTGGTGCTCGACTCGGATGTACACGTTAGCTTCAGCTTCTAGTGGTTCGCACAAGGTGAGGCTATATGCTTGACTCACGACCCTCAAGAATGAAGCGTTGCCTTGGATATGGCGATGTGGCATGATGATGGCTATTGGATTGCTCCCAATATAGGGGATCCACCAATGATTGCTACTTAAGGGTTCTTCGACTCATCTGCGAGCAACGGAACTCAGGATGGACTCCAACGAGGTCTAAGATGCTCCTCCGTTGCTCCTTCGATGCTCTAAGGTGTCTAGCACGATGTTGAAGTCCCAGTGAAGATGGCATGACACTGATGGAGGCGTGCTAATGTCTAGATGTCGTCGAAGATGTAGCGGCATTAGGGAAGAAACTCTTGATCTGAGCTCTCTTTAAATTTTTGACCATTGAACATGTCCCTCCTTTAAATGTTACTATAACAAAGGACAAACACATGTAACTGGATTGAAGTAAAATGTGAGGTGAAATGGGGGCTCTTTGGTCTTGAAGGATTGAAGCCTTGAATGGATCCAAGATGAGATGATACCTGGAATGGATCGGGGTGGATACACTTATGGAGAAGTGAAATCAACAAGAGGGAAGGAATGCATAAATGATGGATGGATTGTGATGGGATGTAAGTAATTAAATGAGGATATAAGCTATCATTGGATCTTAAGAAAATATTCAAACCTTGAATGAAAAGTAGATCGAATAAAATGCTAACATGAAAGATGGAACTTGAACTGATGGATTTGAAGAAGATTGCAGGCTTGAACAAAGCTTAAAGGATTTGTTATTTCCACTGCAAGATTTGGGCCACAGATATGAGCTCGATCAGTTGTGGAAGTGGTTGAAGCATGGCCAATTTGGTCGAGGATCTCGTCAAACGTGTACAACCATCATCACGCATAATCTCTTCCTATCGTTGTCAATGGAGGTTGGAGAGGCTAGGGTACATGTCTAGTAATGGTGGATACCATTTCTGATGGCCGCAGTTGGGGTTTTGACAAGATGGAGGTTTGGTTGTTGATAGAGGAAGGGGATGGTTTCAACTGCCAATAATTGTGATTAGGTTAGGAATTAGGGTAGTTTGAGAAGTTAGCAAAGATTACTGATGTTAGGAGGAGGAAATGGCCATGGCGTTTGGTCGGAGGGGATATACAGGAAGTTGGGAAAATAAGAAGAAGTTGGGTGGTTTAGATGGTTTGCAGAGAGAAGGGAGAACTGCTAGAGGTTGGGGACGAATCCCCAACTGTCCGATCAAAAGATCTCATGGTTAGAATTTAGGTGCTTTAGACAATCAAGATTGAATCTTGGAGTGGATGAAACGAGCTTAGGCACCTACATACGACTAGGATTTAGCCGATCAAACGAACACACGACCAAGATTGAAGGAGGGTGGCATAACATGAGCGGGACACATGGACAACCATGGAGGTGACATATGGCCCAATCAACTTTAAGATAAATGTAAAAATCAAAGAAAATTAGAAAAGAAATAATTAGGAGTCAAGTCAAGAAAAGTGTCAAACATGAAAGTTGTAGACCTTGATGAAATCTGCAACTTTCATCTGGAAGTCAAAGATATCAGAGGTCGTCTATATAAAGATAAAAATTAAATACATATTAAAACAATATAAACTAATTTTCTTTCTTTTTTCTTTTTCTTATTTTTAGGGGTTTTATTTTCTTTTATATTAAATTATTTTTATACAACATTATACTAATTTTTATTTGATTTTAATAATAAATAAATACACAGAATAATAACACAATAATATGGTTATATAATATGGTGTAATAGGTGTTAATTATATACAACACACAAATTATTAATTAATGTTAATTGTCAATAAATTTTGTTGATTTTTAACCGAGAGATAATAAAGGTATTTAATGATGATAAATATGAGATGTATCGCCCCCTATACTTAAGTTAAGCTCGTCCTAAAGCTAATAAGTAAAGAATTTAGTTAGAGTTAGGTTACTTAGTGAGATCCCTAACATGTGCAAATGAGTATACAAGTCTTGATCATATCTGGAACACTAAGTTTTAGGAATCCTAAGACTCTCGTTGATACAAGTATTAATTAAAAGGAATTCAACTCCTCCAATTGTCAAACTCTCAATGTATACATAGATATAAGAAGTATGACTTACTGTTGACTATATCCACAAGAGTTGAGTCAAAATTTCACCAAATGCTCCAACTTCAGAAGCTCTCCTAAGGACCGAATCCTCAATTCTAGGGAATAAATCTAGTCTTGCTTCGATCTATCGTCTCCTTAGTTTGTCAGACTTTAAAGGTATAGATGGAAGGCTAGATTATGGAGAACATAGGATTGTGTACTTATTTTCTCTTCCTCTCATTAGAACATGGTTCTCTCAAGTGTCAATACTCAACACAATTTTCATTTTTTATTTTCCAATCAATGTGGCTGTCAAGAGAAATTTGAGTTGTCTGTACTTGTTTTCGTAGGAATACATTGGGGTGCATCTTTTTAAAGTATCTAATATACCTGCACCCAGACTTGTAGCGCTAATGATGCAAAGCCCTTTTTGGGGTATTAGCCTGACTTATAAGAGCCTAATGATTTGGTCCAAGTGAACAATTAAAGGTTGGGAGCGCTCAACTTGAATACAAGCTCATATGATGTAACTTTGTAATGTAGTGGGCTTCTCATTGTTTTCATCATTATTTTCATTTTTTTATGTGAGGGAACATCCCTACTTTTTGGTTAGCTCTACTGATTTTACCAAGGATTGGTGCACATAGATTAACTTATTAAATTTTATTTAATACCCTAGCACTTTAGGTTACAATCAAGAGATAGCATGAGAACATGTCCGATACTGGCTAAGTTGCTAACACTCAAGTTTCATGAAACCATCATTAATTTTATCCCATCCTCGAGCATCATATAGATCAAGTCCAAACTCAAGTTTCAAAACCCAGTCCCTCAAGTGATACCTCGACTCATCTATATCATGAATGCAGTCGTACATGTTAGTGATAGCCAAATTCTTTAAGGAAGATTAAGCATGAAATATAGCATACATATCTTCTAACTAGGGAAGTGTGAATTTTTAAGTCCAAGGTCCTAATGATTAAGAAAGGATAACCCTAAGTCTATAGACTCCTTAAACCAAGTGTTAAAAATCATCTCAATCCTTGGGTGCATAATGAAAGTGTCATTGATAAACACCAATTAATAAGTTATCAAGTTATTTATTTATAAAAGAATTAAGGAAATTATTAATTTTATTAAGACAAGAATGAGAGAATGGGTACCCATTACAGAACAATACAGATACAATGCACAAAAAAACACAAAGATGCCCAACACAATATTACAAACTTCAACTCCTTAAAAATCATGATTGAATCTTTGAGATTTGAAATCACATGTTGCCTTATGCTTCATTTGTTTCTTCCTAACAGAGAATACTTCAGAATGAATAAGAAAGGTCCTCATCAATTTGAAATATGAATCTTCTATAATGATGCTATTCTTCCTCAAAAGTGATGTCCATGTCTATGTAGGAAGCCTAAAAAACTTTCAAAATCATGGGAAGACAAATCATACCCTTGGATTCTACAATAGATTTATTGATTTTCGTTAAAAGATAAAAACTAGACACACAAGGATGACCCAACTTACAAGAAGGATGACAATTCAAGAACTGAATATCCTCAGGAAAAGGTGTTAATACCTCCATATCTAATTCCTATATTAATTTCCTCAATCGATGTCACTCTTTTCAGTGAACTTTTGATCGACTTGATCTTCCAAAATATCGAGTTGAAATCAAGACTTTCCTCCATGTAGGTCACTGTAAGACTCTAAGATAAGACACCCATATAAAGAATAAGGACAAGACAGTTCAGTGAACCGCCATAACCTCTCAGGAACCTAAAGCATTAAAGGAGACTGAGAGACACAATAGAATGAGATTTTTCTTATTTACAAGAGTTAAGTTAATTCCCACACATCCTTATCTTTGAAAAGAATTTTGAAAGCCATTTTACAAACATTATAACATAGATATAGGTTTTCAAAATATTTTATAAATGATCGTCCAAAACATGTCAAGTCGTATTTTCACAAAGCACGTAAAATATTTGAAATCCATGTCATATATATATATAGTTTTCAAAACATTTTCAAAACATTTTATACAGAAATGAGTTCCAAGAATATACTACGATACTCGTGGTTCAAAAACATGTTGAAAAATGTTAAATATGAGCTATAGCTAAAGTATATATGTAATATATAAGGTAGAGCCCCCCTATACTTAGATTTTCCTATGTCCTCATAGCACACAATGATATGAATCCATAGCTCACCTAAGAATAAAAGAATATATAAGAACTGATGACCAAAATAAGACAAGTGTGAGAATGAGAAAGAAAAAGTTAGAATGAATACAAAGAGATGGCTCCCTCCCTATACTTAGGTTTTGAAAAACCTAAGTAAAGAAAACAAGGTAAAAATATGGAAGGGACCAAAGAATAAAAACAAGAATAAAGAATGAATAAAGAATGAATATATGGATATTTCCTCCTATATTGAGGTTGAGAATAGCCTGAGTGTAGGTAGGAAAAAGAATCAAATTCAAAGGAAATCGACAAGGACGAAGTCAGAATGAATAAGAATCCACTTATGCTGAATTTTGTGATGTGAATGTGTAATGATAATCATGACATTCTTGAGAAAATGAAAATGAATCACTAGTCATGAAGTCAATCGTCTCATCAGGAGTTAATCTTTCCTTGAATTCTACGAAAAGCTTAAGTGATTGATCGTTAACCAAGAAGGAAGATGCATTCTCTAAAAGCTCTGAAATTACCACACTACCATTTCCATGCTCTTCCTTTACTATATAAGGAACCATCCATTTTGATTTAAATTTCTAGTGGAAAATCTTTAACTTTGCATTAAAAAACCACACCTTTTGTCTCGAGAGAAAGTTCTTCCATCTAATATGTGTATCATGACACTTCTTAACTTTGTCCTTGTAGATCATGCTGTTGTCATATGGTCGGTTGCGTATTTCCACTAACTCAATTAGGTCAAGGTCTCTACACAACTTCCTAAGTGACAACTCTAGTTGATCTTCTTTTTTTTCCCATTCATATTTGTGAACGAATTTAGTGGACAAATGGCATGGCTTGCCATGTATTATCCTAAAAGGTGAAGTGCCAAGAGGTGTCTTGTAGTTTGTTCTGTAAACCCACAGAACTTGATTTAACAACTGAAACCAGTTCTTCCTATCATGATGGATGAGCTTGTGAAGAATCCTCTTCACTTCCCTATTTGAAACCTAAGCCATGTCATTCGATTGTGGGTGGTAAGGACTAATTACTCTATGCTCAAATAAATAGTTATTTGCTAAAGATTTCATCTTTCAATTCACAAAATGATTACCCCCATCAGATATAAAAAACTCTAGGTACTCCGAACTGTGAAATAATATGATCCTTTATGAGCTTGCAGAAAGTCCTACTGCCTACGGTTTGGGTTATAATAGCCTCAACCCATCTCGACAAATAATCCACTTTTAATAAGATACACTCAAAACTTTGGCTATTAGGGAAGAGACCCATGAAATCTATGTCCCAAGCGTTAAAAACATCATAGAAAATCACAAGCTGCATGTGCATCTCATATCTGGAATCGACAGTCCTTCCCATCCTCTGACAAACAGGGCATAACCGTACAAAATGAGTGGCATCTCTAAACAAGGTTGGACAAAACAAACTACACCGTAACACCTTGTGAGTGGTTCTCTTTCCTAAGTGGCGTCCTCCAACCTCAAGTAAATAACAATATATGAGGATACTATAGTATTCCTCCTAAGGAATACACCTTCTCTAGACACAATCTGGTCCTTCGAAGAAAAGGAACGAGTCCTCCCAATGGTATTTCCTTGAATCCGACTTGAGTCAGTCTATACGGCTCCTAGTTAAACCATGGAGAACTTTCTTGGAGACAAGATAGTTCACCATGTTGGCATACTATGGGAGTGAGTCAACAAGACAAATTGACTCATCTAGATAGGTTTCTCTAATAGGCTTAGAATCAGATGAATCTTTTATCCCAATCCTCGAAAGATCATCAGCTGCTACATTTTTTACTCCAGGTTTATCCTTAATTTTCAAATCAAACTCGTGAAGTAACAATATCCACCTAAGAATATGCGCCTTCACATCTTTCTTGTTCATGAGGTACCTAATCACCGAATAATCGGTATAGACTGTCACTTTTGAGCCAAGAATCTCATACCTCAACTTCTCTAAACCCAGACTACAATACACATCTCTCTTTTAGTCATGGTATAATTTCTCTATGTTGGGTTCAAAACTTTTTCTTGCGTAGTGAATAGCATACAGAATCTGATCTCACGATACCCCAATACGACTCCTATAGCAAAATCTAAAGCATCAGTCATGATCTTAAAGGGAAGATACCAATCAGGAGCCTTCAGAATCGGCAAATCACCTATCTTTTTCTTATGGAACTCAAAGGACTCAACACACTTGTGATCTACAAATAAATCATAGTCCTTTCTTAAGAGCCCAGTCAGGATCATGCAATCTTGGAAAAATCTTAAATGACTCGTCTATAAAATCTAACGTACCCAAAAAAATGACCTCACTGACTTCATGTTGGTTGGTAGATTAAGTTTCTTTATCACATCTACCTTGGCAGGGTCAATCTCCATTCCCTTTTTGGAGATAACATACCCCGACACTATACTTTCCTTAACTATAAAATAACTTTTTTCCCAGGAGAGTACTAGATTCACCTCTCTACACCTCTGAAGGACTCGGTGGACCGAGAAATTATCCATGAAGACCTCTAGTAAATCCCCAACCATCTTATCAAACACGACAATCATGCACTATTGAAAAGTACATGGGGCATTGCATAACCCAAAAGGCATGCACCTGAATGCGTATGTGTCAAAAGGACATGTGAAAGTAATCTTTACCTGGTCCTCATAGGCGTTGGCTACTTGATTGTAACCTGAGTACCCATCAAGAAAACAGAAGAACTTTTTTCCTGTTAATCTCTCCAAAGTCTGATCAATAAGGGGAAAGTGATCTTTCTTGGTCACAACATTCAAGCGCCTGTAATCAACACAAACATGCCATGAGTTAGTACTCATATCGCAATCTCAACACTCTCCTCATTGGTGACCGTATGAATTACCGACTACTTTGGGAAAACATGTAAAGGGGCCACCCATTTGGAGTCAGAGATTGGGTAGATATAACCTGGTCCACAACACTTCTCAATCTCTTTCTTACCTACTTCCTATAGATTTGGTAAGTCACCTATGGAACTCATGGGAAGGCCTAGCATTACCCTCAACATAAATATAGTGTTACCAGAGTGAGGGGTTTATATCCACAAGATCCAGCATTGTCCATCATATGGCCTTGCGGTTCTTTTCTAACACTTCTAACGACCTAGTCTCTTGCTCCACAGTCAACCTACAACTAATAATTACATGAACAATATTATTATTTCGTCCTGCAAGAAAGGAATACATGAGTGTAGGAGGTAGTGGCTTCAACTCTGGCAAAGAAGAATCATCAGGTACATTAGGTTGAACTACCACTGAATCTAGATCAATGCTCATAGTAGAGATGAATCATCTGTAATGTTGTCCACTAACTGAATTGAAGAATAAGGGGTCGGATCGTCAAAGAAACATGGTAGTTTGGACAAAGCTGCATCTGACTGATCATCTAATTCCCTTGATTGTTCCAAAGGAAAAGGAACCGACAAGTACAAAGGGACTTCTGAGTCACTAAGGGAATAGGGAGATGCAGAGCTCAAGAACTCTGGCAACGTCTTAACAATTGTTCTACATACACTGTACTCTCCAGATGAGAGGGTCTCGCTCTGTACTGTCGGGTTATGACTCCAAATCCCAACTATGCTAACTAAATCACAGTTTACCTCTGAACATGAAGATAAATCTATGCTAGATTCTGAATCAGGTCACTGCCATTTCGTTTGCTTCATATGTAGTTCCACTTCTTCACCTAGAGAATGGAACTTCATCATCCCTAACTGATAATCGAATGAAGCTCCAACAATCTTAAGGAATGATCATCTAAGGATAATATGTGGATCTCTCCAATGATTGGGGATGTCCATGTCATGGACAGTGAAGTCCGCTATGTAGTCTTGTCCCTCAATCGAGATAATGACATTCTTGATCTCACCCTTAGCCATTTTCATCGATTTATCCGCATACTGAAGTAAAGCTGTAGATTCTGTAAAGGTCCCGACTTCAATTTCTCATACAAGACATAAAGTAACAAGTTGATCGAAGAGACATTATCTAGGAGAGTGTGTACAAATGATATGTCATCAATATAGATCACCACATAATGTGCACCTAAATCTCTCTTCCTCTGTGGTAACTTTTGGTTCTTGAGACAAAACGTAGCGGCAATCGAGAGCATACGTGTCTTGATGTAAATTTTTGGTTTCTTCATGCTAACTCTTCTAGGTGTGTACCTCACCATTAAGTATTTATAAAATGCAGGATGATTGGACGCATACTCATCACATGATACGTTAAACATAATGTTATCTCTGCAAAATCATGCCATTTCAGGATCATCTTTTTTAATCTTATTTATGATGTGCTTTCCTACCATAGGAGCATGTAGGAAAGGTATAGCTAAAGTAGAATGCGAAGACTCAGAATAATAAACAGAAATATGCACTTTTATATTCTTAGAATCTGAGTTTTTTACAATTGAATCTTTTACATTTGGAATAACAAATGAATCATCTACTACAGGTTGGGGAATGCTTGTTGAATGTGCATTGTTCTCAACCGAAGGTGCAAGGTCCTACGTAGAAGCTGAATCTGATGTGTACTACACTTCTCTCAGACTCCACCTTGTTTTTCTCTTGCTAGTCTCTTCTCTCTAGTGATCCTCTCTGTGAAGATGTCTGTCTCCATCATCCTCTGAAGTCTCCTCAAGGTAAGCCTCAGAGTCGGTCTTCTCCATGTCCCTTGCCCGATCAGGTACGACCATGGTCCATCCTCGCCCAAGAGACATATGATTAACACAATCAAACAGAAATATCTCGTGCTCTGATTTGTGAGAATCTGAGTAGTATACCTGATCAAACTACTGTTGTTGAGGCTTGTTCATGATATTGGGATTAGCTTGAACCTGATCGGGAGTGGATGTAGCAGATGTAGTGTGCTCGTCGTTTAGACGCGGAAGATGGTTGAGATCAACCCTCAAATCATGTACCTCGTTCTTGTAGGAACACAACTCCTCAAGAGCCTATCTTTGGAAATCAACAGAACCTAAATATGAATGATGTTGCTGTGAAGAAGAAATCAAAGAAGAACGTGAAGATTGGCCCTGATGGCCAATTGACTGCTGCTGCTAAGTGTGATGTTGAACATGTAGGACATGCTGGCTCGATTGGTACATCTGTTGACACTCGTAATGTTGTTGCTGTTGCCTTGGTACCTGGTAATGAATGGCTCCAGAGCTTTGGGGTGCTAGAAGAGGTGTAGGAGTAAACGATGTGTTGTAGAAGGTCTGGGGATGCTGGTAGGAGAGATGGTCCCCAGAACTCCGCTGCCTGGAAAGGTCATTGGTGTACCACACACCATTTACCTCCACACTTGGAAAGGCTCCTCAGAAACTATATCAATAGAAGGTGGCTGCTGATGCTAGGGGTTGGTCCTCTACCCATGGTTGGGATGGCATTGACATCCGATGCTTGTGAATATGAACAAGGTATAGTGGAGCCGCAGATGCAGTCACGACATGTACCCTCATCTTGGATACCCTCTCAGAAAGCTCCACCATCTACTTAGGAAGTTTGGATAAGTTGTTGTCCAACTCGTCCATCTGCCTATCGATCCTCTCAACTAATGTAAGTTTATTTGTTATGATGCCCATATAAAAAGGATCCATTGAAGCCTTCACTCCCCCACTGGATAGTAATGAAATGGGGGTCTTTAACTAAGCTCTACTCGTGGTATGTTCTCTACTCGTCTCAGCCATTCACTCAACCACCTTTCAGACAATGTCCGCTCCGCATGAAGTACAACTGCCTCCACAAGCAACACTAGCGAAACCCTACACCTCAGGGTGCACACCACAATAAATAGACTGAACCATGATGCTAGGCTCTAAGACGTGACAAGGACACTTTTGTAAGAGATCTTGAATCTCTTCCATTTATCACAAAAATATTCATTAGGAAGTTGAGAGAAACTCGTGATGAATGAGTGCATCAAGTTAGTTCTACTCTCAAAGGGTAGAACTTCTTTAAAAAGAGATCCTTGGACTGCATAAAGGTATTTATAACTACCCTACGGTTCTTCATCCAATAATCAACCTTATCCTTTACGGCAAAAGGAAGGGCTTTGATCCTAATGTAGTCTCAGCCAACCCTAGGATGCCTAAGGTTAGTACAAACCAACTCAAAGTCCCTAAGGAATGCATATGGATCTTCGTGTGCATTCCCATGAAATCGAGGCAACATGCTAAGAAATTGCAGCTTCAACTCATATTCTACTTCTGGCTCGGCTGGGCTCAACTAATTAACCATTTGAAACTGCCCAGGATTGTGTATCACTTCCATAGGTGCATCTCTACCCAACTGTAACTGGCAAAGTTATGCTCTCATAAGTGCTTGGTTCTATTCGGATTCTACTAGCCTAGTCAATACTGCATGCATTGGGTCCTCACAGTCTTCTTCCACCTCATTATGTTTCTTAAGAGGCATCTTAATTGTATCTTTGTCACTTTTATCAAAGAATGGATTGGAGTGAGATCTAGATGAAGATAACGGAATCAAATCGACCTGTCCAAGGCAATGATCTTCCTCAATGAGTAAAGAGGTAAAAGGGTTGGTTGTGATGTAACCACCCCCAAGGAGTGAATCGTGATATAACTGTTTGAAACAAAGGTCTTCTCTAAAATTAGAAAGTTCCATATAAAGAAGAGGAAGGGGGATGGACCTGTGATGACGTGATATTTGGGTGGTTCAACGACAAGCTCATAAAGTCCAAGAAACTATCCAACCAACTATCCATCTTTGAATTTCAAGAGGTATGGAAATTGAGTACGCTCGATACAAAAAGATTCTAGTACTAGTAGGCATAGGAATATACGGTGTTACCCACACAAAGCAATCAATACAATTCCCTATGAATTGATTCACCAACTCAACACTGAAGATCGAGGATGGTGGTCTTATTATCTTGTCAGTTTTAGTATAGTGATTCAAAACAATCTTATGCAATCTCACAGATATAGTCTCGTAAGGTAGTTCAAGTTCAAGCCGATGAAACACACCAACAAGAATAAGACTACTTCTTCTAATGGTTGGAGGCAAGTGCTTGTAGCAATAATAGGACTCTAAAAGTGAGTCCAAGCGCTTAGGGCACAAGTCCAAGGATTATTGACTCTATTCCTTAGGGGCTGATGAATCCGCGATTCATCATCGCAATATCTCGATCTTAGCAAAATCCCCGAGTAAAATCCCATAAAAATGTCCATAAAATTAATAAATTAACAAAATGACTCTTGTAAATAAAGCACACTAAATAATGTAGATTAGATTGTACAAAATAAAGTACACATAAAAAGCCGCAAAAATAAAGGAGTTTTATACATGTAAATAGCCCAAAACTTCATGTATTTTTAATAATTTCATTTCAACTCCTTTTTGGCTAATTCTTTTCCAACTTGTTCATAACAATGTACATAAAAATACAAAAATACAAAACAAATTTTACCTCAAATAAATGCTTCTAGATCCCAAAGGGAAAAAGCCGTAAAGACCAACTTCCAAGCCAAATTCCCGCTCCGTATGAACTCCAAATTCACCAAACTCACTTTTAAATTTAAGTTAGAAAATTATCTATCCAACGGAAGTGGTTTCATTAAAATCGGAGCTCATTTGCAAAAGTTGAGTTTTGGGACCTAGATGTACATTGTATACTATGTATATATTCATTCTTTCTTTATTTTATTTTATCTTTCGTAATTACTAAAAATACAAAAAAAATCATGCTTGTATTTTATTTTAATTGTAATATTTTATTGTATTTTTCTATTGTAAATATCTCTTATTAAAAAGATAAAAAAAGTACAAATTAGAAAAGCAAAGAAAAAAATGTACATGTTGTAGGGATTCCCTTGTAAATTCTCCACTATTTTTCATTTTTTATATTTTTTGTGTATTTAAAGTAGCCTACTTTATTCATTTTATTTATTTAATTATTTTACATTCTCTACAATAACCACCAACTCAACTCCATTATTCCACCATTTTTTCCAACTTCCCATTCAACTCCATTAATAATTCAACTTCCCATTCAACTCCACCACTTTAATAACCTCTCATTCCATTCTCTTTATATACATCCCATCCTCCTCAATTTGCACTTGATCCATCTTTATGTGAGGAGAGCCTAGTTCCCAGAGTTGAATCGGTGACAACGACGCAACCACGGTTGAGCGACGACATCCCTCTCTCCGGTGAGATCCGTTGGTTTTTCGGCCACCATCGCAGCTGCATTCGCGCGTTGCTCAAGCTCATCGGTCGTCGGCGATGCGAGCGAGGACCGTGCTCTCGTGAGCACTTCATAGGCGCCCGTGTTCATCGTAGGTAATTTGTCTTCTCATTTTATCATCTTGTTATTTTTTTGCAAAATTTTTTAGCACTTCATATCATCACCTACAAATCCTCCATTTGTTTAGTTCATCATCATCACCACCACCAACTCGTCATGTACCATTTTGTTTCCCATTTTTTATGTACATATTATATCCGGTTTGAAGAAAATTTAAAAAAATAAAACAAATTTAAAACAATTTTTTTATTATAGTTCCAGCACAAAAAAATCAAAAAAATTAAAAAATTTCATCAGAGGTGAAGCAGCAGCTCCCACAGCCGCCGCCCCACCCCCCACTCTCCACCGCAGCGCGCAACCACTGCCAAGCCGGCTGCGGCGCCCTTTCCCGCCACCGCCAGCCCTCGCAGCGGCCACCGAGCGGCGCCAGCGCTGCGCGGCCGCACGCGCGCGGTGCCGCCGCCACCAGCGGCCACACCACCTCTCCCGTGCGTGGCTCGCCGCCCTCCGCCTTGCAGCCACCAGCCATCGTCGTCCACCTCGACGCCTCCCCGCGCTCGTTGCGCCGCCCTCTCACGACCATGCCCACCAGACCGCCGCACCGCTCCTATTGGGTTCTTCACCTGTGCGCAGCAAGAAGAAGGAAGACGAAGGTCTAATTTTTTATCTCATGTAAAATTTACATATTTTATATTTCAAGTTCCTGTAGTTACATGCATGTCCATGTGCTCAATTTTCTTGTATGTCATGTTATCTCAATTTGCACAAAGACCACTCTGTTTGCATATGAATTTTGACTTTAATATTGCATCATTTTATTCAAAGAAAAATAGCTTGATGTTAAGCAATTAGTTCTCTACCTCATGGGTATTTTTTATATTTTCCTGATATTTGGGTAATTAATGGAAATTGTTCAACTGAAATATTGCATATTTTACCCAAATTGAGCTCTTAAATTTATATCTCACACACGGTTGCTCTAAAAATTTCATAAAAATTAGAAATGATGCCGTGATATGTGATTAACTTACTTTACAAATTTCATCCAAAGTGGAGATGTGTTGTGCCTGAAATAAATTATAAAGTGATTGTAGTATTTGATTTTTAATTAAATCCACGTACATCATTTTTGTGATATTTCAAATCTCCTGGATTCTATATGAAATATCATTTTGAGATAATTCGCACTCTGATTAATTTGACAATGTGGATTTATTAGAAATTATTTACTCACTGTTGCTCTGTTTTCATTAAAAAATCCATTAAAAAAATCATATTTTATCAATTAATTCAAAAAAATTACTGTAGTCTCATTTCATCATGCGTTATTCCAGTAATTTTTTCATCATTTTTAGCATACTGCTTGTGTGTTAAATTGCAAAAAACCCATAAAAAGTGTGCATTTTTATTTGTTACATTTTAATTCCTAAAATTCCAAAGAAATGTGTTTTGCATTCATTACTGGATTAGGATTCTAGGAAAATATAATTTGGCTGAATTTTATTAATCTATCATTAAAATTAATTTAGCTAAGTTGTGTGATTTCTTAGTAACTTAATTCACCTGCATTTGAATTCTTTTTGCATAGAAAAAATATAAAAAACCACATTTGGAAATCAAGATCTAGATTTTCAAATTAAACCCGAAGTTGTTCCTTTGCCTCCCTGTGTTCGACCCCGGACTTACCCGAGATATAAATTAAGCCAAGAGACTCTTCACGGAGATCTTCTCTAGGTTCTGACGGAATCGTTAAGTACACGTACCACAACGAACATGAATTATTTTTCGTGTTATTTTTCGTATTTTTCGAGAGAAATTTTTGTAATTATTGTTGTAATTATTTAGGTAACTTGCTTCTTTATAGCGCTCTTGTTTGAGAGCTCGCGCTTGTAAAAAAGACTTGGACTTTATTTGTGGTGTGTCGAGACCTGTTTCACTCTCCGGTGAGGCTGGGGCTCGACTTGAGTGGCGAATTTAAGGATTATGCACACGGTAGTTTAGATTCAATTTTTTTATGCCCATCGTAATTTAGGCCACACATATCTTAGAAGATTCACTTATCTTATAAGATTCATAATAAGACGCACATAGACACATACTACTTTGCTCAAAATTAAATCAATTCTTCCCAGCTAATAATATATTGTTTAGGTGCGGTTTTCTTGATCTGCATGCATTTAGTGTAAAATTTACAAATTCTGTTCTACATAACGCATGAAGAATTCTAGGATTCACTGTAAGTATCCCTTCTTCTGAGCATGCATCATACTTTCTCATTTGCATTCTGATTTCCGATTCCCCTCCTGTTTTACAACTTAAGGTCAAAAGGAAATTGGGACTGAGCGGTAGATGTGCTTTTGTGTTCACACAAATTTCAAGTGGTAATCTAACTCTAAAATTGGGATTGAATTGAGTAGGTCGATTTAAAATAATTGGAGTAAAAAGAACCCTTTTTCTCGGGTGCATAAAGCCCTCATTGTTTGTTTTACTTCCAAGTGAGAGAGAGAGACGACCCTAGGATAGAGCCAAGTCTGGATTTCTTACTTACTACTGGTTCTTTATTTTCAGGTGATTAGCTACTTTTCAGTGAGGAATACAGGTAGCCGTATCTATACAGTCCGAACTTCCTTAGCTGAGTGGGAGGTTTAGAGGGAGTTTTAGTCCTCAAGGAACATGCTTCGGCTTGTACTTACTCCTATACTGGCTGAAAGTAGGCCAAACTAGTCGTAAGAATCGGGTCAGTTTGTAGGAAAATACGGGCACCTAACAGCTTGTTAATCTTTCCAAGATTGCATTTATCACCAACTAAAATTGACAAGATAATTCGGCCGAACTCTTACGGCCATCACGTGAAGTTGGTGAAATTAAGGGTTTGAATTGCGTTTGTATTGTGTGAGTTTACTCCGCACATTTACGTGCACCGTAGAACTAGTGCCTCATTGAATATCGTGTTTAATCGGTTCTTTTGATATCGAAGATGACTGATTGGGGGATATTTATTCGGATTTTGCGAATCTCCCGTTGAACCCTCCAAGAAGTATGTCTTCTTAGGTCCATGCGCAACTTGGACCAACCTGGACTCATGAACCTCTTGAGCCCAGGATCACCCACTCTTGGGATGGTTACTCTCAAACCATTCCCTTTCTCTTTTCCCACCTCACCGAGGAAGACCTTCACCTCGATGAGAATATCATGATTAAAAAATCCTCTTCTAATCCAGAACACATTGCTGATTCAGGACCTAAAGAAGACACAAGAAAAATGCCTCCAAAGAAGAAAGAAGATGAAGAAGAGAACCATGAGGACCCAATGAGAATGATACTTGCCAGATTAGCTGCATCTGAGCAACAACATACATTACTGAGAGCTCAGTTAGGACAGCTAAATGTTGGGGTCGAACCACCAATGGATGCGGCATATAGCCCCGGACAATATCAAATTCGGAATTACTTGAGTCCGTCCGAACCACCTGTTGATTTTGAGTTGAAGCCGCATTTTCTGAACCTGCTGCCACACTTTGATGGGAATGCTTCTGAGGAGCCATATGCATTCCTAAGGGACTTTGAGCTCATATGTTCTAACCTCAAGCATAATAATGTTAGCCAGGATTATGTTAGGCTCAAAGCCCTTTCATTTGCCTTGGGTGGAAAAGCCGACTACTGGGTAATGAACTTGGGAGTTACAGTCACTACTTATGCCCAGTTCAAGGACCTGTTTATAAAGAAGTTCTACCCGTTGAGTAGAACTAACATGATGAGGACGTATATTACGAGTTTTTCCCAATTACCCCATGAAGCTTTTTGTGATGCTTGGGAAATATTCAAGGATATTCTACAGAAGTGTCCCTGTCATCGACTAGATGATAACATCTTGGTCCAGTCATTTTTCACTGGTCTCAACCCTGAGATGCAGGGTTTAGTAAGCGCTGCCTGTGGAGGCAGCTGTAAATCTTGAGGAGCGAATACCGTTTGGAGGGTATTCGAGAAGATGACTGAAACTAGCCGCTCACAGATGGCCAGCAGGACCTATACACCATCCCCCAGTTCACTCTTATCTGGAGGGGGAAAATCAATTGTAGTCTATCTCTCTCAGGACGTGATCCCTAGCATGGGACTCCTTGCTGACAAGCTCACTGTAGTCGAGAGGATCGACAAGAGGATTGATGAGTTAGACCGGAGCGTCTCTAAACTTCCAAAACAGATGGAGGAGTTGACTGAGAAGGTATCTAAGATAAAGATACCTGTCGTGACTGCACCCTCTGCTCTTGTATACCGAGTTCACCATGTTCAGGAGCAGTTAGTGTCAGGGCAACCCCAACCGTGGGAGCATGATCAATCCTACACCCACTCTTTCCAGCAGCCACCTCCATTAGAATAGGTAGTCCAGAGGAGCCTCCACCGGTTTGGGAGGTTAATGGGATATGGTATACTCCGGACCCTGCCAGGCAAGGAAGTACGGGAGACCGACAGACCTATCAGCATCCCCCGACCTTTCATAACACCGCATTCACCTCCGCATCACCTCCTTCACAGCAGAGCCCTGGATTCCAGCCACCCCAGCAGCAGAGACAACAGTACCAGCAGTATGGCCGACAGGGCCATTACCAGGCAGATCAGCAGGGCCCGCAACCCAGTAGCAACAGAGGCAGTACTCTGTCCAGTAGGGCCAGTCTTCCCATTCTTCTTCCCAGTCTTATCCACTTCCTTCATCGTCTAGTCCAGTAGATATTCAGCAGCAGATACTCGACGAGCTTCATTCCTACAGGAATGAGATTCATGACTTACGGGTGGATGTTAACCGCCTGTCCAGATGGCGAGACGAGCAGACTGCACCCTCTACATCTATCCCAGCCCAGGTTCAGGCTAACCCCAATAGCCTGAACCGATCTAGTTCTCAGCAGCACTTTGGTCAGGTATACTATTCAACATCTCCTAGATCTGAACATGAGATTCTTTCGTGTGACGAGGATAACCACATGTCACTCAGGAGCGGAAGGACCGCGACCGTACCTGATCGGGCAAGGGATACGAGGAGGGGCATCTCTGGAGCTCTACCTGAGGAGTCTTCAGAGGACGAGGAGGAGAGGCATCATATTTCAGAGCCCCATCAACACCATTCGAGGATTTCTACTCAGAGAGCCGAGAGGAGGAGGAGAGCACGTATGCAGCATTGTTAGCATGGATATTCTTCTGAGTCTACAGAGGACATTGCATCTCCGGTTGTGGCGGATACCACTCCAGCTTATATTACACAACCTATAGTAGATAGATTTGATTTCGATTCCATGTTGCACCAAAAAGATTCATGTATGAAGAACTCGATTTCTGTTAATGCAAAGAATGATCTTTAAGTTCATGATTCAGACTCTTCATCTTCTGTTTCCCTAGCTTCATTCCCTTTCCCCCGTGCTCTTACGGTAAGAAAGCGCATCAAAAAGATTCAGAAAGATGACCCTGATATGGCAAGGTTTTGTAAAGAGAACATCACAGTTAAAGTGCCATTTGATGAGTATGTGGCTAATCATCCTGCATTCCAAAAATACCTTAAGGTGAGATGCACACCTACAAGGGTTAGCAGGAAGAAAGATAACCGAAATATAAAGACACATGTCTTATCAGTAGCCACAACCTATTGTCTCAAGAATCAGACCTTGCCAAAGTAAAAGAGAGACATGGGTGCTCACTGTGTGGAGAGTCGTATTGATGATATTGCGTTTGCACGCACGCTCATAGATAACGGTTCTTCAATCAACTTACTTCCCTTAGCATTATATCAGAAATTAGAGTTGGGACCACTTCGCAAATCTAGAGCTTTACTCAAATTCGCAGATCGTTCAGTAAAAAGACCTAAGGGAGAAGTGAAGAACGTAGTTATCTCGATTGAGGGGAAGAACTATCAGGTGGACTTCACAGTCTTGGACATGGAGACCCCCAATCATTGGAGAGAATCTCAAATCATTCTTGGACGACCCATCCTTAGGACCGCAGGCGCAACTTTCGATTATGGCACGGGAATGATGAAGTTCCGTTCTCCAGACAAAGAAGTGAACCTTGAGATGAAGCAAACCAAGTGTCAGCGACTTGATTCAGAGAGTAGCACAGAGTACTCATCTTCAGAGGCAGACTGCAGTTTGGTTAGCACAGTTTGGATTTGGGGATAGATTCCTTCATGACAGAGCGAGTCCCTTTCATCTGGAAAGGGTATAGTAGATGATGCAGTTTTCCAGGTGTTGTCTGATCTTGTGAGAGATGCATCTACCTATTCTCATGATGACACAGAGATCCATCTGGATCTGTCAGTTCCATCTCCTTCGGAACTATGATGGGACATAGATGATGAGTTGGACGCGGCTTTGGCCGAACTACCACGTTTCTTTGGCGATCCGATTCCCTTTACTTCCGAGTTGGTGGCGAGTACTACTCAGCTTAGCCCACCTTCATGCAACACGGAACCAGATTCAGTTCATCCAGATTTGCTTGATGATACCACAATGCCAGAACGGAAATCAGTACATCCTACACTCAAGTACGCCTTTCTTGCAGGACCCAAAGAAAGATATCTTGTCACCATTAGCTCAGACTTGACTTTAGAACAGGAGTCTAGGTTATTAGAAGTCTTAGAGAGGAACCACAAAGCAATAGCCTGGACAGTATCGGATCTCGTGGGGATCAACCCCGCTCTCTGCTCAGACCATATTTTTACTGAGGATAATGTGAGACCTTCCCGTGAGTTCCAAAGGATACTTAACCCCAATCTACGGGAAGTGGTGAAGAAGGAGATTGAGAAATGGTGCAAAGTAGGGTTTATATACCCTATTTTTGACTCCAAGTGGGTGGCCTCGCTTCATGTTGTCCCGAAGAAGTCAGAAATTCAGATGGTCACCAACGAGGAGAGGGTAGAGATCACGACACGAGTACCTAAGTCGTGACGTGTCTGTGTTGACTACAGGCGCCTGAATGCCACGACCAATAAAGATCATTTTCCCTTACCTTTTATTGATCAGATCTTGGAGAGACTAGCAGGGAAAGAGTTCTTCTGTTTTCTTGACGGGTACTCGGGCTACAACCACGTGGCCATAGCCCTGAGGACCTGGAAAAGACCACATTCACATGTCCATTCGGTACTTATGCTTTCAGGTGCATGCCATTTGGGCTTTGCAATGCCCCGGTCACATTTCAGTGGTGCATAATAGCCATATTTAAAGAGATGGTGGGAGATTTCCTGGAAGTGTTCATTGATGACTTCTCGGTCCATGGTGATTCTTTTAATACATGTTTAGCGCACTTGGACCGAGTCCTCACGAGGTGTAGAGAGGTGAATCTGGTACTCTCCTGGGAGAAGAGTCACTTTATGGTGACGGAAGGTATCGTGATGGGGCATGTCATCTCCAAGAGGGGAATGGAGGTTGATCCTGCCAAGGTGGAGGTGATCAAGAAACTCGATCCGCCTACCAGCGTGAAGTCAGTGCGGTCATTCTTAGGGCATGTTGGATGCTATAGGAGATTCGTTCAGGTTTTTTCAAAGATCGCCCTCCCACTGACTGAGCTCTTAGGGAAAGACACGTAGTTCGTTGTAGATCACAGATGTCTAGAGGCCTTTGAGCTCTTGAAGAGGAAGATTTGTGCCTCGCCTATCCTACAAGCTATTGACTGGTCTCTCCCCCTTTGAGATCAAGATTGATGCTTCAGATTTCGCTATAAGAGCTATGTTAGGACAACGACGAGAGGGGATCCCGTTTGTGACCCATTACACGAGCAAAGTATTAGATCCTACACAGAAAAATTCTACAGTGACTGAAAAGGAAATGCTCGAGGTAGTATGGGCCCTCGAGAAGTTCAGATCATATATTTTGGGCTCTAAGGTGACAATTTACACAGATCACACAACCATTCGATATTTAATGGAAAAGAAGGACGTGAAGGCGCGTCTTCATAGATGGATTTTACTCCTCCATGAATTTGATTTGGTGAAAAGATAAACCTGGAGTGAAGAATGTTGTGGCTGATCACCTTTCTCAGATTGAACTTAAGGATTCTCTTGATTATGACTGGATTAGAGAGACCTTCCCAGATGAGTCAATTTGTGTTATTGACTCACTCCCGTGGTATGCCAACATGGTGAACTATCTTGTCTCCAAGAAGGTTCCCCATGGTTGGACTAGGAGTAGCATTGACTGACTGACGTCGGATTCGAGGAGATACCACTGGGACGATCCTTTCCTTTTCTTTGAAGGACCGGATTGTGTTTGGAGAAGGTGTATTCCTCAGGAGGAATACCAGAGTGTCCTCACATATTGTCATTCACTTGAGGTTGGAGGACACCATTCAGGAAAGAGAACCGCTCACAAAGTACTGCAATGTGGATTATATTGGCCGACCTTGTTTAGAGATGCTATTGATTTTGTGTGTTCGTGCCCAATTTATCAAAGGATTGGAGGGACAGTTGGACAGAGAGATGAGATGCCCATGCAACCGATGATTATTTGTGATGTTTTTGATGCATGGAGCATAGATTTTATGGGTCCCATTCCCAACAGCCAAGGACATGAGTACATATTGTTGGCGGTTGACTACCTATCCAGGTGGGTGGAGGCTATCCCAACCCGAACCGCAGACAGCAAGACTGTCTGCAAGTTTGTGAGAGACTATATTATTGCTAGGTTCGGGGTACCAAAAGTTTTGATATCTGATGGAGGTAGCCACTTTGTGAATAGAGATATGCTATCTTTAGCTAAGGACTATGGATTTGAGCATAGAGTTACTAGTCCTTACCACCCACTGTCCAACAACATGGCCAGGGTTTCGAACAGAGAGGTGAAGAGTATTTTGCAGAAATTGGTTCGTCCTGATAGAAAGAACTGGTCTCAGCTCTTGGACCAAGTTCTGTAATCCTATAGGACAACCTACAAGACACCATTGGGTACTTCACCATTTAGAATGATCTATGGTAAGCCATGTCTTTGCCCGCAGAGTTGATTCATAAATCCGAATGGGCAATTAAGAAGATTAATTGGAGTTGTCACCTAGGGAAGCTTTGTCGAGACTTAAACTTGAACGACCTCGTGGAAATCCGAAACAGGGCATATGACAATAATTTGATTTATAAGGACAAAGTAAAAAGATGGCATGATCAACACATTAGATGCAAAGACTTTGTCCCTGGACAAAAGGTATGGTTGTTCAATGCCAGGTTGAAGATGTTCCATGGGAAGCTAAAATCTAAATGGACGAGTCCCTTTGTTGTTAAGAAAGTGCACGAGAATGGAAGTGTAGAGATAGCTGATCTCACAGATGGTGCAGAGTCTCATGTGGTAAATGGACAACTGTTGAAGCATTTTGTTGATTCAAAAGAGCAGTTAGTCCAAGTCGAGGTCATCAATTTCATGCAGAGAGAGCACAGAGCAGATACATCATATTACTCATCATGAAGATGCATCATCAAGATTAAACATCTTAGAAGATTCATTCCTCTTGTACATTCGCTCTTCTTTGTATATTCTCCAAATCATATCGGTTCTTACACTTACTCTTGTCCTATACTTAGACTTACCAGAGCCTAAGTATAGGGGGAGACGATGCCCTCCATATGTATATACTCATCCATTTCTCCTCTTGACCTCGTCCGCCCCATTTTTGCTCTTCTTCTACACTTAGGATGACCAGAGCCTAAGTATAGGGGGGCGGATCGACTTCTATACTTTTTACTATTTTAGTCATCCTACGCTTAACACGAGCTATGTCTTTTTCTTGCTTCTTGTGCCATGAGAAAATAACACATGCTAAGTATAGGGAGGCGTGTATATATTACCATAGCTCATACTTTCACATATTTTTGTATATATTATATAATAATAATGGGGTGGGTAAAAAGAACTTTTTGAAAGAAAAAATTTTTCTAAAAAAATTTAAAAATCTTAAAAAAAACTTTTTCAAAAAAAACAACACAAAAATCTCTTAAAATATATTAAAAAACCTTATTTGCTTTAAGAAAAACTTTTTCAAAAGAAGAAGAAGAAGTCCTTTCTTATTTACTTATCTTTTTCAAAAAAAACTTTTGAAAAAAAGAGAGTAAAACTTTTTCAAAAAAAACTTTCTTCTTTTCCTTTGTTTTAAAAAAAACTGTTGAAAAAAAAGCAAAACTTTTTCAAAAAAATCTCTTCTTTGCCTTTGTTTGTAAAAAAAAACTTTGTAAAAAAACTTTTTGAAAGAAAAACCTTTTCTAAAACTTAAAAAAAATCATTAAAAAAACTAACTAACTAATAAGTTGGTTTAATTCCTGACACAATTCACTTTCACACAAGACTAGTGAAGTTCAAGAACACTTGATTTATGAGGTCTTGTGATTTTGAGTTAACCAGCCATAGTCATTAGGGTCTTTGACTTAATTATTCACATTTCCCTAGTTTGAAAAATTTGTGTTCTATATTGCATGCTTATTCTCTACCTTAAGAATATGATCAGCACCTCACATACACGACTGCATTCATGATGAGATTAGTTGAACTTTCACTTGAGGATCTGGGATGAGGGATTTGAGTTTGGACTTGATTTGATTATGCTCGAGGATGGGATAAAATCAGTGAAGGCTAAAATCAATGAAGGCTTCATGAAACCTGAGTGTCAGCATCTTTAGCCAGTATGAGAACATGGTTCTTGTACTATCTCTTGACATTTACCTATGTGCTAGGGTGTGATAAAATAAAAAATTGCTTATTGGTGTGCGCAACTCTTGGTAAAAGCAGTGGAGCTAGCAAAAAATACTACAAAGCAATAAAATGTTAAAGAAAAGCTCCCATTCTACAAAGTCAATTATCAAAAGAGCTTCCACCAAAGGCGAGCGCACCCAACCATTTCAAAGTGTCCACTTGGACCACCGCTATTAGGACCAGGAGTCGGGCTTGCACCAAAAAAAGGGCTTTGCATCGTAAATACTACAAGTCTGGGTGTAGAAGGTACGATAGGTACTCAAAAAAGGCACACCCCGGTGTATTCCCAGGAAAACCAGTGCAGACGGCTCCAACTTCTCTTGACGGACGCACTAATCAACACCAAAAATATGCGTTGCGTAATAAGGCACTTGAGAGGATCCTTGTTCCAATGAGAGGGAGAGAAGAAATGACATAATCCTATGCCCTCCATCAACTGGCCTTCCATCTATACTTTCAAGTCTGACAACTAAAGAGATGGTGGATTGGATGCAAGAAATGATTTATTCCCTAGTGTTGAGGATCGGGTCCTTAGGAGAGTCTCATGGATTGGAACCTTGGGTGACGTTGTGACTCTACTCTTGTAACTGTTGTCAACACTTAAAGTCATATCCCTACTATATATGTATACAAAGAGAGTCTGATGATTAGGGAAATTGGGTACCTTTTGACTAGAGCTTGGTTCAGCTTCGAATTTTAGGATCTCTAAAACCAAGAGTTCTTGAACGGATCAAGTCTTGCAATCACGTGCACAGTTAGGGGTTAATCCAACTTATTCATTCTTTATTTTCTCGAGGACTAGCAAAGTTTAAGTATAGGGGGTGATGAATCCGCGATTCATCATCGCAATATCTTGATCTTAGCAAAATCCCCGAGTAAAATCCCATAAAAATGTCCATAAAATCAATAAATTAACAAAATGACTCTTGTAAATAAAATACACTAATCAGTGTATATTAGATTGTACAAAATAAATTACACATAGAAAGCCGCAAAAATAAAGGAGTTTTATACATGTAAATAGCCCAAAACTTCATGTATTTTTAATAATTTCATTTCAACTCCTTTTTGGCTAATTCTTTCTCCAACTTGTTCATAACAATGTACGTAGAAATACAAAAATACAAAACAAATTTTACCTCAAATAAATGCTTCTAGATCCCAAAGGGAAAAAGCCGTAAAGACCAAATTCTAAGCCAAATTCCCTCTCCGTATGAACTTCAAATTCATCAAACTCACTTTTAAAGTATAAGTTAGAAAATTATTTATCCAATGGAAGTGGTTTCATTAAAATCGGAGCTCATTTGCAAAAGTTGGTTTTGGAACCTAGATGTACATTGTATATTATGTATATATTCATTCATTCTTTATTTTATTTTATCTTTCGTAATTACTAAAAATACAAAGAAATCATGCTTGTATTGTATTTTAATTTTAATATTTTATTGTATTTTTCTATTGTAAATATCTCTTATTAAAAAAGACAAAAAAGTACATATTAGAAAAGCAAAGAAAAAATGTACATGTTGTAGGTATTTCCTTGTAAATTCTGCATTATTTTTCATTCTTTATATTTTTGTTGTATTTAAAGTAGCCTACTCTATTCATTTTATTTATTTATTTATTTTACATTCTCTACAATAAGCACCAATTCAACTCCATTAGTCCACCATTTTTTCCAACTTCCCATTCAACTCCATTAATAATTCAACCTCCCATTCAACTCCACCACTTTAATAACCTCTCATTCCATTCTCTTTATATACATCCCATCCTCCTCAATTTGCACTTGATCTATATTTATGTGAGGAGAGCCTAGTTTCCAGAGTTGAATCGGTGACAGGGACGCAACCACAGTTGAGCGACGACAGCCCTCTCTCCGGTGAGATCCGTTGGTTTTTCGGCCAACATCCCAGTCGCATTCGCGCGTTGCTCGAGCTCATCGCTCGTCGACGATTCGAGCGAAGACCGTGCTCTCGTGAGCACTTCATAGGCGCCTGCGTTCATCGTAGGTAATTTGTGTTCTCATTTTATCATTTTGTTATTTTTGTGCTAGTTTTTTTAGCACATCATATGATCACCTAAAAATCCTTTATTTGTTTAGTTAATCACCATCATCACCACCAAATCACCATCTATCATTTTGTTTCCCATTTTTTTATGTACATATTATCTCCGATTTAAAGAAAATTTAAAAAAAATAAAAAAAAATAAAACAAATTTTTTTATTATAATTCCAACACTAAAAAAATAAAAAAAATCATCGGAGGTGAAGCAACAACCCCCACAACCGTCGCCCCACCCCCCACTCTCCACCACAGTGCACGACACTGCCAAGCTGGCTGCGACGCCCTTTTCCGCAACCACCAGCCCTCGTCGCGGCCGCCGAGCGGTACCAGCGCTGCGCGGCCGCATGCGCGCGGCGCCGCCGCCACCAGCGACCACGCCACCCCTCCCCGTGCGTGGCTCTCCGCCCTCCGCCTTGCAGCCACCAGCCGCCGGTGCCCATCTCGATGCCTCCCCACGTTCGTTGCGCCGCCCCCTCACGGTCGTGCCCAGCAGACCGCCGTACTGCCCCTGTTGGGTTCTTCACCCGTGCCCAGCAAGAAGGAAGAAGAAGGTCTAATTTTTTATTTCATGTAAAATTTGCATATTTTATATTTCAAGTTCATGTAAAAACATGCATGTCCCTGTGCTCAGTTTTCTTGTATGTTATGTTTTCTCAATTTGCACAAAGACCCCTCTGTTTGCATATGAATTTGGACTTTAATATTGCATCATTTTATTCAAAGAAAAATAGATTGATGTTGAGTAATTAGTTCTCTACCTCATGGGTATTTGTTTATATTTTTCTTATATTTGGGAAATTAATGGAAATTGTTCAACTCAAATATTGCATATTTTACCCAAATTGAGCTCTTAAATTTATATCTCACATACAGTTGCTCTAAAAATTTCATAAAAATTAAGAATGATGCCTTGATATGTGATTAACTTACTATCCAAATTTCATCTAAAGTAGAGATGTGTTGTGCCTGAAATAAATTGTAAAGTGATTGTAGTATTTGATTTTTAATTAAATCCACTTACATCATTTTTGTGAAATTTCAAGTCTCCTGGATTCTATATGAAAATATCTTTTTGAGATAATTCGCACTCTAATTAATTTGATACTGTGGATTTACTAGAAATTATTTAGTTGCTCTGTTTTCATTAAAAATTCAATAAAAATTTCATATTTTGTCAAAAAATTCCAGAAAAATTATTGGTCTCATTTCATCATGTTCTTATTCTAGTAATCTTTTCATCATTTTTTCTTACTGCTTGTGTGATAAATTGCAAAAAAACCCATAAAAAGTGTGCATTTTTATTTGTTGCATTTTAATTCCTAAAATTCCAAAAAAATGTGTTTTGCATTCATCATTGGATTAGGATTCTAGGAAAAATATAATTTAGCTGAATTGGAATAATTTGACATTAAAATTAATTTAGCTAAGTTGTGTGATTTCTTAGTAACTTAATTCACCTGCATTTGCATTCTTTTAGCTTAGAAAAAATATAAAAAAACCACTTTTGGAAATCAAGATCTAAATTTTCAAATTAAACCCGAAGTTGTTCCTTTGCCTCCCTGTGTTCGACCCCAGACTTACCCGGGATATAAATTAAGCCAAGACACTCTTCACGGAGATCTTCTCTCGATTCTGAAGGAATCGCTAAGTGCATGTACCACAACGAACATGAATTATTTTTCGTATTTAGCGACTAGTCAGGGGCCACGCCCTTACCACTAACAGGAGGCAAGTTGTTAGCCACGTGAATCTGAGGTGAACATTCCTATAATAAATGTTATTGTAATATTTGATTTGTCAATAAAAGTTATTGATTTATTAACTCCCTTTCTGAGATAAAATGAGTGAATGCACTATAAGGTCCCTCTATACAATTAAGGTTATGTACCGTGGCCATCTTAGTAATCATACCGTTGTCGATTCAATAATTGAATAATAGAGGTTGGTGCACGGATGAATATCTAAGGAGTTAGATTGAGTACTCATCAAAGCACCATTAAATGATTATTGAGAGAATGTCTCCAACCTGAGTAGGAGAAGGCAATCCTTCTCATTTGGTCGATATCTAACCGACCTCTTGATGCAAGTCCTCTATGTAGGAACAGAGATTCAGAGGTGTCAGATTAGTTAGATCAAAGATTTGACTTAACGAGATCAAGATAACTGAAGTTCTATATCGTATACTGTCATGAGGCACGCATCCTCTGACTGGTGTTGCTATATTTTCAGTGTGTACATTTGACAGACCAATAGGTTGATGACCTAAGCAAGGTCTATATACCGGTGAGTTGGTGTGCATATGAGGGCATATGAGTAAATACGATCTCTCAAAGGGATCATACATGTTACTTGTGAACCGGATGACATGAGCTCACTCATGATGTATCGGGACCACTCTTCCATGCCTAGTTGTCATGCTTAGGAAGCATGGCAATAATTCGTATGTATGGTATATGCTTTGGGAATGCTTATGATCGATACCAACTCCCAATGACCATGATTGAGAAACTTGATGATGAAACCCCAAAGATGACAATGTCAAATTGATACATATCTCGGGGTTTATCATAGAACATGCAGGATGTACATGTATTAGGAATACCTGAGGGTGATGTACTCATAAACGATTGTATAACTATGATGCTTTCATTTTGAGGGAGTGATGAAATAAATCTAGATTTTAGTGACTCCTCTCAGTAGAGAAGCAATCTGATCTTGGTCCAAGTGTTGGACATTGATCTGAATGAGATTCAGATGCAATAAGAAGATTAGATTTGCGGTCTTGATTTAATCAAGCATCTTTGAGAGGTCCATGAGATCTGGATTTGAGATGTGATCTCAATATCTAAGTCACTATATATATAACGTACAATTGCCATGTCCTTATCTCCAAGTATCCGCGAAGAAAATGCATTATTCTTAAAAGAATTCAAGAATAATTCCATTGTTGAAATTATAAAAATATCCAAGCATTGAGAAATAGATAATTAAGTGTGATTTAAATATGATGAATAATGTGAATTTGATTCATATTATTTGGATGCATGAGAATGATAATCTAATATAATTATATGTGATTTAATTATTATGATGTAAATAATGTGGATAGTATTGTCCAATTATTCATATATATTATAAATGTGATTTATGATATACAAATAAGAGACTAATTATGATTTATATTTGTTGATTAATTATTGATGTGAATTGGATTTACATTGGATGCTTAATTAAAAATATGATTACATTTTTTTGGATTACGAATGTGATTCACATAATTCCAATGACATGATTACAATATTCAAAAGATAATTGTGAATTTTCCTTGTGAGATAATCATTCAAATTAAATGATTTAATGTAATCTCATGACTTGGAATGATATTGACTCATACCGAGTCAAGAGGGTGGATAACCACATTGTCCCAAAGGGACTTGGTGGTAGTCGCCCCCTTTTTAGGGTTGACCCAATATCTTCAACCATTTTCTCCAAGACCAAATGATATAATTTTTAATTATATTGATTTATCAATATATATTAATTTAAATTAAATCAATTGTTATTGTGTTTTTAACAACATAAATCATGGCCATTGGATTCAACACAAATCAATCTCATCCATTGATTTAGTGTTGACCATGGATTGGGATCCATGGACTCCCAAAACCCTATAATAGAAGAGGCATCCCTTGCTCTTCAATTACACAACTTAGACAATCTCTCTCTCTCTCACTCTTACGTCACCTCTTCTCCCTCTCTTTGAGTGGCCGTCCACTCTTCTTGTAGAGAGAAGGTCTCTTTTGTCGTCGCATCGCCGTTGTGTTGTCGGTTCGACGACATCCAGATATCCATCTTCTTTGGTGCATCTTGTTCGTGAAGAAGGCGTTCTATCTTGTGAGACGAGGTTAGGAGATCCATTTCTTAGATCACCGACTTGGATTGCGAGAAGCACACGATTCATCCCTACGCTCGCAAATGTCTCCTTCGACGGATCGGACTTAAGACAGGAGGTCTCTTCACGTAGAGGCTTGAGAGCAACCACACTTCAAGAGGTATTCCTTTATCTATTGTATGGTTATACGAAATGATCCAAGAAGTGTTCCTGGACCATGTGGTTTCATCAATTAAATTTTTTTTAAGTTCTACTTCATCGAGCAACTAGTGTGACTAGTCTCTCTTGATCATATACGATCCGATCCACATGTTTCCGTTATACACTTGAGGATTCTTCCATATACTTCAAGTTGTATCAGAGACTTAGGTTGGAGTTTTTGGATACGATCCATAAACCTAAGAAAACGTGGGTTCTTTAGGGCTTGTGAAAATTTTATCACATTTCATTCTTGCAGTCCTATTTTGTGATTATTTTCGTCCATGTTTAAAATGTTTGAACATGAAAGTATAACTCAGATAATGTTCCCACTAATTAATGAAATCGTTGGAGGAGTTTGCATGATTTGGGATCCGATAACTCAAGTTGTGATCTTTTTAATGAACATATATATCCACTATTTCGGGGACGACAAATCTTGATGTAATTAAAGGGTTAGTTACTAATTAGAAATGCCTTAAAATATGTGTTAATCACTTGGTTTCTATTATAAATCAAAATATCAAAATTTAGAAACTTAGTTTGCATAATTTAAATTTAAATTGATTGAGATATGATAATTTAGTAAGTGAGGGTCACTGCTAGAAATTACATTCCTAATCAAGAACCTTGTGATTGTCATATAAGAAATTAGTGAAATTAATGGTTAATTTCCTGAATAATTATTTATAAATATTTTAGAAATATTTCATGATAATTATTTCCTTAAATGACATTGACTTAACTAATAATTGATTAGATATGATCTAGATCACAAATTTGTTACACGATCATCTTCCGACAAACAAACTTGCTTGAATAGGATTGAGAATTTGTTTAGCAAATTTCTTTATAATCAGAATGGTTTTGATTATTACTATATGGTATAATTTCGGTTGAAAAATTGATTATCATCTCAAATACATAATAATCAACTTGGTATTATCCTTTCCCGAGGGGAACATGGTGTCTAGTCGGGGAGCGTTGTGGTAGTAGGTTGCACCGTGTGTGGTCTATCCCACAACTGTCGGTACTGGTCATCACAATAGGTAGGAAAGGGATAATGCTAGAGAAATCGTGATGTATTTTCCTAATTATTAAAATTCGAAATAATGTGTACTTAGAGATAATACTATCATTTCAAGTAAGAATCAAGTTTATTAATTGAATTGGATTGATAATTGACTTAATGCGATTAAATTTATTATATCCAACTAAAACACTTTATTATGAATAGATGTGAATTTCCATTGGAAGAATTAAATATGTGAATGCGACTATAATGATTAATTAGCATTTGAATAAGAGGTGGAGGATCATAAAAGTGACATCCATGGTCTCCCGTCAAGGTGAAGGGTTCCGTCGCCAGGGATTGTACGTAGGAGATGCTTGTCCGAAGTGACAGCTCCGGCATACGAGTGCATCTAGATCAGGATCTTTTCTTCTCAAAAGAGTAAGGTCGTATGCGTAGTGACCCCAATATCGGGTCCTCATATTATTGGAGCGATATTGGATTGCACATAGGGAGTACTAATCATGTTGACGATTGGTTCAATTAACGACGGGTCAACATCACCTTAGGGGTGGTGGGTCCGATTGTTAAAGACCGAATTGGGAAATGCAAGTAGGACTTGCAAGGAGAATTGTGTTCCCGATTATATTTATCCGAGTCACATGTTCTCATATTATTGGTATGTGACAAAGATAAAGAGGAGATCCAGGTTTTGCTAGAGATATAGCAGTAAATATATCTCTTGCTTTGACAATGATTAAGGGAATGAACATTCAAAGTTGAAAAACCAAGACTAATTTGATTAGAAATTTCTTAATCAAAGATATACAATCAAATATATTATTATATATTCTAATATAGCGCATTCTTAATTTCAGAAAATGAAGTCCAAGAACCTTCTTAGCAGGCTCTTGGAGGTCAATCAATTGACTGGGCCAAATTATTCGGATTGGATCTGAAATTTGGATCTCATATGTGCTATCAAAGGATAATTACACAAATCTGCAGACTTCGAAAGAAGTTTCATATAATGAACAATATGATGAAGATCAAAATTTGGCAAGATGTTACATTCTGGGTTCATTGTCCAATCTGCTTCAGAATCAGCATGTGGAGATGAACACTTGCCAAGAGATCATGTTGAATCTAAAAGAAATGTTCGGTGAGGTAAGCCTTACTACAAGATGTAGGAGGGAACCTCTGTCAGAGAACATGTACTCAAATGTTTGGGTACCTCTCTGAACTGGAAACCCTAGGAGCCTTCATGGATTCAGACATGCAGGCTGACTTCATACTGCTATCACTTCCTAAGTCTTTCAACAAGTTTGTGGTCACGTTCCATATGAGCAAAGTTGATTTTACTAATGCTGGGCTATTGGATGCATTAAAGTCTGATGAAGACACAATGAAGAAGGATGGCTCCTTTGCCAGTCCAATGTTGCAAAGGTCAAAGGAAAATGCGTTCGGAAGCGTGGTTCTCAAAAGGGCCCAGTCCATAAGAGAAATAAGAAAAGTGAAGGCATTGGTTCATCTTCCACTGCATCCACGTTGATAGCGTCGAAAAAACCGGCGTATGTCACCACAACAAGAAGTCAGGGTATTGGAGGCATCACTGCTCAAAATACCTGAAGTATGTCGATAAAAGTAAAGCCCCTTTAGGTATGAAATCTACTTTTATCATTGAAACTAATTTTCAGTTAGACGATAAGGAAATTGGATTATTGATTCTTGTGCTTCTATTCATGTATGCGATTTTTTGCATCTGTTTCGGGAAACTAAGAATCTCGATGAATGAGAGATAGTCATCAAGATGGGATCTGATGCCAGTGTTGCAACACTCACCATCGGGACCTGCCGACTATCATTATCTAGTGGAAGAGTCCTTATACTTAGAGAGTTTTTTATGTACTTGATAACACGGATTTAGAAAGGGTCTAGAGTAGTCTACACAAGGCGAGACCACTGTGTTGTTGAAGCAACCGCTCACAAAACACGGGTTAATCAACAATTAATCCACAATATAAATTAAGGCAATGAAGAGAACAAGTGAAGTTAAAATTTATTATCTCTACCATAAATTGTATAGTGAATAAGCATATAGAGGTTGAACCACAGAGAGCAAAACAAGTAGCCTAAGGTTATTTATGAACATCCAAGTCATTCATCATGTCTATACATATATTGTTTTTGTGGGTTTTTAATTATATATATATATATTATTTTTGGTTTTATAATTTTGTATTTTCTTTTTATATTTTTCCAATTTTATATTTTTTTCAGTTCAGTATAATATACATACATATATACATATACATTTATAAATATATATGCATATACGTATATATATAAATACAATATAAGATATATATATATATGTATGTATAGATACTATAAATAAATAAATATATAAAAATAGGAAGAATAAAGTAAATATAATATTTTTGTGATTTTTCTTTTTTTGTTATTTTTTAGGAATTTTTGCTAATTTTTTTGTGTTTTTGATGTAAAAAATATCCCAAATAAGGAATTAACAAAATACCTGAAATTGATTTGGATATCAAAATAATAAATAGGTCTAAAAATTATCCAAATCAATTTTAATATGTAAATATTTATATGAATAAAATTATAGAACAAAAAACATATTTTTTGGATTTTTAAGGATTTTTTAGATTTTTATAAAAGATTTTGGAGTTTTTCAATTTTTAGGGTTTTTGTTTTTCTATTTCTAATGATTTTTAGTCTATAAATAAAATAGGTAAAAATAAACTATATATAATCTTTTGGAATTTTTAGAGATATTTTTTTATTTGTTTAGTATTTTATAAGTTAAATAGTACATAAAAAGGCTCCATTTAATTTTTATTCAATAATTAAAATGCTCAAAATTGCCAAATAAAATATGGACATGGATAAACACGACAGGAAGCATCTAATCCTTTTTTATAAAAAATTTGGAGCACAATAGGTATTTTTCATAAATAGATAAATCATCCAAAAATACAAGTCCTAGCAAGGCATTTTTGCAAATAAAATAAAGATAAGGGGCACAAGTGCAAATTTTCCAATAACATTTATTTAATTCTTAAAGACCATTTCATGATTGCAAAAGGGAATCTTTGTAATAAACTCATCACGTGGGACCACACATGACTCTGCCTCAGAAGGACTAAAATGTAATTACATTAAAGTCCAGGGGCCTTCATGTAAATACTACAAAAAGTATACAATATTCATTTCATTTTATTGTACTAAATATAAATACAAAAAGTTGCAGGGGTTTCCCTATAATTTGTACAGCTCACGTGGGACGACACGTGAGCTGAGCTGGACTAGACCAAAGTGTAAATAAAGGAAGCATAGGGGTCCATTTGCAAAATGTCCATTTTTTTACACGTGTTATCTTATTTACAACATTAAATATTAAATATACAAAAATGCATGGCTAAAGGTTAAAATTACCTCATTAAAGGCATTGATGGATTGTGGGATGCCATCCACTTATCCACGTGGCGCTCGCACAACGACCGATAATGCTTCATCGCTGGATGGCCAAGATTAGATCTCCAGGAGAGATTTGATGGCTCTAGGGCTCTGCATCCAACGACATCTGCTACATCAAGGGCACAGATCTTGATCGGACGACGAGGATGGTTGTTGGTAGAACGTGAAGGAAACTCATCGTTGGCGAGTTTTGATCAATCGTTGCAGGCTCCTCCGACCTCCATTCCCTTCGATGAGGGGCTCTTCTTGTTCCTAGTGATCCTCCGCATCAAATGGTACCTTCAATCGAGCACCTGGCACTCCGACGTGGTCGTCCGGTGTCGAGGAAGATGTAGAGCTCCAGGTGTTTGTTATTCAGCAAAATCGACTCCCCATGGAGTCTTTTGCACTCCAGTACTTGCAAGAAGCTCTAGCACAACACCACAGAGGTCCTGGGGCTATTATTGGTCAAAATGTATGGGAAGTGGCTCGGGCGAAGCTTCTCCAGCGATGGGCGAAGGTAAGGAAGCTGAACTCCAGATCCACTAAGTATCTGGGCAAGAGAGGGTGCCTGGGATGTAGGGAAGCGGAAGGGAAACGAAGTGGAGGCGAAGTCGGAGATGGAGAGAAGATGATTACACGCGAAGGAGCTAGCCGGAGCTCGACTCTGGTAAACTACGATTTGTAGATCTATGCTACAACTAAGATCTAACTGCTAAACTAAGTGCAGAAATAAAATTATAGAATAAAAATAGACCTAAGAAACAAAAAAAGAACCAACTCTTATATCTGAGAGAGCTCAGGGAGCAGGGTCCCTGGCGAGGGCGACCGTGAGTGCACCCTGTCCTCCCGGAGCTTGGCCTGACCTCGAAGAAATCCCTCCTGTCACAAGGAACTTGACTAGACTTGATACCAGGGCTCCTAGACTCGTAATGGTGACCAAAGAACGCATGGAAGATGGATTATTTATAGAACATAGCGTCATTGTTATTTGACCGGCTAAATGCTACGATTCAGGCGTATATACAAGAGATTAAAGGGTATGGTGAGTATGTACAATGATCAATGATCATTTCGTATGAAGGGGATGAAGGAGATTGAGCGACGAGATGCCCAGGAAAATTGCGCGAAATCCCTGGATTGGACAAGCGCATCCGGTCTAGAAGCGGGGGAGACAATTGACTTGGAGTCAACGAAGGCTGAATGCTGATTGGTCCACATCAGCGCAAAACGACAAAACAAGTTGACCAATTATTGCTTTATTAATTAAACCTGATAAACTATTTTATAATTTTTTGATTATAAAATAAAAAAATGTTTATTATTTAATATGGTATTTTAATGTGATTTTTATTTATTTTCTACTTTATTTATTAGTATTTTTTTTCAACGGTGTATTTATAGGTATATTCATCTATGTTGTGGCTCTTTGATTTTTATTTTATATATTTTCTTTTATTATTTTAATATTTCATTTTATATATTTATAAATTATTTTTATGAGTGCAAAATTTATTTTTATTTTTTTATGATGTTATTTCTTCACATAAATAGATATGTATATCTTATAAGTATGCTTATAGGTGTTTTACCTATGTTTTATATACATCTTTTTATTTTAACGTATTTAATGAGTTTTATTTTGGTTTTTTATTTTTAATATAATATCTACAATATTTACTATATTATAAAAAAATAAAATGAATGAAGAAAAAAATATGGTTCCCTTTTATTTATATACATGTATAACATAGGTATTTTGTCTATGTATTTGTAGACTTATTTTATTTTACATTTTACTTTTGGTTTGATTTTGGTTTTAATATGCATAGGTGCAATAAATAATATTTACAAAATTACAAAAATATATTGTAAAAATAATGAAGGATGAATAAAATGAATATTTTAATCGGGTATAATGTACAGTGAGAGTTAAAAACCAAACTTTCACACAGTAACTCCAAAAATATAAAACCACCACCATTAAATAGCTTGTGAAAAGTTATATACAATTAGAGATGATTTTGATATGTTTGAGTTTTCATTCGAAAGATATGGGCCTGGGAAGTTGGGTTTTTTGCTTTTATTTTGTCTATAAAATGAACACTGTTATTTTTGTACAAACTCAATTTTGTATTTTTATTTACATTACGATCTACAAATTTCATGTACAAAATTTCTTAATTTGTGAATAAATAATTAAGAATAAAATATGTGTCAAAAGTGCATAAAATAATGAATGAATAAATGGGTTTTTATCCTATTTTTGGCCCTTATCTCTCCCTACTTTATTCCTTGTCAACCAACTCAATTCTTGGCTCAGTCTCCGAGTTTAGGGTCATAAAATACCTTCAATATTTTATTTTTTTTCTTTTCTTCTCTTTATTCTATAATATTGGCATTAAAAATAGTATTATTTACATAATAAATTCAATAATTGATGGATGTTATTTTGTACCAATTAACGCTATTTACATGCATTAGCTAGGGTTTTTAAGGCCAAAATGATAGAATAAAGGTGATGAAATGGAGATTCATCAGTACATGAAGTCATAAGGAATTTAACATATGTATCTAAACTTGTTAGAAGTGGATATTCATTCCTTTTCTGTAATAAACTAGTCATAAATCATTATGATAAGCATATTGTGGATGGTGTTTTGACTTCTGGTGGACTCTATGAATTGAGCATTGATGAACATGCCATGAATGATACTACCACCTATAAAAACCCTAACGATCCAGGGAGGATGGAAATTAGTTGAATATGATTTGGCATCAAATGCTTAGTCATTTATCTGTTGATATGATCAATAGACTGATAAAGGATGAACCTCTAGATTTTCTACGAGTTCGATCTTTACCTACCAGTGAACATTATATTTGAGGAAAAATGACTAGGATGCCTTTTCGTAACAAGGTTACAAGATGAGAGGGAATTCTTGACCTAATACATACCGATGTATGTGGTCCCTTTAGTACCACGACTCAAAATGGATATTGATATTGATGACCATTCACGATACATGTTTATCTTCCTGCCACGTCATAAATCTAAAACCTTTGAAAAGTTCAAAGAGTTCAAGGCTTTGGTTGAGAACCTAACTGATAGGAAGATTAAACGGATTCGATCTGACCGAGGTGGAGAGTACCTCTTAAATGAATTCAAGGAATACCTCAAAGTGAATGGAATTGTCTCCAATCTCACTCCTCCTGAAACCCTCCAACTTAATGGTGTTACTGAAAGATGCAACAAGACCATCATGGATATGGTCCATTCAATGATTAGCAAGGCACATTTACCTCTTAGTATCAGGGGATATGCAGTAGAGAATGCAATATATATCCTGAATAAAATTCCTAGCAAATATGTACCTAAGACTCCTCATGAGATCTAGTATGGAACCGAACCTAGTGTTAATCACTTGAGGGTTTGGGGTTGCTTGGTCCATGCAACAAGCGTAGATGCAAGTAGGCTAGAATCTCGCTCTCGTGAGTGTTACTTCATTGGGTATGTTAAAGATGGTATTGGATACCAACTTTATGATCCTGAGACCTAGATGTTTTTTATCTCTAGAGATGTAAGATTTGTAGAGGATGACTTCCTTAAAGGTCAAGATATAAATGAATTAGAGGAACTCATAGAGTCCCCTGAGGATTCTGAGCTTCTTAAACCAGAAACTGAAGAGATAAATAAAGATGAAACACTCATACCTCTTTGAAGGAGTTCAAGGGTGGTTGTATCACTGAAAGGTATGGATTCCATGTGTCAGGTGAGACTGACAATGATCCTGCTTCATTTGATGAAGCATTCGCGGATCATGACATGGATAGATGGAAGCTAGCAATGAAGTTAGAGATTGAATCCATGCATAAGAATGGTGTATGGACCCTAGATGATCCACCTGAAGGGGTAAAACCCATTGGGTGTAAATGGATCTTCAAGAGAAAGAGCAGACCTGATGGGAAAGTAGAGACTTTCAAGGCCCAGCTCGTGACCAAAGGCTACACACAAAGAGAAGGCATCGATTACGACAAGACATTCTCTCCTATGGCTATGCTTAAGTCCATCAGAAACTGCTAGCTATAGCTGCATCTCTTGACTACGACATCTGGCAGATGGACGTCAAGACAACTTTCCTCAATGGATATCTCAAGGAGTATATCTATATGGAGTAGCCCCAGGGCTTCATAACCGAGGAAGGTAACGTATGCAAATTGATGAAATACATCTATGTGCTCAAACAAGCTTCTCGTAGCTTGAACACCAGATTTGATGAAACCATAAAGAGTTATGATTTCATACAAAATCCTAATGAACCTTGTGTGTATAAGAAACGTAGAGGGAGCACCATTGTATTCATCGTGCTTTACATAGTTGACATCCTTATCATTGGGAATGATATAGGGATGATGAACAGTGTTGACATTTGGTTGTCCAATGCCTTTGAGATGAAAGATCTTGGAGAAGTCTCTTACATCTTGGGTATGAAGCTATTCAGAAACCGAGAAAAGAGGATATTGGGATTATCACAACATGGGTACAACAAGGAAATTATTGAAACTTTCCGTATGGATAGTTCCAAGAAAGGATTCCTCCCCTTAAGACATGGTATCCACCTATCAAAAGGGATGGCACCTCAAGATATTGAGGAAAAGAAGGCCATGGCTGGATGCCCCTATGCTCAACTGTAGGAAACTTAATGTACGACATGATGTGTACTAGGCCAAATATCTACCGTGCAGTGGGAGTGGTAAGTCATTACCAATCTTGCTATGGAGAACAACACTGGAATGCAGTGAAGAAAATTTTCATGTATCTAAGGCGGACACAAGATTACATCTTGGTCTATGGAGATGGTGATCTCCAAGTCTTGGGATACAAAGATTCAGACTTCCAATCGGGCATTGATGATCAAAAGTCGACATTAGGGATTGTGTTCCCGTAGAACAGTGGTTCTGTGAGTTAGAAAAGCAAGCGGGACACTACAATAAATTCAACAATAGAAATCGAATACATTGCTGCAAAGGAGGCAATGTGGTTACACGACTTCATCATGGAACTTGGCTTAGTTTCCTCTGATACTCCCATTCGATTACTCTACCATAACACAGGAGCCATTGCCCGGGCAAAGGAACCCAGATGGCATCAAAAGAGCAAGCACGTGGAAAGGAAATACCACATCATTTGGGAGATTCAAAAGCATGGCGACATCATCATCACCAAGGAGGCCTCTACCGACAACGTTGTTGATCCTGTTACCAAACCTGTGACACAGAAGGTTTTCAACCATCACGTAATGAGTATGGGTTTAAGGATTGTACCTGAATGGTTATGAGGACTAGTGGGAGATTGTTAGCCATGTATCAACACTTCCATTCATGTGCACATTAATGACAATGTAGGAACCCATCCATTTTGATTTGAGTTTCCCATGAAAAATCTTCAACCGAGCATTAAACAACCATACTTTCTGCCCAGAGACAAAGTTCTTGTGCCTAATGTGTCTATCATGATATCTCTTGACCTTGTCCTTATAAATTACACGGTTGTCATAAACCTGGTTTCGGAAATCAATTAGCTCTTTCAGATTCATGTCATGGCATAACTTCCCAAGGTGATAACTCCAATTAATCTTCTTAATCGCCCATTCTGATTCGTGAATTAACTATGTAGGTTAATGGCATGGCTTGTCATTTCTCTATTTACAATGTGTCTACCCCCATTAGAAATAAAAAATTTTGGAACTCTCAACCTTGCAATGATATGAACCTTGATAAACTTACAAACATCATTGTTGTATGTGGTTCGGGTCAGGATAACCTCCACACATCTTGATAAATAATCTAGTGGCATGGAATACAAATGGATAACCTCCACACATCTTGATAAACTTAGGATAACCTCCACACATCTTGATAAATAATCTAATGGCATGGCACTCATATCCATTGCTATTAGGAAAGGGACCTGTAAAATCGACTCTTTAAACGTCAAAAACAATCACATAAAATACATGGTTGCATGGGAATTTCATATATATATATATATATATATATCCAACATTCCCTCCCATACCCTGACATATCGGGCACGACCGTACAAAATCAGTGGCATCTCTAAATAAAGTTGGCTAGTGAAATCCATACTGGAGTAACTTGGGCGAGGTTCTCTTTCCCGAATGGTGTCCTCCAGCCTTAAGAGAATGATAGTATGTGAGGACACTTTGATATTCCTCCTGAGGAATACATCTTTATCAAAAACAATCCGGACCCTCAAAGAAAAGGATTGGATCGTCCCAATGGTATTTCCTCGACTTCGACTTCAGTTGGTCAATTCTGCTATCGATCCGACCCAGGGGAACTTTCTTGGAAAAGATAGATCATTATGTCATTGTACCATGGGAGTGAGTCAGCAACACAAACTGACTCATCTGGGAAGATCTCTCGAATTGGTCGAATACTAGGATTATCATTTTCCTCAATTCGGGAAAGGTGATCAGCAACAACATTCTTTATTCCACGTTTATCCTTAATTTCCAAATCAAATACTCGGATTAAGAAGATCCATCTCAGAAGGCGTACCTTTGAGTCCTTCTTTTCCAGTAGATATCCGATTGATGAGTGATTAGTAAAAATTGTCACCTTGGAGCCCGATATATATGATCTGAATTTTTCTAGGGCATAAACTATCGTGACCGTTTCTTTTTCAGTCAGCATATAATTTCTCTGTGCATGATCCAAAACTTTACTCACATAGTGAATCACATACGGTATCCCAACTCGTCTTTGTCCAAGCACATCCCCGATAACAAAATCCAATGCATCAGTCATGATCTCAAAGGGAAAAGACCAGTCAGGAGCTTGTAAGATCGATGATTCACATATTTTTCTTTTTAATAGATCTAAGACCTATAGAGACTTGTAGTCGACCATGAACTCGATGTCATTCCTTAAGAGCTCAGTCAGTGGGCAGGAGATCTCTGAGAAATCATGAATAATTCTTCAATAAAATCCAACATTCCTTAAGAATGACCGCACTAACTTTATATTGGTTGGTGGCTCAAGTTTCTTGATTACATCCACCTTGGCAGGGTCAACCTCCAATCCTTTTTTAGAGATGATATGCCCCAACACGATAACCTCCATCACCATAAAGTAACTTTTCTCAAAGGAGAGTGCCAAATTGACCTCCATGCACCTCTTGAGGACTCAATCCAAGTGAGCTAAACATGTATCGAAAGAATGACCACAGATCGAGAAGTCATCCATGAAAACTTCCAAGAAGTTGCCCACCATCACGATAAAATGACGATCATGCACTGCTGAAATGTGCCCTGGGCATTGTAGAGCCTGGATGGCATGCACCTAAACACTTAAGTGCCAAATGGACATGTAAATGTGGTCTTTTCCTGATCCTCAGTAGCGATGGCTACTTGATTCTAGCTCGAGTACCCATCAAGAAATAGAATAACACCTTTCCTACAAGTCTCTCCAAGAATTGAACAATAGATGCAGAGGAACATGATCTTTCTTGTATGTGGCATGCATGCATCTATAATAGACACAGACTCACCATGATGTGGATACTCGTGTCAGGATCTTTATCCCGTCCTTGTTGGTGACCACCTGGATTCCCGACTTCTTCGGAACAATGTGAAACAAGCCATCCACTTGGAGTCTGAAATAGGGTATATAAACCCTACTTTGCACCATTTCTCAATCTCTTTCATAACTACATACCGAAGATTAGAGTTTATGCTTCTCTGAAATTTACGGGAAGGTCTCGTGTTATCCTCAACATATATTTGGTGTAAGCAGAGAGCAGGGTTGATCACTACGAGAACCGACACTACCCATACAATGTCTTTGAGATTCCGCTCAAGGACTTCATGTAACCTAGTCTCATGTTCTATAGTTAACTTCAATCTAATGATCACATGAACTCTCTCTTTGGATCCCTCAGAAACATGTATTTTAATGTAGGAGGAATTGGTTTTAGTTCAGGCAAATCTGATTTATCAATTAGGTCCGGTTGAATGGCATCTGAGTTCGGATCTATGTTGGATGATGGTGGAACAATCTATGTCGTGTTGCGTACTAAATCTGATGAAAGGTGTTTTGGATCGCAAAAGTGGTGAGGTAATTCGACCAAAACTGCTTCCGACTCGTCATCTATGTCCCTTGACTATCCTGAGGAAGATGGAACTAACATATCCACGGAGATCCCTGTGTTTCAAGGGTATAGGCATCTGTGTGTCTCATTACATAAGGCAACACTTGGCAAACTGCACTGTGTATTATTTCCCCTCTAAATGAGAGGGTCTTGCTCTAACCTTCTGGAATTTGATGCCAAGGTCCAGTGGTGCTTATCAACTTCCATTCTTCTTTTGAAGATTCTATGTACTTGGTGGTGGATTCGGAGTCGAATCTTTGCCATTTTGGTTGCTTCATCTCCAAGTCCACCTCTCCACCTGGAGAGGGGAATTTCATCTTCATGTGTCGTAATCGAATACAACTCATGTTGTTCTCAAGAAGGGCTATCCAAGAATGATTTGAAATTCTCTCCAATGATTGTGGGTTTCCATATCAAGGACAGTGAAGTTCACTTCTTAATATGTCCCCTCAACCAAGATAACAATGTTATTTACTTCTCCCTTAGGTCTCTTCATTGATCAATTATCAAATTGAGTAGAGATGATAATTTTCTGAGAGTTCCTAACTCCAAATTGTAGTACAAGACTAAGGGCAGAAGATTGATTGAAGAACCGTTATCTAGGAGTGTGTGTGCAAATGCAATGTCATCGATGCAACTCTCCACATAGTGAGCACCCAGGTCCCTCTTTTTACTCGATAGATGCTGATTTTTGACACATTTGATAGTTTCCACTGTTAAGATATCAGTTTCTACAAATTGGTTTGTCTTCATCATGTGAGTCCTAGTAGGCGTGCATTTTATCTTCAAGTATTTCTGGAATGCAGGGTTTCCAGCCACATATTGATCAAATGGCACCTTGACTCTAATATTTTATTGACAAAATATTGGCATTTCTGGGTCAACTTGAAATTTTCTCTGAGTTTTATGATTTCCATACATAAGAGCACATGGGAAAGGAATGGAAGCAGTTGAGACAGGAGATAAATAACCCAAATTATAAATAGGAACATCTTTATTAGAAGCAGAGTTCTTATTACAATGACCTTTATTTTTCACTTGACTATAAAAATAAAAAATTATCTACATCATGTTGCAGAAAAGATGACAAAGGTGAATTAGTAGCAACTGGAGGTGCAACATCATCTATACACTCTGTGGATGCTTTTCCTTTCTCAAAAGTGGGAATCCTTTGTGTCCCTTGATATTGCTATGAATTCAGATGCCTTTCTTCTTCTTCATTGGAAGTATCCTTCGGTTGATCTCCTAAATCATTTTTCTCCCTTTCCCTCGCCCGGTCAGGCATGACTACAGTCCTTCCACTCCTAAGTGACAAAGCATTGATATTATCAAATGAAAGATCTCATGTTCAGATATAGATGAGTCTGGATAGTATACCGGACCACTATATTGAGAAGATAGAGATTTGTTCAAGTTATTAGGGTTAGCTTGAACTTGGGCAGGAATGGCTATAGCAAGGGTCGCTTGTTCATCTCTCCAAATGGATGGGTGATTTACGTCAACCTGTAGATCTTGAAGTTCATTTCGAAAAGAGAGAATCTCCTAGAGCATACGTTGTTGGATATCTACGTGTTCTTTCTAAGAGCTAGACGGTTGTGAGGGTTGCCTCTAAGATTAGCCTTATCGAGCCTGGTACTATTGTCGGTAATGTTGGGGTGCCTGTTGGTATTGCCCCAAGGGATCGTATGGCTGCTGTAGTCTCTGATGTTGGGACAGAGTCGTGTTATGATTGTGTTGGGGGACGGGTGGAAATGTGGCATTATAGAAGGTCAGGGGATGTTGGTAGGGCAGACGGTCCCCCATACTACCATATTGGCCTGGGTCCTGAGTAAACCAAATGTTGTTTACTTCAAACACTAGAGGTGGTATTTCTTCAACAATATCGGTTGGTGGTGGTGATTGCTTATAAGATTGGGCATAGGGTTGATCCTGAGCTCACAATTGTTGTGGCCCTGACATCAGCCGCTCCTAGATGAGATGTACTCAGTAAATGGGAACAACGGATGCAGTCATGACAAGTATCCCAATTTTAAATATCTTCTCAATTAGCTCCTCCATCAGCTTCGGAAATTGGGAGATCTTGTTGACTATGTCTTTCATCCTCCTGTGAATATGATTCACAACAACTATCTTGTCAGTGATGATTCCCATGTTTGGAATCAAATCTTCAGCTATTTCCGCAACAAATTGTTTCCCTCCTTCAGATTAGAATGTGTTGAGGGAATAGGTATATGCCCTATTGAGAGCGGTTTGTCTCTACCATTTGCTCAAACACCTTCCAGACGGTATCCACACCTCGTGATGTGTAGTTTCCTCCATAGGAAGCACTCACTAATCCTTGTGTCTCATGGATGAGACCATAATATAGTGGTTGAACTAAGATATTGCAATACAAGGCATGATAACGACACTTTTGTAACAAGTCTTTGAATCTATCCCAAGCATCACAGAATGGTTCAAGAGGCATCTGAGAGAGGCTGTTAATGTGTGTCCTCATCTGATTAGTCATACATAAATACTAGAACTTTTTAAGAACATGTTCTTGAATAGATCGTATGTGGCAACCATCACTCCAAGATTCTTCACCCAATAGTTAGCATTGTCTTTTAGTGCAAATGGAAGTATAGTAAGACAAATGTAGTATTGGATGAGCTGAGGGTGTCTCGGGTTTGAACATACTAGCTACAAGTCCCATAAGAATACATATGGTTCTTCAGCAGTATTTCCATGAAATTGAGGAAGCTAGTTCAAGAAGGGTGGATTCAACTCATAATCTTTTTCTAGTTCAAGTGATTGCAGATAATTCCTCACTCTGTATTTGACAGGGTTATAGGTTGCTTCCATTGGTGGTTCAACCATAGCATTTAGTTGGTCAATTTGTTCCCTTAGTAGAAGTTGTTGTTGCTCAGAAGCAATCAATCCTGCTATATCATTTACATTGGGTGTTAATTCGGTTCGTCTTCATGATCTCTTTTCTTTGGAGGCATCTTATTTAAATTCTCTTCTTCTTCTTCTTCTTCTGCAGAATACAAAGGATTTGAATTAATAGAGTGAAAGAATTTGAACGAGAATCATCGAGGTGGGAGGAGATGAATAAATATGGGTTTGTCCTCTTCAAGGAAGAAGCAAGAATCATAGACCGAGGATTCATGGAGAATGTCCATGAACACAAAGTGGTCCGGAGTAAAAGTGACTCTAAACTCTTGAGGATGGCCAGTTTGTGGTGGTCAGTGGAAGGTTCGCTATGTCTGAACAAATTCACTACAATCCTCCATTCTCGATTTCAAGCGATTCAGAAGAGGATTACGAGTCATGAATTGAATCCGGAGTGGGAAGGCACAAGTGTGTTGTGTTTGATGATGGATCTTGACCTAAGAAAAATATAAACACAATACAAACCCTAGGTTCACCAACTCACATAGTGAAGGCCGCAATAGTCTGATTAATTATCTTATCAATTTCGATTGGTGACAATTCAAGTCTTGCATATGTTTAAGAAAGTTGTTAGGTGCTTGTATTTCCCTAAAGACTGGCCCAAATTTTTACGACGAGTTGCACCTACTTTCAGCCAATATAGGTATAAGTATGATCCGTAAAATAGCTACCCATTACTTAAGGATGGAGCCTTACACAGTGTCCTTTAAATCACCGATTCTGCTAAGGAATCCAGATCGTTTACCGTCTACTCATATTTCCCTCACTGATAAGTAGCTAATAGTTTTGTAGAATTAATAGTGAATATGAAAATCCTTGTTGGTTATATCCTTAAACATGTGTTTATCACCTCTCAACAAGATAAATGATTAAAGGACAGGGTTCTTCTCCCGCAACCCAATTCTCAATTTTATGGTTTAATTAAAGTCGGTCTTGTTTAGTAGTCCCAGTTCTAATTAGGTGGTCACTGAAAATTTAGGTGAGAAGAAATATGTGTCTACCATAGAGTCCCAATTTTCTTTAAATATTAAGTGACAAAATAGGAGGGAGAAAATTTAGTAAAAGCCAATGCACATGGAAAACAATGATGTATGCTCAATAAGAAGACTTACAGTGATTCCTTGCAATCTCCATATGGGATGCAATACGAGAATTAAAAATTATTCTATATGAATGCAATCTGACAAAACCACACCTAGCAGATAGTTCTATTAGTTGAGTATAAATGAGTTAAAATTTTGATAAAGTAGAACGAACTAATGTGTGTCTCAATTATAGTAATGTGTGATCCGAGGTTCTACAAACACATAGAATAATACTAGAATCTCTAACAACCATAAGTGCAGGTCTAACCTACGAATCACTCAAGTCCAGCCCCACCTTCACCGGAGAGTGAAACATCCCACGATACACCACGGAAAAAGTTTGAGTCTTATTTAAACACGTGATACTTTAAACGAATACCGTTGTAAATAAGCAGTTAATTAAAAAATTTAAAATTGTTGAAATCAAAATCCTAGACCCTACGCTCTCTCACGACTCGACTCGATCTTAATTTAATATGCGGTATTTCGGTAGTCGGTGAAGATGTTTCGGTTTAGGGAGAAACCGCTCCACGTACACTAGGTACCTCATATAAAAATATATGAGAGTGTAAGAGAGTGACAAAAAATTAATCAAAAATATAGTATTGAAAATAAATGCTAGAAAAAGAAATGAATGCTTTTAAAATGGAAAATTTACAGTTAAGGCTTGGGGGTCAGACTACCCAAGTGTATGGAAAACCTAACACTTAATTTTCTAAACAAAAACCTAAATCACTTGCCTCCACGGCAATGACGCTATCAGACAACTCTAAGAAACCCTTAGTTAATTTTCGTAAATTAATTATGTGAAAATAATGTCGTCATTTCATTGTAGGCGGGAAATCATAATCAGTCAAGAAATAACCATTTTAATTATTTAATACAATAAATCTAAGCGATTTTATGCTTATTTAACGTGGGCAAGCTCCAAGGTCAAACATAAGGAGGCAAAGGAATAACTTAAATCAATTTCTATCAAACTTCATACACATTCTCGAGGCATGATTTTTGGTAATTTTAATGAAACTTTTGTATGCAAATGCAAATGCAGCCAATTTTAATTGTGGAGAAAAAATAATATCAATAAAATTATGTACAAAACACACAACATGGCCAAGGTGAGAATAATGATGAAATAAATGCACTATTGTTTTTGAATTTGCTGATAGAAGATGAATATTTTATGAATTAATGAATGTAGATGATGTGAATCTTGATAATAAGTTACAATAAATATTAAACATACTTATTTTCAAGAAATAAAGTTATCTAAGATATATAAATAAATGAAATATCTTAGAAAAATCCTAAACCTTTGAAATGTGTAGTTCAATACCAATTAAAAATTAACTAAAAAATATACAAAATGATTTTTATAGAGAAAAATATGTATGCAAATACAAATCTTTTTGGGTACAATGTGAAATATAATTAATTCTACTACCTATGAATTTTTGCCAATTTTTTGAGTAGTGGTTAATTAACTATGAGTTTCTAATCACTGGGTAAAATATGCAAATTTCCACAAGAATATTAATCATTATTTATCCAAAGAGCATAAAAATATCACGATCATATCATAATGTATAGAATTAATTGTAGAATAAAATTCCAGTTTTTTGATAAATAAAAAGATGCAAAAATGTTGCTCAATATAGTGGACAAAAGTTAGGGTACTGCTCGCAAAACTACAATGATAAATAAATTAAGAAAAAATGAAGTGAATGGACTATCATGTAATTACCTAAACATCTCAGGGGGTTTCATCAAATGACCAAGGGGAGGGGTTCCTCTATGTATTAGGGGAGCTTTTAGGGTTAGTTCTACAATTCACCCCCACTGCACATGGGGATCACGTGACCAACTCTGGAAGGCCTGCCCAATGAAGAGGGGCGACGCTCGCAGACATGAGGTGTAGGCATAAGAGCAAAGGGTCCGCAGAGGAGGGTGTCTACAACGTGTATAGTTGAGGCATCTTCAATTGTCGAGGGCGAGGTGTAGAAGATGAGGAGGTGAGCAAGTGTGGATGATCAAGCGGAGGTAGAGGACGGAGGTGAAAGGGTGACGGAGTTGAGATGAAGAAGGAAAGAGGAGATGGAAGAGTACCTGGAGGTACAGGGAGCTCGACAGTGAAGGAATGGTCAGACCAAGTTGTTGTGGTGTACGCTATAATGACGGATGCCCTCAGATCTCGCCGAGTTTGAAGGGGACAAGAGTTGTCACCACCTGTCTAGAGTAGAAGCAGACCTTTGAAGCTTGGAATCAGTGGATGAATTGAAAGGGTAGCTTGACGATGGGTTAAATAAGTCAAGGGGAAAACTGGCTATGGAAGGTGAGATGATAGGGATTTGACGAGATTATGTGAAATCAAGTGAATTGGGCTCAACGAAGAAGATCGGAGGGGGATTCGCGAGATTGAGGGGTAATAGAGGCATTGGAGATTTGGATTAGCGGTGGCGCGACGAATATAGAAGGCAGTTGCGTGAGGGGCGGTCGTACATGGAAAGGAGGTGGAAGAGGCTGTCCAAAGATGGAAAGAGAAGAGGTGGCGACGACGCCCCAATCTGGAAGGGGAAAGAATAGGGGGAAGATGATGGTGGAGAGTTGTCTGATCGGTCGAGATCAGATGGCTCCGATGGGTGTCAAATGGCGGTCATTTATTTTTATTTATTTTTTTTAATTTTTTATATATTTTTTTTATAAAACTAATATATATACCAAAAATGGGTGACACGTGGTTGCTTAAGGAACCGCCACGTGTCAACCCTGGGAAATTCAGAAAAAAACAAAGGAAAATAGAAAAGAAATATCAAATGACCACGGATCGAAAAAATTTCTTCACAAAATTGCTCACTCGATGAGATCTACAACTTTAATGAAGAAATCAAAATCAAAATAGATCAATTGCACAAAGTGGTATTTTGGTGATACTCTATGTGTATAAGATACCAAATTTTTAGGGTTTTATAATTATTTTATTATTTTTAACTAAGATAAAAATAGGGAAAATTATGATAAAATCAAAGAAAAATATTCACATATTATTCTATTGTTTTTGGATTTTTATTAGATAAGAAAACATAGAAATAAAATAAAGTACAAAAAAGACAACTTCTATACATATTGTTAGTTAACACTCAGACTCTGTCAATTTTTTAATTTTGGTCTTATTTTATATTTTGATTTTTATGCATTCCAATAAAATTTTTGTCAAAGAAAATAAATGAGAAAGAAATAATATACAAGGTTAAATATGTACATAAAATAATAGGTAAAAACTGGATAAAATACACAATGTACAAAAGAGGCCCAAAACCCAACTTTCACATATGAGCTCCGATTCAATTGAACTTAGTCTTGTTTTGAGTATAATTGAATGTAAATTAGTTCAAAAGTGAGTAGGATCAAATCGGACACTGTATGAGGAAGAAATCAGCATTTTAGTCCAGATTAGGGTTTGGATTTCTGGTCCACTTATTTCTGTTATTGATTTTTTGGAATTTTAATTTATTTTTGTTAGTAATATGTACATAATGGAAGTGGTTTCAGGTGGTTTGGAGTTTTGCATGAATTAGTTAAAAATCATGGAAGGTAGCCTATTTTACATGTCAATTGGGTTAGGATTTTTGGATTCTTATTTTATGCAATTATGAATGATAACATGTAATTATTATTTATACATGCATGAATGTTAATTATGCAAGATAATGGGCATAATGCAAATGAATTTTGGAGAACTGAGCTTAATTAATCACTTTTAGAGTTATGAATCACATATTCATCATCGATTCAGACACCATCTGAGCTCAAAATTCTACCCTCATCTCTGAAGTATGCCTTCCTTGTGGGTACCTCTCAGATGTTTTGATCATCATCAGTTTGCAGTTGACCGACGACCACGAATCTCACGTACTAGAGGTTCTTGAGAGAATATGTAAGGTTGTTGGATGGAGTATTTTGGATCTTCGTGGGGATAAGTCCAGCTTTGTGCTCGCATCATATCTACTTAGTGGATGACAACAGTCTGACCCGTAAGTTTCACTGTCGTCTGAATCCTAATTTCCAAGATGTTGTCATGAAAGAGATCAAGAAATAGTGTGATTCTAGCTTTATTTATCCCATTTTAGATTCTAACTGGGTCAGTCCAGTGCATGTGGTCTCCAAGAAATCTGGGATTACAATTGTGATGAATGACTGTAGTGAGGAGATTCTAACTCGTGTACCCACTTTATGGTGTGTCTATGTAGATTGTTGGTGCCTAAACTCACTGACCAAAAAAGATCACTTTCCACTACCCTTTATTGATCATATTATTGAGAGGTTGGCAGGGAAGGAGTACTTTTCTTTCTTGGATGGGTACTCAGGATATAACCAGGTAGCAATTGCTCCTGAAGATCAGTAGAGGACTACTTTTACTTGTTTATTTGGCACCTACTCCTTTAGACGAATGCAATTTGGGTTGTGTAATGCTCCCACTACATTTCAGAGGTGTATGTTGATTGTTTTTGCCGACATTGTAGGTAGTTTTCTAGAGATCTTCATGGACGATTTTTTGGTCTACAAGGGTAGTTTCTACTTTGTCTTAATTATTTAGACTGAGTACTTCAGACATGTTGTGAGGTAAACTTAGTACTCTCGTGGGAGAAGAGCCACTTTATGATGACTAATGGAATTGTATTAGGCCACGTCATCTCCAAATATGGTATGGAAGTTTACCTGGCTAAGATTGATGTCATCTCCAAGTTATAGCCGCTGAAAAGTTTGAAGTAGTTGAGGTCTTTTCTTGGACATGTTGGATTTTATAGGCGATTCATCAAGGACTTCGGCAAGATTGTCATACCTTTGAATAAGCTTTTGTGCATGGAGAATGAGTTTATTATTTATGAGAAAGTCCTCCAAACCTTCCATCAGATAAAAGATATGGTTATTGATGCTTCTGTCCTTCATCCACCCCATTGGTCACTCTCCTTTGAGAATAAGACAAACACATCAGATTTTGCAGGTGGAGAATTTTTAGGGTAGAGACGGAATGGTGTACCATTAGCCATACATTATGCTAGCAAGACTCTGGATGAGGAACAACACAATTATACAGCTACAGAGAAGGCGATGTTAGCAGTAGTGTTTACGTTAGAGAAGTTTTGTTCCTATCTTCTATGTTCACATGTGATTCTTTACACTGATCATACTGCCATAAGGTATTTACATGCAAATAAGGATGCTAAACCATGCCTGATCAGGTGGATCCTTCTTCTCCAGGAATTTCATTTAGATATTAGATACAAGCCCGGAGTGAAAAATATTGCACAGACTAACATTTTAGCTGAGATTTCGAATAGGGAGATCAATATGATACTTCAGAAACTAATACGTACATATAGGAAGAACTGGTCCCAGATGCTTGACTCAGTTATATGGCTTATCGGATAATGTACAAGTCTCAATTGGGCATGTATCCCTATATATTGGTTTATGGAAAGCCTTACCACTTACCTGTTGAGCTGATTCACAAATCTTTACATGCATTCCGTGTATGCAACTTGGATTATGAGAGACCCGAACAGAATAACAAATTGGATCTGAACATATTGCTGGAATTCTGATATTTCGCCTACAACTCACTCATTTATAAGGAGAATGTCAAGCGTTGGCATGATCAACACACTAGGAGAAAGACTTTCAACCTGATCAGAAAGTATGGTTGTTTGATGCGAAATTGAAGTTGTTTCATGGAAAACTTAAAAGCAAATGGTTAGGACCATTCATTCTGAAAGATGTGTGTAACAATGGTAGTATTTTCATATCGAAGTTGTCATCTAATGCACAATCGCTTGTTATGAACGAACAATTATTAAAGCCATATCTAGATCATGATACATTCTTGTCCATTGTCGATTCCATCAATTTAGTACGAAACAATGATCCTTCGACATCTTCGGCATCTTATACAAGAGATGATATTCTTTTCTATATATCTTTTCTTTATATTTTTTCTTCTTCCATTTTTATGATTCATCTCTTTTCTGTGTGTGTGTGTGTGTTATACTTAGGATGCAATCTATCCTAAGTATAGGGGAGGTGAGTGACTTTAGTTCTTTTCTTTATGTTTCATCACTCTTGTTGTTCATGCTTATACTAAGTAGAGGGGGAATGATGTCATTCATTTTGTTCTTCTTTCGATTTTTTATTTCTTTTTATTATTTTATTCCCTCGCTTGTCTTTCAACTTGCTGATATTCTTTTTCTGTACTTATGGATCTTTTACGCCTAAGTATAGGAGAGTACAAGTCGAGTCGTTGAGTTTGTACATTCTTCTTCTTAGTCTTCCCTACTTTTATAGTCTCTATACAAGGATTATTTGATCCTAAGTATAGCAGCATCACCTATTTATATTCATTTCATTCGATATTCTTTGAGTTGTTTTTGTATAGATTCCTTTCACTTTTCAACACTTAGCACGAGTTATGTCTTCCTTTGTCGCTTCTTTATAACTATAAGGACATAGTTTGAGATAAGTATAGGGAGGTGTCATATATATTTTATATATACTTTTGCCATAACTCGTACTTTTGTTTGTTAATATTTTGGCTAATAGATTGGAATAAAAATGTTTGAGAAAATTTGTAGAAATTATTAAAAAATTATTATGTAAAAAAATTTTGTAAAATTTTTGTAAAATTATTTGTACAATTGTTTTGTACATTTTTTGTAAAAATTCTTTATAAAATTGTTATAAAAATCTTGTAAAACTATTTGTGTAAAAATTGCTGAAAATGATTTTATTTGTAAAATTTTTGTAAATTATTTTGTAACAGAATTATTTATATTTTAAAATTCTTGTAGAATGTTTGTAAATAAATATTTTGTAAAATGATTTGTAAAATTTTGTAAACTAGTTGTGAAAACTCTTTTGTAAAATGGTTATAAAACTTATTTTGTAAAATTTTGTAAAATGTTTTGTAAGGTTTGTAAAACTTTTATAAAATGTTTGTAAATTACTTTGTCATATAGTATATAAATAACGTGTTGTACATATTGTTTGTATATACTAGTTGTAAAAAATGTTTGTAATAGAACTTTTAATCATCTTGCAAATATGAGAATAAAATTCGTTGTGCATAAAATTTTTAAATAAAATCTTGGTATAAAACTTATATAATTTCTATATAAAATTCCTTATTAAATTTTATAAATAAAATTCTTTTTAGACAAAATCCACCCTGTAAAATTTGTGCATAATGTAAATATTCTTTTTGTAAAATTTTGTATAAATCTTGTATATAGGTTTGCATAAAATTCTTTGTAAATTTGAATAAAATTTTAGTAAATCATTGTAAAGTATCATTATTTTTATTAAAAATCTTTAAAAATTGAAAAATTAAAATCCCTAAAAATTTACAAAACTCTAAAAAAAAGATTTCAAAAAGATTTGTCTTTTCTTCTACTTTCTTTTATTTTCTTAAAAAATCTTTGTATATATTTTAGGCATTTGCATGTGCATTTTTCATAATAAAATTGATTCTTAAACTAATTTAGAATAAAATCGAAGAATGGAGCTTGGTTAAGACCTTAATCCACTTAATTTCATTTGAACCTTATAGGATGTAAAGTTGAGACTTTTCTGATCTAGTTACTTAATTCTTTGAGTCCTCTCATGTCATCTTGATTGGTCTAAGTAGAATATTTCATAAACACATGGTTCTTTTAGACAGTGACCTAACGTGGACAAACACTTTACACGTAGCTCTTCACCGATGAGGTGGTGAGGGTTAGAATCTTCTGGCAAGAGATGCATATGGATGAAAACATACACAGTCACCTTGAGTGACCAGTGCACCTCAACTTAGTCTAACGGCATGGATGTCTAACGACGGGAGCTGTGGGTTGCAATAAAGCTTCGAAAGGGGGATGGTCTTCTAGTACAATTTTTTAAGACCCCAAAACAAGTGCGAAAAGAATGATTATATATCCATAGGGGTACAATAAAAATCTATGTAGTTCAAATTATCTTTCCATGATGTAGAAGCAAATATGTATCCAATAAAAAATCATTCATGTATATAGTTGACCACATTCGTCCAACTTCAGAGAGACTGCATATCTTAGTGGATAATTGGCTAGCCGGCTTCACAAGAAGAAGTGGCTATATTGGCCATACTCTAGTTCTCTTCTTATTCTTCTACTTCTCCCCCTTCGATTGTGGACACAACATGTACCTAAACTTAGAAGGAAATATCCCGCTTCTCAATGAAAGAATAGCTAGATAAGGGAATTAGGGTTACCTTGCTAAGAGAAGGTTGATCTTTGTCATTTCTAATGTGGAAAGCTATATTTCACTTACAAAATACAAGTAGATTCATTGTCATTAAAATTTGCATTTGAGCACCTATTTTGACCTGACTGTTGAAGCAACCTGGATAGGAGTCTTGTGGAACTTAGAGTTTGTTAGGTTTTAACTCCAATTCTCAATAAGATTTCGTGAAACTAATAATCCCAAGGTCTGACTGAGTTCCATACTTTGATCATGAAGAATAGTTTAAAAAACAAAATTGCTACAAGTTCTTTATTTTTCCTTTTTCCTTTTCTCAGTCACTTACTCTTCTAAAAAGTGTTTGCTAAGGGACTAGCAAAGGTAAAGTATAGGGGGGTTATGAATCAGTATTTCATCATATTTATGCATTATTTTAGCTTAAAATCCCCTCTTAAACACCTATAAATAATAAATCCATGTTTTTATTATTCTTTATTCTTTTGTAGATATTGTGTAATAATAATTGTTTTTAACCTACAATAAATAAATAAATAAAGTAAAAATAAAGAAAACAAAAACTGAATGTATGCAATAAATACAGTCTGACTTTAACCCCAAATGAAGGCCAAGACTTGACTTGATCAACAAGGAATAAAGTAGGGGGGATAAGGCCTAGTGAGAAAAATAAAGACAAACTTAATTCAATTCATTCTCATTGTACAAATTGCACATATCCCATCTATTTTGTATATAAAACCATCTATTATTTTATTTATCACTTTATTCATTCCAAAGAAAAATGTTCTCTTCTTTAAAATTGTACATAAAATAAGTTGTAAATATTAAATATAATTGAAAGAAGATTCATTATTCATTGGGTAAATAATGACACTTTGGAAAGGTCATAAAGCCAAACTTCCTCGATTCATATCTGCTCAATAAAAACTCAAAACAAAGAAAAACTCACTTTCATTGTACTCTAATAAAATAAATATGAAATGATAGTGGTTCATTAAAATCGAAGTTAAGATGAAAAATGTGGCTCTTTGGAGTGTATTGTAAATTGTCTATACTTCATATTGTGTGAATATTTTATTTAAATTATGCCTTTTTATATATTTGTGCATATTGTATTTTAAAATACTTGTAAATATTATATTTTATCCAACTAAAATTAAAAAAACAAAAATACAAAAATCAAAATTACCAAAAATAAAACAGTGTATATATTCTACATGTACCACTATGTATATTGTAAATATATCTATTTATTTAACATAATAAATTATTTTGTAAAATTAAAATAAAAATATATTTAAAATCCTTGTAAAATATTTTAAATAAATAAAATAGAAATTATATAATTATTCAAAAACAAATAATTAGAAATCAATTTATTATATATATAGATGTATTCATAGTTATGAATAATGGGTATTATTTACTATTGACCTATTTAATTAATTTATTTATTTTATTAAAACTCACCTAAATTATCTTTATTTAATTCTTACCATTTTGTTATTTACATTATCTATTTTTTGAAATAAATTTTTATTTAAAATTTAATTTATTTAACATATTATTTAAGTTTTGTCCTTATTTGACTTTTGTCTTATTCGGATCCGCGACTGATTGGGCAAACCTGGGTCTGTTGATCTGGGTCAACCCTCATGTCTAGCTTTATACTCGATAAGGCCTCCTCACCGGAGCCACTTCCTAGATTTTTACTTTTCGATCTGACCAACCAATCCACTCACTTCCTTCATGCATCTTTTAGCTTGTTTATACCACTACTTTGCTCGATCATCCATTTTGAATAAAATCGCCTCGATCCATGCACGATCTGCCTTCCATCCTCATTTGATCTCTGCATTTATGAAATCTCCTCCTAGCTTCGCCTTGCATTTTGATCTGTTTCTTATGCTTTTTGCACTCGTGGCTGAGTTTGGCGAGTTGAGTGGTGACAGAGCTTGATTCCCACAGCCAGGAGAGCCTTGAATTGCTTTTGAGGTGTGATCCACCCTACATTGCCAGAGCTCCACTTCCGCATCCAGCTTCTTTGCTTCTAGCCATAGATCTAGGCAATCATCATTTCCCTTCCACCCCTAGGTAATCTAGGTTAGTTTTCAGTTTGATTTTACCCTTTTATTCATGTATTATCTTAGATTTATTGTGTATTACTGAGCTTCGATGTGTAAGATGGGAGCTCTCCGATCATCTTCACGTTCGTATGATCGTCGCTTCATGTTCGCCTGAGCTTCTTTGCCCTTCTCCCCATCTCTTGACCCCCAGAGCCCTTCAAATATATGATCCCAACTCTATCTCCTACCACCCTTCGTTAGAGTTGCACGTCCACCTTAATCTACTCTTTTTTTCTATCTAATAAATCGGCCGGAGAGATCCTCCAAGCAGTAGCATCTCAACGCAGGGTCCATGTGCACATCTGAGTGCAAGGAGTAGGATCTGGAGTTATTCTTTGATCATAATACCACCTAGACCTCTAAATTCATGATTGGACATCATTGAGATTCATCGAGGTAGTTGATAGACATGGAGAGGTAGCAGGAGACCATAGCACCCTTCAGGAGGCGAATCGAGTCATGATTGGCCGAGATCTGGCCAATCAAAGCTCATGGCACTCATCCTTCCTCATAGTTCTTCCAGGAGGGTTGAGAGGCATCTGATCAAGAAGATTCAATCCAGATTAGATTGTGATAGTTCACTTGTGCCCAATTCCAAGCTGTGGATCAAGTCCCCAGATCAGATCCAAACTATCCACGTGATTTCGTCCTCAATCATCCAATTAGATTCAAGCTTCTTATCCACCATCCAGAAGGCCACGTGTATTGAGGGTACAATTGCATATAAACCCCTACATAATTTTAGTTTTGTAAATAAGACATTTGTGGACACGTGTCTTGTCGTGTACGATTGAATAATTGCATTTGTTCCCATTTTTATTTTGTTCGCATTCTATCCCAGCTTGCTTGTATAACTGTGCCAAGCATGTGACACTCTTGCTAAATTGCAAGATCTATCCCATTAATTTCTTACTATTGTTAGGCCCCTCAAAGTAAAATAATATCTTCGAGGTATGTGCCAGCACACCTCATATGCACCCACATGCCTCTTTTGGGTAATTTATAGGGTAAAACTTTATACTTTTTTACGTGTTAGTTTCTGGTCATTTAAATAAAATTAATTACATATATGCCCCTGTGAAGTAGAGTTTAAATTTGTTGATTAATTGGGGTTAATAAATTTTTAACTAAAAAATTCCGTAAAAAATATCATAAATTCTTACTAACTAGTATAAGCTTGAGTAATTTTGGTTTTGAATTTTGTTTAGTTTTACTATTTATAAAATTCAAAAAAATCTTATTTTATCCCTATTTCTAGAAATAAATCATTAAAAATGAAAAGATTCTTCGAAAAATTTCACAAACCATTGTGTGCATTTATTTTGCTTTTGATTTTCTATAAAAATATCATATTTTAATTCCTTATAAAAACTAAAAAAATGAAAAAAAAAATAAAAACACATAAAATTAATATAAAATCACAGAAAACCCATAAAAATGCAAAAAATAACTTTAAAAATCACAAAATTTTTCTCCATTTATGTATAAATTTTCCATATTTTTTAATTTATTTTGAATTTTAAAAACCCAAAAGCATTTGCATTATTTTTTGTTTGTTATTATTAATATTTGTAATTATTTTAAAAATCCTAAAAAATCTCAAAATACTCTAAAAATCACAAAAATAGTATAAATATCCAAAAACCAAATAATTAATTCAATTTTACGTATATTTTTGCTTTCTTTTAAGAATACAAAAAGCTTGCCTTCTTTCTTTTCTCTTTGTTTTCATTTAGTTGTTTTGTTTTCTTTTATTAAAAATTAAAATATTTGCAAAATTTAAAAATCATTAAAAATCACAAAATCAAAAAACTATAAAAAGTACAAAAATAAAAAATCTATAGAAAAATTAAAAAGATAAAAAATTGACAAAAATTCCAAGATTAGTTTGCTTTGAGATTCCTCTTTTATTTCTTTGATTTCTCATTGATTTAAATAACCCTTGTGAATTTATTGTTTCCTCCATGAGTTCTATCATGTATGATATACATGTAAATAAATAGCAAACCTTAGATTTCTTGCTTACATATTTTGGTTTGTTAGAGTGATTTCTTTCTTTTTAAATAATTAATTATTGTTGAGGCTTTCATTGGGTTGCGATGACACTTGTGCATATTCCATATTTTCTTGATTCAATAGTAAAAACCCATTGAAAATCTTAAAGTTCAACAGTAGGCCAAGTGTTTCTTGTAGAGTTTATGACTCATAAGTGCGTCATTGTAATATCTATCTTTAAAAAACACATAATAATGAATAGTTCGTTGACTTTTCTTATAGTTTTTGCTATATTAGCAAGACTAGTACAATCTTTAATGAAATAATCTATAGATAATCATCATTATATAAATGTTTAGCAATGAATATTAAGTTTGTTGGGAAATTCTAATCCAAAGATAATAATTTCTAATGCATAATATTCTTGTTACAAATTTTAACATATGAATATGCAACAATGATCACTACAAAATAAACTTCTTGTGACTGCAAAATGTCTAACTTTCAGTAATATGATTCCCATCGCTATAAGTAGGACATTGTTATGAACATTTTTTTAAAAATAAGTTACCTATAATCGGAATTAGCTGAAAATATAAGCTATATGAACTTTCATCTAAAATTACATATTAACCTATCAATAAAAATGTATAATATATTTAAATATGAAACTATACAAATATTTAATAAATATGGTGTAGCTATGATTTGTGTCGTTTGATTCTATTATTGTGTAAAAAAATATTAACTTACTATAGTTTTAACCTTCATTCAAAATCTATTGTCAAAAGTAGAGTAGCCGAAGAATGGTAGCAACAATGTGTTCTTTGCCACAACTCTAACTACTGAAAATTTGTTGCATTTAATGACTAACAAATTTATAGCAAAAATATGTTGTGTTTTATAGCAACCAAGAGTGTGTTGCAAACGAAACAATCAGTAGCTAAAACTTTTCGTTGTCACAATATATCGATACTATGCTAATTTGATAATTTCTTATAGGGGAGCATCAGTTCATTTCAATTCCATCGATTTTTTGTGTAATGTTTTCCCTAAAGAATTTATACCCAAAATAAAAATGAAAAATAAATCGTATTTATTTCTTATTCTTTCAAATTATTTGTTAAAAAAATGAAGTAATATTCACAAGATATATGGTATTTTACTAGATCTATACAATATAGATGCAAATTGTTGGATTTCAATGGAAAAAATATCGACCCCGTATCGTGCCATTTGGCAGACTAAGGGATTTTCTATCATCAACTTGGGTTGATATTCCCTCGTGATTTTATAAAAATTTACGCAAGAATAGGTCCTATCAAGTTGTCAAACAAGTTGTTGGATGCACATTTGCCATATTCGAAGAATGAGAATAATCTTTAAATACCTAATTCTGCTTCCCTTGAATGTTTTTTTTTCCGTATGTAGCTTGGAAATGTCCAAACTAATTACTATTAAAAAGTTGTTTTACAAAATTAACCAAATTGTGCAATTACTAGCCTTTGTAATCTTTAGAAAATTCACATACCTACTCTCGAAGTTTATATTTTGTACAAAATGCTCTGAAACTCTCGTATGCGGAAACCCAAGAGCAACCTTTGCACTCTCCTCGCAACTGCATCAGGCTTCAACTAATTGCTGGACATGATCCTCCTCGATATGTTGCAGTGTAAACAAGGCTTATAAAAATCAAATCGAATTGACTTGATTAATCGGTTGAACCAAGAATATGAGGAAAAACTATCGAAGTAACCGTTTATTTTAGATAGAAAACATAACCAAGCGATATTGATCAAAACTGGATTGAACTGTTGACCGTGTTGAATCAAACATTGGCTAAAGGATCAATTTCTTGACAAAAAAATTTTAATTTTCAAAATAAAATATAATTTAGAAAATACTATTAATTTTCTATTCCGAAGCTAGTTCCTAATATGTTATCTTTCTATTACCCTTACACATTTTTCAATGCACGCATTCTATTCTTTTTAAAATTCCTTAAAGGATTTGAATATATCCTTTAGAATTCGAGAACATGTTTATTGATGACCTAATATTGCATCTCTATTCCTTTTCCACGAGTGTTTTCTCTCCATTACACCCTTATATATGCTACCACACCTTATATATGCTACCACACACACTTCTTCAACAATAACAAACAATGTCTCCACATCAAGAAAAGATTGCCATCGTCATACCATAAGAAGTACTGAGTTAGTCATCACAGTTTGAAATTACTATTAAAAATATTAATTTTAGACATCACTAACACATGAATTTTATACAATGCACTTAAGATATAGCACAAAGCACAATTGTTTATTAATTAAATTATTAATATTATTAAATGCTGGAAATTTTATTCCATTATGGTATGTATTTTATTTATAATTATTTCATATATTAATTAGATTTAGCCCTAATATTTACACAAATACTTATAGAAAGAAATTAAACCATTCTTTCATAAATGTATGAATGAAAAATCTCGTATACATTACAATGAGCTGATATTTACCGATTAATATCAGCCCAACATCCCCAACCCTTTCCACTACATCTACTCATCACCTCCTTCTTCACTTGAGACCGAGATCTAGAAGAGCTCCTTCTTCTCCATCGACCCCATCCCGTTGGGAAGGAAACCAAGGATACCAAATTAAGGTGCAACCTCATGCCCTAGTGACCTGCTCCACCCTTGGAGATTGACGAAGTCGTCGAGAGGAGATAGGGCATTTGCCCTCCACATGCATCCATGCATTGCATGCATGCCAACACCCTCTGTCTCCATGCACACACACACACAGATACACACACACACACACAGATATATATATATATATATATATTGATGATTCCCTCAGCCTCCACGCATCGTTGCCTCCATCTCCTTGTGTTGCCTCCATCTCAACATTGCCTTCACGATGGTGGTGCATGCCACCCTATATATTTCTCCATACATGTAGTCTCATCCCTCCGCCTCAAGGGTGGTGGGTGGAAAATAGTGATGTATGATTGTTACACTATATATTTATAGTATTCTAGGGATCAAAATGATTTTTTCCATCAATTATATAATAATCACTATTGGACTTGTAAGACGTTGTTGACTCATTAAAGCAATGAAGTTATTATTTTATTATATCATCTAAATTGAATGATTATGAATGCACTTAATATTAAGGTCTCTTTGTATAATTAGGGTTATGCACCATGATCATATTAAATACCTTACAATTGGGAGGAGACACTTGATATTAACATGTCTATTCAAAAAAGATCTTCATTTGTAGAAAGAGATGGCAATCTTTCTCTAAAAATTGATTTCTAATCGACTTTTCGATGTAGGTCCTCTACACAGGAATAGATATTTGGAAGTGTTGGAATAATAAAGTCAAAGAGCTTACTTGATGATGTCAATATAAACTAAGGCATGAATCATAGCTATCATGATTAAGCACGCATCCTTTAACCAAAAATATATAGGCATATATATGTCTGAGTGTGCATATTTGACAGATTATGAGATTGGTGACCTAACCAAGGTCCATATACCAATGAATTGGCATGCATATAAGACAAATGAGAAGTGTTATCTCCCAAAGGAATCATACAAGCTCATAGCTAATGAATCGGGAGACAAAGCTCACTCACTGAGATAATTTGGGGTCATAATGAATTCGATGCATGGTTTTATTGTTTATGAAATAAGACATGAATTCAAGATATTAATATATGATTTTGGAAAGTATATGACGAATGTTGTAGCTCAATTATAGAATGAGAAATCTATTGATATGCTCCGAGGAAGACGGTTAAACTAGGGTTTGAACTTCAGACATGTTATTATTCATGTGTAAAGGATGAATGAGTATTGGAAATACTCATAGTTAAATGTATCGTAATAGATCAGCTACCATGACATTTCTATTATGAAGGAATGATGAAACTAGATCGAATTTAGTGGATCCATTTCTTTGCTCAATGATTTGAGAGCTAGTTGGATTAAGTCTCATGTCATTTGAATCCAATGTCCAATTCCAATTCTAATTTCAATGTCCAAATGTTGAAAAGTGAAACAATGGTAGAAATGGAAATATATACACTCCTTGAGCTCATTTATAAACTCAAAATGGTTTGGACTTTGATTAGAAATGGTCAAGGAAGCAGGATTGAGCTCATTGGTGCATCTCCAGTTCATGGAGAGTGTGATGTACTTTGTTGAGCTCACTTAGATTGTGAATTATTTTAGCTCAACCTCAACATCTGTAAGTGTCAGATTTTCACTAAAATGGTATAAACCTTGAAATAGTATGATTTTCTTGACATTATCTCCAACTATATGCATTTTTTATATCTTGGCTACTTTCACTTATAAGGGTATTTTTGCGAATATGATTAACATATGTGATTCATTAATTAATTTGAATGATGATTCATAATAATTAATTTATATTTGTGTGAATATTATTCATATAACTATTACAAGGTACATGTGTGAATATGATTCACATTGAATTAATAAATATAAATTGGATTTGTATTTTTATTTAGATTTATGAATATGATTCATAAGCAATGAGAATTATTCTCATAAAATTTACTAATTTTATAATTGGATTATCAAGTTAATTAATAAAGCAAAAAATCCAATCGATAAATGGAGAGTAGGTCATGTATTATGAGGACACATGACACCCTCTATGAGAGTCCTAATTGGATTAGGCTCTCATTTGTTGCTTAATTAGTTATTTAGTTAGTGATTAAATTGAGATAGTTCTAGAACTAATGAATAAGTACTAAATCTTAGTCCTTGATCCATGATCCAAGGGACACCTTGGAGGATGTCTACTACAAGGAGAAGACTCCTCATAGATGTCCCCCATTGCTATAAAAGAGAAGGCAATGCCTATCTTTCATTTAATGTTTGTTCCTCCTAATAATTACCAGTTTCCTTGATCATTGAGAGAGAAGTTTAGAGAGTAAAAAACTCTAATACACATCCTCCCTCTCTCTATAGACCTACACGTCCACCTTCAAGCCTACATCTTTCTCTTCGTAGGTGTGGCATTATAAGAGAGAAGATCGTATTCTTCATTGTGCTTCACATATGTATTGGAGGACTTCATTTCATGAGACGAAATCTGAATCTTGATATCTTATTGGTATCATCCTTGGGTGGACAACTTAAATAAGAAGAAGGCATCAATGTTTAGGAGAATTTGCGTGACTCATTAAAATGCCCACGAGAAAGACAAGCATAGATCAGACTTGATTCGGAATGCCTCTTGCTTTAAAGACTCATATTAAAGAGGTAACCCTAATCTCATCTCAGTATTCATTATAATACTAGACATAATGTTAGGAAAATTATTTCCCCAAATTAATTGTTTTGTAGAGTATAAAGTCGTGCTGAAATTTCTTGTTTGTACGCTGAATATACAACGTTTCAAGCAAATAGTTCTTTTATTTTTCTATATTTCAATGAAATAAATAAATAATAAGATTATTACTTATTTAAATTGATAGTATAGACTTACTTCAAAGGATTTGGATTGCATCCAAGCCAGATAAATAATCGGCTAGATTATTCTAATTATCGGGTACATTGTTTTGCAAGTTTTAACGATTCAAATGAGTCTGTGATTTTCGAAGTTTCTAATGTTCACCCTTGTGTTAAATACATTTTTGATATGTATATGAGTTCTAGAAGGTCTGGACTCATACAAAAAAGATACACCAATAGTTGGTAATAATTGGGAGAAGATCGGATGTTTATCACAGACTCTGATTTCGATCAAAGATTGTAGTATTAAAACTATGAATTTTTAGCTACTATATTTAGGCAATATAACATGATAAGATACTGATTATTAATAATAAATAGTATTCCCAATCATTGCAAAAAGCTTCACACAATTTTAACAGTGCGGCATCGAGAAATTGGACTACTCCATAGGCGGAGTTGGAAGATGACTCGATTGTTTTATCGATTTGTTTCTCATATTGTGAGACTAAAAACTGATGGAAATATATTTGATATATTTACATAAGGAGTTGGAACTAATATTTTGTAAATATTTTAAGCCACAATAAATTTTAAGTCCAAATTGTATGATGTTTCCTAATATGAATTGTGATGGTCATAACTTGCAATCAAATACGAAACCATTGTTTGTTTATTTTGGAGGTATGCAAGATTTAGAAAGTATTCTTTAATTTTTATATTTCCTCTGATTATTTATGCACTTGGATGCTTGAAATGCAATTAAAAATTGTGAAATCGATTGGATCGATTTCACGAATTATCTAGATTGGGAAACTAAAAAAAGTTTTAATTCCTAAATCTCTGGGTGTTACTATATAGTATCATACATTGTCGAAAGATCAATAGAACCCTCTTCGTACAACTTGTACCAATTATATTATCTTGAATTGGATTGCTAAAGGTGCCTAGGCTTGGACATGCTAATGGTTAATAATTGGCACCATGCGTGCAGTGGAGGCAACCCATGTTAGCATTATCAGCATGATGTTGCTGGATCCATTTCAAGGAAGACTAGTATGAGAAGTCATGGAATACTTTAGCAACTAAAATTGGAATAAGCAATTGTACTAAGTGAGGGAGTATACTATATGATAACATTAAGTGCACAACGATTGAAACTCTTAGATTGATTAACTATCATTGTTTTAATTGAATTAAGACTAAGATAATAAGCATTTATCCTAGTTATATCCCTTATTGGATTAATCATGAGAATATGAATCAAAAGATTAATCAGTCATTTAAACAAAATATGTACTAAGCCATATGATGGCGTCTCTGGTCTTCCATCATAGTGGAGAACTATGTTACCATGGATTATTTTTTGGTGATGCTCGTGCATAGTCATGACTCGGGAATACAAATTTGCATGGATCGAATTCTTCAGTTCTCGAAAGTTATGGGTCGTATGTGTAGTGAAGCCAATGTTGTTCCTCATATTATTGAGGAAACATTAGATTGTGCATAGTGTATTTTATAATTGTCTCATTGACGGCCAATTTAATCGACAACATGATAACTCCATATATGTGGGTTTGTGGGTGTTGAAGACTGAACTGAGAATACAAGTTGTACTTGTAAGATAGAAATAGTTCATTTTCTTTCATTATAGTTGCATTTTCTCATATTATTGGGTTGCAATGACAATGGAAAGGAGACTTAAATCTCATACTGAAGTCATTGGTTACTATGCCTCATGCTTTGAAAACTTACAAGAGAAAGACTTTTGAAGTACGAAAAGTACAAGAATATCTTTAAAATATTTAATCTCCTTAATCAAGATTAATTGAAGTGTATTCTTTAATTTCGAATGAAATCTTTCAACCCATTATACAATCTACTTAAGGTCAAACAATTGATCGATCCAAATTATTCTAATTAGATCTGTAATTTAGAACTCGTACGTGGGACAGAGTGCATAGTGTATGTGCTATAGTCTGTGAAGTGTGAGAACCCTCATATAGAGGATGTTCATGTATTCAACAAGAAGTTGGACTGGGATCATTAGATCACTCGTTTCTATGTTATTGGATCACTGTCTAATGCGCTTTAGAAGCAACTTATAAATATTGAATGTGCTCATGACATCATCCTGAATCCGAAGGAGATGTACAGAGATATGAACCAAACTCTTTCTAAATTAAGGTCCACTGAGGATGTTATGAAGAAAGAATATCCCTCTAGTAGTGCAATGGTTGTACATGTTAAAGAAAAGCGTGGTAGGAAGCGTGGATCTCGGAAGGGTTTGATCCGAGAAGAAGAAAGGTCAAACTATTGAACAATCTTCTAATGCTTCAACACGTATGACATCAACGGAGGTTTGATGTCTATCGTCATTGTTATATTCCATGATTCTGGAAGAGTAACAATCCGCAATGCCTAAAGTCCTTAGAGAAGGACAAAGGTATAACTCTGGAAAATAAGAAATCTAAATTCATTATGGAAACCAACTTACTCGTGGGCCGAGAAGGTACTTAGATTGTTGATTCCGGTGTATATGTTCATGTATGAAATTTGTTGCATATGTTTTAAGAAACTAGATGTCCTGATGATGGGGAGATATTCATCTAGATAGGATCCGATGCAACTATTGCAACGATCGTCATTGGAACATGTGGACTATCATTATCGATTATCACTATCTAGTGGAAGAGTCCTAGATATTATATATTGTCTCTATGTTCTGGATGTTAGAAGGAACTTATTATCTGTATTTAAGATGGTTTAACATGGATATATGTTCATTTTCTGTAATAAATGTATCATAAAATGTTGTGGTAATTTTATAGAAAATGGTTCACAACAGGTGAACTCTAGGAATTGAAAATGCATAAATGTGTCATGAATGTTAATACCATTGTTAAGGATAAAATACCTAAATGATCAAGAGAGGATGGAGATCATTTAGCTATGATCTGACATCAAAGACTTAGACATGTATTTGTCTATAGGATCAATATACTAGCAAATGATGGACCACTAGGTTTCCTAGAAGGCCATGATTTACCAACTTACGAACATTGTATTCATGGAAAAATGTCCAAGGCACTCTTCTCTATGAAATATGAATGATACAAAGGTATACTAGACCTAATACATATTTATTTATATGATCCCTTTCATATTGTGACTCGAATGGACATCAATATTACATGACCTTTATTGATGATCATTCACGATATGGTTTTATCTTCTTATTACACCATAAACATGAAATCTATGAAAAGTTCAGAGAATTCTTGGCTTTGGTCGATAACCAAACCAACAAGAAGTAAACGAATTTGATCTAACAAAGGTGGTGAATACCTCTCAGATGAATTAAAAGAATACCTTAAAGAGAGAGGAATTATTTCCAATCTCACACCTCCACGTACTCCTCAACTCATAGGAGTTAAATAGAGACGCAACAGAATCATATTGGACATGGTGAGATCAACGAAGAGTAAAGTAAACTTACCTCTTATTTTCTAGGGACATGCAGTAGAGACTACACTCTATGTTTTGAACAAGATTCCATCTAAATATGTACCTAAACTCCTCATGAACTTTGATATGGTATCAAGTTGAGTGTATGATACTTAAGGATTTGGGGTTGTTTGGTCCATGCTAAAAACGTGAATGCAAGCAAATTGGAATCCCACACTAGAGAGTGCTACTTTATTGGATACGTAAAGAATAGTATCGGATACCACAATTATGATCCTAATATTCAAAAGGCATGTGTTTTTAGATACATAAAATTTATGGATGATGAATTCCTTAGAGGTCAAGAAAATAATTAAGCTAAGTAACTAATCGAGTCTAAAGTGGTCGATGAAGATCCTACATCAGAAACTGAAGAGATAATTGAAAATGATATGATTGTACCTCTTAGAAATAGTCATATGATTGTAGGATAACCTAAAAGGTATGGATTCGATGTATCAGAAGAGTCTGACGATAATCCAACTTCATTTGTTGAAGCTTTGGATGATCGAGACATGGATAGTTGGATGCAAGCTATGAAGTCTGTAATAGACTCCATGTACAAGAATGGTGTTTGGACCCTCAAAGATCTACCAAAAGGGGGTCAAACCCATTATGTTCAAATGGATCTTCAAGAGAAAGAGGGGACTCGATGGGAAGGTAGAGACATTTAAAGCACGACTCATAGCCAATGTCTGCGCACAGAGAGCATGCATCGACTACGATGAGACATTCTCTCCTGTGTTCATGCTTAAATACATAAGGGAATTGCTTGTTATAGCTGCACACCTTTATGACATCTGGCATATGGATGTCAACACAACATTCTGCAATGGATATCTCGAAGAGAATATCTATATAAAGCATCCCCAAGACTTCATAGCTAAGGAAGATAAAGAGTGCAAGCTAAAGAAATCCATCTATGGGCTCAAACAAGATTCTCATAGCTTGAACATCCGATTCGACGAAACCAAAAAGAGTTGTAATTTTGTGCAGAATCCAGATGAACAGTGTATATACAAAAAGTTTAGTGGGAGTGCCATCATGTTTACTGTGCTTTATGTAGATGGCATCCTGATCATTGGAATGATACAAGGATGGTGAATAGAGTAAAGATCTAGATGTTCAATACCTTTGAGATGAAATATCTCAGAGAAGCCTCTTATATCATGGGTCTAAAGTTGTTCAGAAACAGAGAAAACATGTTATTAGGACTATCACAACAAGGATATACCAAGATGATCTTGGAAAGATTCAATATGGATAATTCCAAGAAAGGCTTCCTTCCCTAATTATAGGGTATTAACATATCTAAAGGGATGTTGGTGAATCTACATTCCATCATCTTTATTCATTTATTTTATCTTAAAATTCCTTATAAAATACATGTAAATATCACTAAATTCATTCTTTTACTAACTCTGATTCCTGTATAAATATCGTATATTTGTCACTATTTTAACCTAAAATAAATAAATAATAAATAAAGGAAAAATAAAGAAAATAAAAAATTGTATAGATACAGTTTAAATCAGACCCTGAGAGAAGGTCAAGACTTGAACTGATCGACATGGAATAAAGTAGGGGGAGATAAGAGCAAAAACACCAGAAATTCCAGAAAATTCATTTGTCACGTATTTATTCATCATTTGTACAATATTGTTTTCCATAATACACATTCTTTCATTAATTTATCATAACCAAATTCTATGTAAATAAAAATTAATTCTTCTTAAATTTAGAAATAAAATTCTTTTGTTAATAATAAAAATAATTGCAATTAAAATCTATGAACATTGTGTCAATTACAACACTCTCCAAAAGCCACAAAACTCAACTATCAAGAACAATATCTACTACACCAAAACACCAAATTCATTAAACTCACTTTCATTGTACTCCTTAAATCATCTTTAAAGTGGAGGTGATTTCATAAAATTAGGAGTTAAGGTGTGAAATGTGGACAATTGGAGTACTATTGTATATTATACCTATATATACTATGTATATTATTTATTTATTTTTCTTGTGCATAATTGTGAATATCATATTTTATTTAATGGTGAATATTGCATTTAACTTATATAAAATATAAATAAAAATTACAAAATCAAAATTCAATAAAAATAAAAATCATGTATATATTGTATATGTATCACTAAGTATATATTATAATTGTACCTATTTAATTAACCTAATAAATTAATTCTTGAAATTTAAATAAAAATACTATTAATGACCCTTGTAAAATATTGTAAATAAATAAAACATTAATTATGTATATATTTGTCTAAATAATTAAAATAAAAATCAAAACATTGTATATATAAGTATATATACTTGCAAATAACACCTTGTATTTATTTTAACCCTTGTATACATATTATTTAATTAATTAAAAAGAAATGAAATTAACTAATTTATTCCTAACATTTTTTATAATTTAATCAAATAAATTCATTTTCGATTTTTAATTAAATTATTTAATAATTTATTGGATTTTTGTCATTATTCATATTTTGTCTTACTCTCTGTTAGGGATGGGTAAAACATCAGGCCGGCCCAACCCATCCTGGTGTCCGGCCCGAGTAAGCCCGCTTCTGGCCCAAACCCACAATAAAAATGGGCGGGTCTGGGCATTTTTTTATGGATGAATGCCTTGTCGGGCCGGGCTTCGGCTAGCTCGGACCCGAGCCTGAAGCCCGTAGGCTGGCTTGACTAAAAGCTTGAGTTGCGACCCGATGTTGACATTGACTTTTGTTTTTCTCTGTAAATTCAAATAATCATATTATTTTGATTCTTTTTCCATGCTGCAAATGAATTCTAGAGATTAAAGTTTACGTGAAAGCAACTTTGGTGCGGAACTATTTTTTTCAAAGCAAGTTTCGTTGATATTTGCACTGAGAAAAGTTTCAAATAACTGTATTACTGATCTTGCTTGTTGACTTTTTTCAAAGCAAGATTATTTGCTAACAGTCTTAATCAAGTAAGATTCGGCATTTTTTGATTTCCTAACAGTTCTATCTACCAATGGCGGACAATGGAATCACTTATTTATTTTTTGGATGAATTAAATTCTAAAAATAGATTTGGCATTTTCAATATAAAATTATTAGGCTAGCCCGACCCATCCCTACCCATTTTCTAATGGATCAGGTTTGGGCTTGGGCTACAAGTAAAGATTTTAAGCGGGCCTAGGCTCGGACTGTGGGCCCGATATATTTGATCGGGCTAGAGCTGGGCGGGGTTGGGCCTGACCTGGCCTAGCCCGACGCTCATCCATACTCTCTGCACCCTCTGATTGGCCAGCCCTGGACTATTGTACTCATCTCGTGCTCAGCCTGCTCTTCACCCAATTATCCCACGCGCATCTTCTAATAGCTACCCTGACTCTTCTCCACTTTCAGCCAAGTCATTCGTATCCATTGTCAGTGCCCTAAATCCATCACCCTCGCCTTGATTTGAGTGCATTTTGAATTCAAACCCATGCCAGACTTAAGTGTATAAATAATACCTTACACCTTCATCGCGAAATTTAATCCATCTTTTAACCCTAAACCACCTTGGATTGAGCGGAAGAGATCTTCTTTGGTGACAGTGGAGTTGATCTCTGATTGCGAGACCGGTTTAGAGGTCAGATTATGTGATTCACAACGTGGTCGGAGTTCTCCGGCACCACGTATTGACTCTTCACCAGCCGCAGCGGATCGAGGTTGATCACCTCCGCCTTCCATCAGGCTAATATAATGTAGAGTAAGCTTAGTTTTTATCTTTTATTATAGTAAATCTCATCTTCATTTCAGTAGAATAGAACCTTCACCTTCAACCTCTGATCTGCTTAATCAGAGGGGTTCAGATCACCTTCACCAACTTCTGACTATCCGATATCTTTGCCCCGACCTTCTCCATCTCTCCCACCATCTGCCCAGCTTTAGATCCTCATAGATCTGGAGCCTGGTCTCTACTCCTACCATACTTCATCAGGGATCCTCATGCATCCACCATCTTCCATGATATTGACCTATTTTCTTGGCCAAAGAATACCTTTGAGCATAGGCTATCATTTACAGGTCGAAGGAGCTCCAGAGATATCGTAAAGAGCAGAAATCAAGACTGGAGTAGGTTCCTGGAGTAGCACAGTTCATTACCTTCCAGATCGATTATCTGATTGTTTCACGTCGATCCAAGGTGCACACCATACATGGAATCCAAAGATCTTTGATATGAGTTTGATTTGTGTGGAGCGGAGTTAAGATGAGGGAGATCCAACCAAATCAAGAACGCTAGGAAAGACCCTCTTCCCAGTTCTTATAGGGATCCCGACGGCGCACGATCAAGAACATTCGCTCCAGTTTAGATCCTGGCCGTTCAAAAATCCCCAAAGGCCTGCCACTGATCGAAGCATCCAGATTTCGCTACGCCATTCACACAAGAGCCATATCCATCTGTTTGATTGGATCACAGAGCATCACGTCCACCCAAAGCTCCATGTAATTTAATGGTACAATTACATCCACATCCATGTCTTTAGTATATTTGCAAATAAGTCCTTGTATGGACATGTGTCCGTATATTATGTTTTAAGCATTTGCACTTCTACCCATTGCATTGATTTTATTTACCCCTTCATTCTGTTTGAACTGAGCTCATGCCTTGCACATGTTTTCTTAGAATAAGTGCAATAAAAATATTGTATGTTTATGTTATTATTTGGACCTCAAAATTATTTTATTTACATTCAAGACCATTCCAACAAGGCGTACGAGACTTGGCATGCGATTCTTAGAAATTTTACATAAAATGCCTCGCATTTATTTTTGTTGTTAGTGTTTAGTATTAAAACATTAAATAATTGCATTTATACCTACATTCATCTGTATTTATTTTGCATGATTAAAATTACGTAAAAATATCAAAATTTAAAATTCCACAATGGTTCCTATTCCATCCATCTTGCATTCATATTTTTCATTTTCATTATTTTTTATTATTTTTAAAATTCAAAAAATTCATAAAATATTCCATGTTTACATACTAAAATCACTAAAAAATTATAAAATTATTTTGATTTATTTTAATTTCTATATAATTTTGGTAATTTTATTCCTCATAAAAACCATAAAAATCATAAAACTCTTAAAAACATAAAAAAGTTTTAAAAAAATTATTTAAAAATCTAAAAAAAATATAAAACCACTCTTTGGATAATATAAAAAATCCCTTTCGTTCTATACATTTTTCTTTATTTTTTGACTTTATTTGAGATTTTAAAATCCAAAAACATCTATTTTGTGTTATGGATTATTTATTTATTATTTATGATTCCTTTAAAGGCTTTAAAATCTATAAATATCACAAAATCATAAAAAATTTATCAAAAACTCAAAAAATAATATTTTAGTTTAATTTTTTGACTATTTTTTATATTTAAAATGTACAAAATGATTGGTTGAATACGTGCTTTATTTTTTCTTTAAATATTAATTATTTTTTTAAAAAAATAAAAACTTTTATAAAAAATTAAAAATAACAAAATCAGAAAACCAAATTAAAATACAAAATTCAAAAACACAAAAACCAAGGTTAGTGTGTGCATAGAGATTCTTTTATTCTTTTCTTTGAATTTTATTACATAAAATAACCCTTGGGATTTTTGAAGCCTTCCCGAGTTTGATCATGTTAGATGTACATGTAAAATAAATAATAAAGTTCTCTTGCTACTTTTTTTCTATTTATCTTGACTTGAGAATTGAATAAATTTTTGTTTGGCGCTTATATGGATTGTGATGACCACAATATTTTGTGAATAACTCATTAGAATAAAAACCTGAATCTAAGCGAGTCAACAAATGTGTCATCAAAGCATTGAGAAAAAAAAGCCATGGTTGAATGCCCATATACATCAATTGTAGTAAGCTTTATGTATGACATGATGTGTATAAGGTTAGATATCTGTCATGCAATGGGAGTGGTAAGATGTTACCAATCATGCTACCTAGAGAAACACTGGACGACAGTTCAGGGCATCTTCATGTACCTAAGAAAAACTCATGACTACATCTTGATTTATTGAGATGATGATCTCCAAGTCCTAGGGTATACATATTCATACTTGAAATAAGATATGGAAGATAAGAAGTAAACTTCTAGGTTCTTAATCTTTGTGAGCTAAGTGCTGCAAGAAGCAAGACATTGTAGTTGTTTCGACAAAGTAAAACATTCGTTGCATAAGATGTGGCAACTACATTGGATGTAGTTAATATTCACTCGGGGTATGCAAGTTTCTAACATAACTTGGTATAGTCGTTTGTGATAGAGTACCTAATAAGCTTAGTGACTATTTGAAAAATAGGTAACAATTAGCACAATAAATATGGGAGTGAAAGTTGTACATGAATGGCTCTAAGAGCTAGTGGGAGACAGTTGGACTTGTAAAATACAATAAAAGTTATTATTTTTTAATATTATGAACACACTTAATATTAATATATCTACATACGATTAGGGTTATGTATTGTTGCCATATTGAATACAATATGGTTGGGAGGACACAACTGATATTAACATGTTCTACTCAATATAGATATCCAGTTTGAGAAGGAGATGGTAATATTTCTCTAGAGATTGATTTTTGATTGACTTATAAGTAATCTACATAAGAATAGAGATGCGAAAGTTTTGGAATAATCAAATCAAAGAGTTTACATTATAAGGTTGAGATAAACTAAGAGCTAAATCATAACTGTTATGATCAGGCACACATCCTTTGACTAGAAACATATATGCATCTATATGTTTGAGTATGCACATTTAACTAATCAATAGGTTGATGACCTAACAAAAGTTCTTATACCGATGAGTTGGTGTGCATATAAAGACATATGAGAAGTATGATCTCTCAAAGGAATCATACATGTTCATAACTAATGAATCAGGAGACATAGATCCCTCATGAGATAATTTGGATCATAATGAATTCCATGCATGGTCATCTTATTTATGAAATAAGGCATGAATTCAAGATATTAATATTTGATTTTTAAAAGTATATGGTTAAAATTATTGCCCAATTATCGAATGAGATATCTATTGGTATGCTCCGAGGAAAAAATTAAACTAGGGTTTGAACTTCGGCTATGTCAAAGTATGTTGGTATGAAGGATGAATGAGTATTGAGAATACTTAGGGTTAAATCTATCATAATATATCATCTACCATAACACTTTCATTTTGAGAGAATGATTTAACTAGATGGATTTTAGTGATTCTATTTCTTAGCTTAGTGATTTGTATTTAATTGGATTAAATCTCATCTCATTTGAATGCAATGCCTAATTCTAATTCAAGTTTCAATGGCCAGATGTTGGAAATGAAATGGTGATGGAAATAGAAATATATACACTCTTTGATCTCATTTATAAACTCCAAATAGTTTTTACTTTTATTAGAAATGGTCAAGGATGTTGGATTCATATCACGATTTCATTCTTCAACTCATGGAGAGAGTTAGGCATTTCGTTGAGCTTACTTAGAGTGTGATTTATTTCAACTTGACCTCAACATTCATAACTGATAGATTTTCACTAAAAATAGTATAACTCCAGAAATAAGTTAGATATCCAAATTTCAAGTCACTATACATGGATAATATGATCATCCCTACATTACCTCCATGTATCTCCATTTGTATCTCTTAAGTCCTAATTGGATTAGGACTCACACTATTTGGTGTCAATATCGGAACAATAATGGTTATTCTCATTCGTAAAGGGTTTTTTTGTGAATATGATTAACAAATATGATTCATTAGTTAATATGAATGATGTCTCATAATAATTAATTCTTATTTATGTGAATAGGATTTATATAATTATTAAAAGGTGCATGTGTGGATATGATTTACATTGAATTAATAAATGTAAATTGAATTTATATTTCTATTTAAATTTATTAATACGATTCATAAGATGAGGATTGTTCTCGTAAAATTACAAATTTTGATAATTGGATTATCATATTAATTAATAAATAAAAAATGCAATTTATATATGGAAAGGAGGGCATGTATTGTGAGGACACATGGCACCCTTTACGAGAGTCCTAATTGGATTAGGCTCTCAATTTGTTGCTTAATTAATTAATTAGAGAATAAGAGGAGATAGTTTCCGGTCCTAATCCTTGTTGAATAAGGACTAACTCATATCCCGTGATCGATGATCTAATGGACACCATGAAGGACGTCTAGTATGAGGTGAAGACTCCGCATAGACATCCCCGATGGCTCTAAAAGAGAAGGCAATGCCTCATTTTCATTGGATAAATATTCCTTCTAATAATTCAAAGTTGCCTTGATCGTTGAGAGAGAAGTTTATAGAGTAGAAGACTCTCTAATACACATCCTCCCCTTTCTCTCTATAGCCCTACTTGTCCATCTTCACGCTTCATCTTCTCTACATAGGTATGGTTCTGCAGGAGAGAAGATCGTCTTCTTCATTATGCTTTCTGTACGCGTAGGAGGACTTGATTTTGTGATACGAAATCATAAGCTTGAGATCTTATTAGTCTCATCCTTGGGTGGACAACTTAAAGAAGAAGAAGAAATCGAAGTTCATGTGAAACTACACGACTTGTCATCGTGCTCACAAGCTACAAGCACAGATTGGATTTGATTTAGGGTGTTGCTTACTTTATAGACTCACGCTTCAAGAGATAGCCATGACCTCATCTCCTTATTCATTAGAATATTTTATACCATGTTAGAAAAATTGTTTCTCTAAATTAATGGTTTCATAAAGTACAAAAGTTGTGCTAGAATTTCTTGTTTATACGATGAATATACAATATTTCAAAAAAATAGTTTGTTATTTTTCAATACTGGAAGCTACAGTATTTATGGCAGTCAACGATTGTCATGAATAAGACCCATCCATAGCGATCAATGCGATGATAAGTTGTCACAACCCCAATTCCGGGGCCATCGGATCCTCCCATATCCGGATCTGGTTAGTCAACAATAATTTATTCAGCAATCACAATTAACACTCAGAAACAGACTGCAAATAAAAATACTTAGAAAGAAGTATTTCAACACTTTGCCATTCACAAATTAAAGTTCAGATGGTACATTGTCCCACTATAACCATTTACATGTACGTCATCTGGAAGGAAAATATACAGAAATAAAACTAACTACCTTACATAGAAAAACTATTGTGCCTAGCTGGATGTCTAGTATGTAAGCTGGCAGGATTTTTAAAGTCCTTGTGATGACTCCCCGACACCTGTTGGGTTTTCCATAAATCATAGGATAAAAATTAGTGAATGCTAAGTAATGAAGAAGAGAAAAGCAAACAAATTGTGTAATTTTGTAAAACGTGTTATCACAAAAGGTTTCATTCCTTCTTGTTAATTTAAGTCTCGTTCCTTTCTATTCCACATCAGGGATTAGTCCAGGGGAATCCCACCATTCTTGGACTCCGAAGCTGTGGACACTTCAGAATTAGAGATTGTGTTGATCTTGGTAAGCTTATGCCGCCGCACGTCGCCTCAACCAATCCTCCAATACTGCCCTGAAAAATTTTATTTTTTTTATTAAGCGGAGTCTCAAACCCTCGACCTAGAAAACAAATGAGCACACCGTCCTCGAGGACTCGGTTGCTTAAAACCTCAGGCTAACATTTAATCATATAACCTAGCGGCTTTAAATACATATTATCGTGACCCAGCAGCTATTGAACCACCCGTGCCTCCACATGGCACAGCCACATCTTCCATCGTTCAACCCAATGATATTGGCTCCCGGTACTACGCGTTGAAAATCATTTATTTCGTGCGCACTTACCATAACAGGGCAACCATGTACCACCTAGGTAGGGAAATGCCAAACAGGTTCCTTCCGACAAACCTACAGGTTGCATGCAGGACATGTAGTTCTACCCCCAGTCATCCTTAACGTGACACACGATCCTTTTCATGATCCAACTCAAACCACATCAATTCCCATGATATAATTATTTTGTTAAGTCTTCGATTTGCATAATCAGCATCACTTAGTGTAGACTCATATATATTATTCATATGCATATATACCTTTATTTATGCCTATTTTAACTCCCAAACCCTAACTTTCAAAACTACCGCATCAATTTGATGCTTAAACCTTATTTTAGTGGAAATTACAAAGCAACTCTTCATACTTTTTCAAAAATAGCCAAAATTTGGGTTCGTCATAGCAAAGAACAAAAAATCAAGAATTTCAATAATCTCGTATGAAAACCCAACAGCAAAATGAAGGATTTTGTTACCTAATCAAGCTCTCTCTCGCATATGCAAGGTTTTATCGTGTTTCGTTTTCAAAAAGGATGTTTTAAGGCTCCTGAAAAGATCGAATTTCATTTTCGTTTCAAAAATGCTAACATGTGTCAAGAACGCGAAGAACGAACGAAGAAAATAAAGAATGCGAAGAACACGAAGAACGCTAAGAGCATATTTTCTCTTGAAATTTCAGCAGAGCTTCCCCTTATACGGGGTGATATTTCTAGGAAAATTTCGGCAGAGTTTCCCCTTATATCGGGATGTATTTCTCGGAAAATTTCGGCAGAGTTTCTCCTTATATCGGGACATATTTAAAAATAAAAATAAGAGTTTCCTCTATAAAATGAATCAAGAGGAAAATAACAACAAAACTGAAAGAATATACTCAAATAACAAGAGATGAAGAATTGGTAGACACCATGCATCTTAGGCGAGTGAACGTGCGACGAATCACAGGGTTCACTAACGTGCATAGCCGTCCGCACTTAAGTAGGGTATTACACAGATTTCTCCATCAAAATAACTATAAAAGCATATTTGAAAGAATATAAACATAAGCGATGGAGAATCGGTAGACACCACGCATCTTAGATGAGTGAACGTCTGACGATTCACATGGTTCACTGGCGTGCATAGTCGCCCGCATCTAAGTAGGGTATTACACGGATTTCTCCATCAAAATAACTATAAAAGCATAATTGAAAGAATAGAAATATAAGCGATGGAGAATCGGTAGACACCACGCGTCTTAGATAAGTGAACGTGTGACGAATCACAGGGTTCACTGACGTGTATAGCCGCCCGCACCGCAGTAGGGTGTTAAACAGATTTCTTCTCGAACCACAACAGAAAACGAATGGGAAAGAAAGATGAATCAAGAAAAAAGCTTGGAAGAACAAGAGAATGAATTGAAAGTCTATCTTACGAAGCAAACTAAGAGATGATCATACCTTTCGCCTCCTCGTTCTCCCAGCAGCGCTTCGCTAGCGCTCCTTCCTTGCCTCCCACTCCTCCTCCCGACCTCTCGACCTTAGCCCTTGGGGTGGTGGTGGTAAGTGAAATCGTAGAGAATGAATGGGTGGGGGTCTATTTATAGGCTCCAGAAAACCACTAACCATGGTTAGAAAACCATAGTTTAGACCTTAACCATGGTTTAGCGGCTCATGGTTTTGGCCCGTGGTTTTAGCCAAAACTTATCCCAAACTTGGGGCTTAAGTTAGAACATTCTAGAGGATTATAGATTCGCTAATGACGCTTAATGAACACTAATCGTGATTAACTTTCACTAATCACGATTTAACTTTCACGGCTTACGCTTATCTTTGCTAACTATTGATTAGTGTTTACTAATGATCACTAGCATTTTTAATCCATCATTAGTTTTCTAATCATGTTTAATTAGTCTTAATTATAGTCATTATGGGTTAATGACGTCTTAACCCTCCGTACTTTTGTTTCTTCCGAAATTCATAACAAATCGAAACGAAGTCCGATTAACACAAAATAAATTCCATTGGTTTCCTCTTGACGAACCGGATATTATTATATAGGATCCAAGATATGCCAAGTTCAAGGCTTTACAATTATAACAACCTTAAAGGAAGTCTCATCCTCGAGACTAGAAATGCAAGCATAATAACCTTAAAGAGAATGAACGCCATTTCATTTATAAAGAAGATTTACCCATAGTGTTATTACTCAAACAAGTAGGGGTATTTCTCTCACATTCTGCCTCAGGTTCCTATGTGGCTTCTTCAAACTCTTGGTTCTGCCACAATACTTTAACTAGAGGCACCGCTTTGTTTCTCAACTTCTTAATATTCCTGTAAAGTATTTGCACAGGTATCTCTTGGCATGTCAAGTCTGGCTAAACATGTAAAGCATCATAACTTATCTTATGTTCTGGATCATTAACGTACATTCTTAGATTTGATACGTGAAAAATATCATGGACTACCGAAAGATGTGGAGGAAGTGCAAGTATATATGCCACTTTTCCAATGAGTTGAATAACTTCAAAGGGACCCACGAACCTGGGTGCTAACTTCCCATGCACATCAAACCTCTGAATTCTCTTCATAGGTGATACTTTGAGAAATAAAAAGTCACCTACCTCAAACTCAAGGTTTCTTTGCCTAGTATCACTATAGATTTGCTGGTGGCTTTGAGCAGTCAATAGTCTTTTTCGAGCAAGCTCTACAACTTCCCGTGTCTCTTGAAGGGTATCTGAATCATAAAGGTTCTTTATCCTGACCTCTTGCCAACACAAAGGAATAGTACACCTACGTCCATAAAGTGCTTCAAATGGTGCCATGCCAATACTTGTATGGTAACTGTTGTTGTATGTGAGTTCTGCAAGTGGTAAATTCTTAATCCACGATCCCTTCCATTCTAAGCCACACGCTAGTGTTTGAATCGTACGTTCTAACTGACCATCTGTTTGTGGATGATATGATGTACTCAAGCAAAGTTGTGCACCTAAGGATTTCATAAAGTTCTCCCAATAGTGTGAGGTGAATCGTGAATCTCGATCAGAAACTACTTCCTTTGGGATACCATGGAGGTGAATCACATGTATAATATATAATTCAACAAGCTGGTCTGGAGTGAAAGTTAAGCTTATCGGAATAAAGTGTGCTACCTTCGTCAGACGATCTATTATAACCCAGATATTATCTTTACTACCAGTCGTCTGAGGTAAACCAGTAACAAAATCCATGGAAATGTTTTTCCATTTCCATTCAGGTATAGGGAGGTGTTGCAATAATATCGGTGGCTTTTGATGTGAAGCCTTTACCTGCTGGCAAGTGAAACATGAATTCACAAACTCAGCAATATCTTTCTTCATTCCCGGCCATCAAAAGTATGAATAAAGATCCTTATACATCTTTGTAATTCCTGGATGAATAGATAATCTTGAGCAGTGCACTTCTCATAAGATGCCTTTCCTTAGTTCAGGTGTGTTTGGTACATAAACTCTGTGATGGTTATACAGTAACCCATCTTGTATCTGGAATCCCTCAATCTCATTCTTCTAAAGTTGTTGTCTCAAGTCTTTAAGGACTGGATCATCCTCCTGTCCTTTCTTTATTCTATCCCAGATCCCTCGTTTGTATTGGTGAGGAATAGTTATAGTATCAACACTACTATCAAATGGTTTCCATTCACTTAACGTTGATAGTAAACCTCAGAAGTGGATAGCACTCATCAACCCAGGTGAGTAGGTTCTTTTGCTAAGGGCATCTGCTACGACGTTCCCCTTACTAGGGTGGTAGGAGATGATGCAATCACAGTCTTTCAACAACTCTAGCCAACGTCTCTATCTCATATTGAGTTCCTTCTGATCAAATAGATATTTCAAGCTTTTATGATCAGTGAAGATTTCAAAAGTAATACCATAGAGGTAATGTCTCCATATCTTTAAAGCAAAAAGTACATCAGCTAATTCAAGATCATGTGTTGGGTAGTTCTTTTTAAGTGTCCTGAGCTATCGTGATGCATACGCAACTACCTTACCATGTTGCATAAGAACTACCCCAAGTCCTTCTTTAGACTCATCAGTGTACACTGTAAACCCTTCACTCCCATAGGGTAGAGTAAGGATTGGTGCAAATGCCAGGCATTCTTTCAGTGTCTGAAAACTAGCTTCATATGTATCAGACCATAAGAATGGGACTTCCTTCTGGGTCAACTTAGTCATTGGCAATGCTATTCGTGAAAAGTCCTTCACTATAATATCCAGATAATCCCAGAAAAGATCGTATTTCTATGACAGTCTTCAGGCGTTCCCAACTCATCACCGCACTAACCTTTGTAGGATCAACTGATATACCTCCCCCAGAAATAACATGGCCTAAGAAAGATACTTTAGATAGCCAGAAGTCACATTTGCTATATTTAGCATACAGTTTGTTCTTCCTTAGAGTTTTAAGTGCATGCCTGAGATGATGTTCATGCAGATACATATCTTTGGAGTAAATAAGCACATCATCAATAAAGACTACTAAAAAGTGATCTAAGAACTCCTTGAATATTCTATTCATGAGATCCATGAAAGTTGATGGGGCATTTGTCAGTCCAAAAGGCATAACTAAGAATTCATAATGTTGATATCTAGTTCGAAAACCTGTCTTGGGAATATCTGTATCTTTAGTTTTCAACTGATGGTATCCAGATCATAAATCAATCTTGGAATACACGGTTGAACCATGTAACTGATCAAAGAGATCATCTATTCTTGGTAATGGATACTTATTCTTTATTGACCTCTTGTTTAGTTGTCTATAGTCAATGCACAACCGCATCGACCCATCCTTTTTCCTGACAAATAAGATAGGTGCACCCCATGGTGAAGTACTAGGATGAATGAATCCTTTATCTAACAATTCTTGCAACTGTGCCTTTAACTCTCGTAACTCAGCCGGTGCCATCCTATACGGAGTGATAGAGATAGGTTGAGTATCATGTATAAGAGAGATTTCAAATTCAATCTCTTGCTCAGGTGGTAATCCGGGTAGTTCCTCTGGAAATACATCAGGAAATTCGCAGACTATAGGTATATCATCCATCATTCTGTCTGACCCTGATGTAGTAGTTACATAAGCTAAATAGCCTTGACACCCTTTCTCTAACAATTGTTGTGCCTTCAAAGTAGAGATATATTCGACATTATCATTAGATGTCTTTCCAATGAACTGGAACTCTATCGAGTTAGGAAGGTGAAACGTTACTGTCTTCTGAAAACAGTCATCACATGCATGATGCCTTTCTAACCAATCCATCCCTAGGATAAGATCAAAGTCCTCCATTTCTATCAGTAGTAGTGAAACAAGTAACTGATGTCCCGTTATCAGTACTATACTATTATCCAGGATTTTTCGGATTATGAATACTTGTCCTCCTGGTCCCTTGATCAGATAGGACTGTTGTACTTCTACGGGTATCTTACCCAAAGTGGGTACTAACCGTCGAGCAATAAATAAATGTGAAGCACCAAAATCAAATAAAGCATGTATTGAAAAGCCATGAATAGTAACGGTACCTCGTACGACTGTGCCTCAATTTTAGGCTTGTTCCTCAATGATTGCATTAAGCTATCCATTAAGAATAGGCAAGCTAGAACCCGCAACACTTTGTGGTGGTTTCTATGTAGGAGGCACTCCTTATGAGCCACGACCTCTACCCTGTCTTCCTTCACGTGTTGCTCCATTGCTCGGAGTGGATGTTATACTATTAATTGGGGTTGGTTTAAACCCTGAACCTCTCAACTGCGGACAGTCTTTCCTAATGTGACCTTCTTGATGACAGTGATAACAGGCACGCGTTCCTGTCTGAGCTGAAGACCCAACTACAGAGGTACTAGTTCCTGTTGCTGAGTTACGGTGGTATAATGGAGGTCTAGAGAAACCCCCTCTTCCTAATAATTCCTGACCCAAGGTCTGTGGTGAGCTTATACTGGAACCGGCTAGATGATAGAGACGATCTCTCTACGGTTATAATGTGCCTAGCATTTGGATGGTCCACCATTAAAGTGGAAACTTCTTCTTTGATGGTTTTCATCTCTCTCCATCTTAATACGAAAGGCGATGTCCTTGCTTCATCTATGGTTGTAGCTCTAAAACCAGCAAGCTTTTCTTGCAGTTCTCCCTGAAGACCGCCAACAAATTTTGTAAGACACACTTGTGGTGAAGCTTCTAGAGCTAGTGAGTAATGCAATAGCTCAGTAAAGTGGATATGATAATCTCGTATGGTCTTAGAACCTTGATTAAAAGAAGCCAACTCTCTCCTCTTTAATTCTTCCCAATGAGAGGGACAAAAGTGAGCTCGGAACCTATGTTCAAAGAAATCACATGAAACAGGATCTGCTAATTTCTTGGAAATTGCTCTCCACCACCGTCGCGCGTAATCTGCTAGGGAGTAATCAGCAAAGTGCACCCAAGTGTCAGCTGATGCACGGATTATCCTCAACATCCTACTAACGTCATCGAGCCATAATTCAGCCTCGAAAGGTGTCTCTACACCTTTGAATCGAGGAATTTTTCCCTTTCGATAATTATATAGTAATGTTTGGTGTCTAAGAAGGGCCTTCTCCATAGCTCCTTCAGTCGGGGTAGGAGCAGACTCAGTTGGAGGATGGTAACTAGATTCTTCATCAAAAAGATGGACAAAACCTTCAATCCTAGCATCCGCAGGCTTAGATGCCTCGGGTCTCTCAGCTTGTGCATTGAGACTCTCCTCCAATGCTTGCTACCTTTGCCCCATGTCTTGGAGCATTGACATCATATCCGCTAATTGCCTAGACACATCTTGGTCTGCCATGATCCTGGGATGAGTCAAGGTCAAAGGTCTGATTCTATATGTCTTAGCATGATGTACATAAGGGACAATGACTTGTGAATGGTATTGCAGTCAGTTATTAAGATCAAAGGATCTTAATACAACCTTAGTTTCTGAATATCGCTCCAGTTGTCAATTACTAAATATATTACTGGAGTAACCTTACTCTGATACCAATTTGTCACGACCCCAATTCCAGGGCCGTCGGATCCTCCCATATCCGGATCTGGTTACTCAACAATAATTTATTCAGCAATCACAACTAACATTCAGAAATAGATTGCAAATAAAAATACTCAGAGGGAAGTATTTCTACATTTTGCCATTCACAAAATAAAGTTCAGATTATACATTGTCCCACTATAAACATTTACATGTACATCAACTGGAAGGAAAATATAAAGAAATATTACTAACTACCTTACAGAGAAAAGCTATTGTGTCTGGATGGATGTCTAGTATGTAAGATGGCAAGATTTTTAAAGTCCTTGTGATGACTCCCCGACACCTGTTGGATTTTCCACAAATCATAAGATAAAAATTAGCGAATTCTAAGTAAGAATAAGAGAAAAGAAAACAAATTGTGTAATTTTGCAAAACTTGTTATCACAAAAGGTTTCATTCCTTCTTGTTAATTTAAGTCTTATTCCTTTCTATTCCACGTCAGGGATTAGTCCAGGGGAACACCACCATTCTTAGGCTTTGAAGCTGTGGACACTTCGGGATTGGAGATTGTCTTGATCTTGGTAAGCTTATGCCGCCGTACGTCACCTCAACCAATCCTCCAATACTACCCTGACAATTTTTCTTTTCTTTTATTAAACAGAGTCTCAAACCCTCGGCCTGGAAAAAAAAATGAACACACCGTCCTCGAGGACTCGGTTGCTTAAAACATCAGACTAACCTTTAATCATATAACCTAGCAACTTTAAATACATATTATCGTGACCCAGCCGCTATTGAACCACCCGTGCCTCCACATGGAACGACCACATCTTCTGTCGTTCAACCCGAAGATATTGGCTCCCGGTACCACGCATTGCAAATCATTCATTTCGTTCGCACTTATCATAACAAGGCAACCGTGTACCACCTAGGTAGGAAAACGCCAATACGGGTTCCTTCCGACAAACCGACAGGTTGCATGCCCGACTTGTAGTTCTACTCCCAATCATCCTTAATGTGACACACGATCCTTTTCAGGATCCAACTCAAACCACATCCATTCCCATGATATAATTCTTTTGTTAAGTCTTCGATTTGCATAATCAGCAACACTTAGTGTAGACTCACATATATATTATTCATATGCATATATACTCGTATTTATGCCTATTTTAACTCCCAAACCCTAACTTTCAAAACTACCGCATCAATTTGATGCTTAAACCTTATTTTAGTGGAAATCACAAAGAAACTCTTCAGATTTTTTCAAAAATAGCCAAAATTAGGGTTCCTCATAGCAAAGAATATAAAATCAAGAATTTCAATAATCTCATGTAAAAACCCAACAACAAAAGGAAGGATTTCGTTACCTAATCGAGCTCTCTCTCGCGTATGCAAGGCTTTATCGTGTTTCGTTTTCAGAAAGGATGTTTTAAGGATCCTAAAAAGATCGAATTTCATTTTTGTTTCAAAAATGCTAAGAACGTGTCAAGAATGCGAAGAAAGAATGAAGAACACAAAGAATGCGCAGCAGAGCTTCCCCTTATATGGGGTGATATTTCTAGGAAAATTTCGGCAGAGTTTCCCCTTATATCGGGATATATTTCTCAGAAAATTTTGGAAGAGTTTCTCCTTATATTGGGACATATTTCAAAATAGAAATGAAAAAAGTTTCCTCTATAAAATAAATCGAGAGGAAAATAACAACGAAACTGAAAGAATATCCTCAAACAACAAGAGATGAAGAATCGGTAGACACTATGCATCTTAGGTGAGTGAACGTGTGATAAATTATAGGGTTCACTGACGTGCATAGCCGCCCGCACCTAAGTAGGATATTACACAGATTTCTCCATCAAAATAACTATAAAAGCATAATTGAAAGAATAGAAACATAAGCGATGGAGAATCAGTAGACACCACGCGTCTTAGATGAGTGAACGTGTGACAAATCACAGGGTTCACTGATGTGTATAACCGCCCGCACCTAAGTAGGGTATTACACGGATTTCTCCATCAAAATAACTATAAAATCATAATTGAAAGAATAGAAACATAAGCGATGGAGAATCGGTAGACACCACGCATCTTAGATGAGTGAACGTGTGACGAATCACAGGGTTCACTGACATGCATAGCCACACGTACCTAAATAGGGTGTTACAAATATTTCTCCTTGAACCACAACAGGAAACGAATCGTAATGAAAGATGAATCAAGAACAAAACTTGGAAGAACAAGAGTTTGAATTGAAAGCCTAGCTTATGAAGCAAACTAAGAGAGGACTATACCTTTCTCCTCATCATTCTCCCGACAGCACTTCGCTAGCGCTCTTTCCTCGCCTCCCACTCAGCCTCCCGACTTCTCGACCCTAGCCCTTGGGGTGGTGGTGGTAGTGTAAATCGTAGAAAATGAATGGGTAGGGGGGTCTATTTATAGGCTCCTAAAAACCACTAACCATGGTTAGAAAATCATGGTTTAGACCTTAACCATGGTTTAGCAGCTCATGGTTTTGGCATGTGGTGTTAGCCAAAACATATCCCAAACTTGGGGCTTAAGTTAGAACATTCTAGAGGATTCTAGATTCTCTAATGATGCTTACTGAACACTAATCCTGATTAACTTTCACTAATCATGATTTAACTTTCACGGCTTACGCTTATCTTTTGCTAACTATTGATTAGTGTTTGCTAATGATCATTAGCGGTTTTTAATCCATCATTAGTTTCTTTAATCATATTTAATTAGTCTTAATGATAGTCATTATGGGTTAATGATTTCTTAACCCTCCTTACTTCTGTTTCTTCTGAAATTCATAACAAATCGAAACGAAGTCCGATTCACACGAAACAAATTCCGTCGGTTTCCTCTTGACGAGCCGGATCTTATTATATAGGATCTGAATATGCCAAGTTCAAGAGTTTACATAAGTTTAGTGTCGTTCATACTATTCGCGGCGGTTACGGCTAACTGCCGTAATTATTGACTGCCACGAATAGAACGCCTCTGTAAAATCAATTAGGTATTTACGAAATTTTTGTGGCCGTTGTAAATAGTTTATTTATTAATGGCATCTACATTAGTCTTTGTATTTCTATTTGAGTTTTATATGTGGTGGCCTCTCTGATCGCAAGAGATGGAGTGATTATAAAAAAATAGCACCTGCAAACTGCTGCTAATCTCCACTTTGGTCGCCAAACTCACATGTAAAATGCAATATATGTGGGGCTAAAATATTCGTGCAGCAATCAAGATCTCCATGGCTCTCACTACAATTTCAAATGTATATTGCATAATTAAAATATCAAATTATGTCATATATGCATACATCGAAGATAAAATATATATTACATACTGACGAGTCGCTAAATACGTTGTTTAATTTGGTCACGTTGTAATACATGTACTTAGCGATTCAGTCAGAACCGAGAGAAGATCTCCGTGAAGAGTGTCTCGGCTTAACTTATATCCCGGGCAAGTTCGGGGTCGAACTCAGGGAGGCAAAGGAACAACTTGGGTTTAATTTGAAAATAAAGATGTTAGATTTCCAGTGCGGTATTTTTTTAGATTTTTTTATGCAAATAGAATGCAAATGCAAGTGAATCAAGACACTTAGAAAATACAAACAAGGCCAAATTAATTTTAATGGAAAAGAAGTCCAATTTAGCCAATTCGTATTTTTCCTAGAATCCTAATCCAGTGATGAATGCAAAACATATTTTTTTAGAATTTTAGGGGTTAAAATGCAATAATGAAAAATGCACACTTTTTATGGGTTTTTCGCAATTTATCACACAAACAGAAAGCAAAAATTATGAAAAAATTATTGGAACTAAAAGATGATGCAAGGAAGCTACAGTAATATTTTTAGAATTTTTTGACAAGTTATGAATTTTTTATGTATTTTTTAGTGGAAACAGAGTGACAGTGAGTAATTAATTCTTAATTAATCCACAATATCAAATTAATCAGAGTGCAAATTATCTCAAGTAGATATTTTCATGTGGCATACAGGAGACTTTAAATTTTGCAAAAAGGATATCTGTGGATTTAATTAAAAATCAAAAACTAAAATCACTCTACGATTTATTTAAGGCACAAGACAACTCCATTTTGGATGAAATTTGGACAGTACGTTTATCATATTTCAAGGCATCATTCCTAATTTTTGTGGATTTTTTTGAGCAACCGTGTGTGAGGTATAATTTTAAGAGTTCAGATTGGGTAAAATATGCAATATTTCAGTTAACCATTTTTAATTAATTACCCAACTACCATAAAAATACAAAAAATAGTCACATGGCAGAGGATAAGTTGCTCAACATAAAAACATTTTTCATTGAATAAAATGATGCATAAACAAGGTCCAAATTAAAGTGCAAACATAGGGGTATCTTTGCAAATAGAGAAACTGAAAATGAACAAGACAAATATGTACAGGGACGTTTTTGTAATTATATAAACATGAGAAATAAAAATCGCAATTTTTACAATTAAAAAAAATTACCATCTTCCTACTTCGTCCAGGCGCGGCTTGAGAAGGGGAAAATGGGGGGCGGCGCCGCCGGTGGGAGCTCGCCGCTTGAGGAGGGGCGGCGCGGCCTAGGCTTAGACGGAGAGGACGGGGGTCCGGCCGCGCGCCACGAAGCTGGGGGCGGCGCGGGGCGGCTGGCGGCGTCGTCAGAGGGCGGCGGCCGCGCTGGAGAGGTCGGCCGCTGAAGGCGGTTGACGAGGTGGCGAGGGCCGCTGCTCCGTGGCGCTTGGGGACCGCCGGCTGGCTGAGGGCGGGGGCGTCCGTCAGACGCTGGCGGGCGTGCGGTGGCGCGCCGGTGGCCGGCGGAGGCGCGCCACCCATTGTAGGAAGGGGCGGCGGCGGTGGGTGCTCCCACCGCTGTTGCGAGTATTATTTTTTTTGTGTTTTTATTATTTTTTTTTTAAATTTTTTTACTGCTGTAATAAAAGAGAAGTTTTTTTTGTTTTAAATTTTAAATTTTTTTTATAATTTTCTTTAGACAGGAAATAAAAACACAAACATATGGGAGAAAAATGATATGGTGATGATGGTTATGAAGATGAAGATATATAAACAAATGAGAGAAAACAAATGGTGTGATGGTGGTGGTAATGAAAGAACCCTTTTTTTGTTTTAAATATTTTATATTTTTTTAATTTTGTTAAATCAGGGAATGAACATGATGGGAAAAAAATATGATGATGGTAATGTGATGGAGTAGAACAAATGGAAGATGATGAGTGGTGATACGATGGACTAAAAAAAATTGCAAAGATAAAATAATGACAACAAGATGAAAATAAAATTACCTAAGATGAACGCGGGTGCCTATGGAGTGCTCACGTGAGCACGGTCTTCGCTCAAATCGCCGGCGTGCGATGAGCTCTAGCAGCGCGCGGTTGCGGCTGCGATGTTGGCCAAAAAACCAACGGATCACACCGGAGAAAGGGTCGTCGTCGCTCGACCGCGGTTGCCTCACTGTCACCGATTCAACTCAGGGAACTAGGCTCTCCTCACATAAAGATGGATCAAAGGCAAATTGAGGAGGATGGAATGTATATAAAGAGATGGAAAAAATGGAAGTTAGAATTAAGATGGAGTGGGATGGAGGTTAATAAAATGGTGGAGTTGAATTAGAAGTTAGAAAAATGGTGGGGTTGAATGGAGGTTGGTGGTAAAGAGTTGAATGGTGGTTATTGTAGAGAATGAAAATTAAATAAATAAATAAAATAAAGTTGGCTACTTTAATTACAATAGAATAAAAAAGAAGAAAATAAATAGTGGAGAATTTACAAGGGAAGACAAACAACATGTACACATTTTTTACTTTTCTAATATGTAATTTTTTTTGTCTTTTTAATAAGAGATATTTACAACGGGAAAAAAATAAAATACTACAATTAAAATACAACACAAGTATGATTTTTTTGTATTTTTAGTAATTATGAAAGATACAATAAAAAGAAAGAATGAATATATACAAGGTATACAATGTACATCTAGGTCCCAAAACCCAACTTTTGCAAATGAGCTCCGATTTTAATGAAACCACTTCCGTTGGATAGATAATTTTCTAACTTGAACTTTAAAAGTGAGTTTGGTGAATTTGGAGTTCATACGGAGCGGGAATTTAGCTTGGAAGTTGGTCTTTACGGCTTTTTCCCATTGGGATCTAGGAGTATTTATTTGAGGTAAAATTTGTTTTGTATTTTTGTATTTTTATATACATTGATATGAACATGTTGGAGAAAGAATTAGCCAAAAAGGAGTTGATATGAAATTATTAAAAATACATAAAGTTTTGGTCTATTTACATGTATAAAACTCCTTTGATTTTGCGGCTTTTTATGTGTAATTTATTTTGAACAATTTAATATACAATAATTAGTGAGTTTTATTTACAAGAGTCATTTTGTTAATTTAATGAATTTATATACATTTTTATGAGCTTTTACTCGAGGATTTTGCTAAAATCAAGATATTGAGATGATGAATCGTGGATTCATCACCCCCCTATACTTAAACTTTGCTAGTCCTCGAACAAATAAAGAATGAATAAGTTGGATTAACCCCTGACTGTGAATGTGAAAACAAGACTTGATCTATTCAAGAACTCTCGGTTTTAGAAATCCTAAAATTCTAAGCTGAACCAAGCTCTAGTCAAAAGGTATCCAATTTCCCTAATCATCAGACTCTCTTTGTATACATATATAGTAGGGATATGACTTTAAGTGTTGACCGCAGTTACAAGAGTAGAGTCACAACGTCACCCAAGGTTCCAGTCTAAGAGACTCTCCTAAGGACCCGATCCTCAACACTAGTGAATAAACCATTTCTTGCATCCAATCCACCGTCTCTTTAGTTGTCAGACTTAAAAGTGTAGATGGAAGGCCAGTTGATGGAGAGCATAGGATTGTGTCATTTCTTCTCTCCCTCTCATTGGAACAAGGATCCTCTCGAGTGCCTTATTACTCAACGCATTTTTTTTGGTGTTGATCAGTGCGTCCGTCAAGAGAAGTTGGAGCCGTCTGCACTTGTTTTCCTGGGAGTACACCGGGGTGTGTCTTTTTTGAGTATCTATTATACCTTCTACACCCAGACTTGTAGCATTTACGATGCAGAGCCCTTTTTTGGTGCAAGCTCGACTCCTGGTCCTAATAGCGGTGGTCCAAGTGGACACTTTTGAAATGGTTGGGAGCGCTCGCCTTTGGTGGAAGCTCTTTTGATAATTGACTTTGTGGAATGAGAGCTTTTCTTTGGCATTTCATTGATTTGTAGTATTTTTGGCTAGCTCCACTGCTTTTACCAAGAGTTGGCGCACACTGATCAACATTTTTTTTTTATTTTATCACACCCTGGCACATAGGTAGATGTCAAGAGATAGTACAAGAACCATGTTCTCATACTGGCTAAAGATGCTGACACTCAGGTTTCATGAAGCCTTCATTGATTTTATCCCATATTCGAGCATCATTAAATCAAGTCCAAACTCAAATCCCCCATCCCAGATCCTCAAGTGAAATTTCAACTCATCTCATCATAACTGCAGTCGTGTATGTGAGGTGCTGATCATATTATTAAGGTAGAGACTAAGCATGCAATATAGCATACAAATCTTTCAAACTAGGGAAATGTGAATAATTAAGTCAAGGACCCTAATAACTAAGGCTGGTTAACTCAAAATATCAAGACCTCATAAACCAAGTGTTCTTGAACATCACTAGTCTTGTGTGAAAGTGAATGTGTCAGGGATTAAACCAACTTATTAGTTAGTTTTTTTTTAGTTTTTTTTAAGTTTTAGAAAAAGTGTTTTTTTTTTCAAAAAGAATTTTTTTTTTGACAAACAAAGGCAAAGAAGTTTTTTTTTGTTAGAAAAGTTTTGCTCTTTTTTTTTCAAGAGTTTTTTTTGAAAGATAGGTAGATAAGAAAGGACCCTTTTTTTAAAAAAAACACACTTTTTTTTTTGAATTTTTTTTTAAAGTTTTTGAAAAAGTTTTTTTTACCCACCCCATAATTACTGTATAATATATACAAAAATACGTGAAAGTACGAGCTATGGGTAAAGTATATATGTAATATATACACGCCCCCCTAAACTTAGCATGTGCTATGTCCTCATGGCACAAGAAGCGAGAAAAAGATATAGCTCGTGCTAAGCGTAGGATGGCTAAAATAATAAATAGTATAGAAGTCGATCCGCCCCCCCTATACTTAGGCTCTGGACAGCCTAAGTGTAGAAGAAGAGCAAAAATGGGGCGGACGAGGTCAAGAGGAGAAATGGATGAGTATCTACACATGGCGGGCATCGGCTCCCCCTATACTTAGGCTCTTGGTAAGCCTAAGTATAGGACAAGAGTAAGTGTAAGAACCGATGTGATCTGGAGAATATACAAAGAACGACGAATGTACAAAAGGAATGAATCTTCTAAGATGTTGAATCTTGATTCTGCGTCTTCATGATGAGTAATATGATGTATCTGCTCTGTGCTCACTCTGCATGAAGTTGATGACCTCGACTTGGACTAACTGCTCTTTTGAATCAACAAAATGCTTCAATAGTTGTCCATTTACCACATGAGATTGTGCACCATCTGTGAGATCAGCTATCTCTACACTTCCATTCTCGTGCACCTTCTTAACAACAAAGGGACCCGTCCATTTAGATTTGAGCTTCACATGGAACATCTTCAACCTGGCATTGAACAACCATACCTTTTGTCCAGGGACAAAGTCTTTGCATCTAATGTGCTGATCATGCCATCTCTTTACTTTGTCCTTATAAATCAAACTGTTGTCAAATGCCCTGTTTCGGATTTCCACGAGCTCGTTCAAGTTCAAGTCTCGACAAAGCTTCCCTAGGTGACAACTCCAGTTAATCTTCTTAATTGCCCATTCGGATTTATGAATCAATTCTGCGGGCAAATGGCATGGCTTGCCATAGATCATTCTAAATGGTGAAGTACCCAATGGTGTCTTGTAGGCTGTCCTATAGGCCCACAGAACTTGGTCCAAAAGCTGAGACCAGTTCTTCCTATCGGGACGAACCAATTTCTGCAAAATACTCTTCACCTCTCTGTTCGAAACCTCTGCCATGCCGTTGGACTGTGGGTGGTAAGGACTAGTAACTCTATGCTCAAATCCATAGTCCTTAGCTAAAGATCTCATATCTCGATTCACAAAATGGCTACCCCCATCAGATATCAAAACTTTTGGCACCCCGAACCTAGCAATAATATGATCTCTCACAAACTTACAGACAGTCTTACTGTCTGCGGTTCGGGTTAGGATAGCCTCCACCCACCTAGATAGATAGTCAACCGCCAACAATATGTACTCATGTCCTTGGCTGTTGGGAAAGGGACCCATAAAATCTATGCCCCATGCATCAAAAACATCACAAATAATCATCGGTTGCATGGGCATCTCATCTCTCTGTCCAACTGTCCCTCCCATCCTTTGACAGATAGGGCACGACCGTACACAATCAATAGCATCTCTAAACAAGGTCGGCCAGTACAATCCACATTGAAGTACTTTGTGAGCGGTTCTCTTTCCCGAATGGTGTCCTCCAGCCTCAAGTGAATGACAATATGTGAGGACACTCTGGTATTCCTCCTGAGGAATACACCTTCTCCAAACACAATCCGGTCCTTCGAAGAAAAGGAAAGGATCGTCCCAGTGGTATTTCCTCGAATCCGACTTCAGTCGATCAATGCTGCTCCTAGTCCAACCATGGGGAACCTGCTTGGAGACAAGATAGTTCACCATGTTGGCATACCACGGGAGTGAGTCAATAACACAAATTGACTCATCTGGGAAGGTTTCTCTAATCCGCTCATGATCAGGAGAATCCTTAAGTTCAATCCGAGAAAGGTGATCAGCCACAACATTCTTCACTCCAGGTTTATCCTTTATCTCCAAATCAAATTCCTGGAGGAGTAAAATCCACCTAAGAAGACGCGCCTTTGCGTCCTTCTTTTCCATTAAATATCGAATGGCTGTGTGATCAGTATAAATTGTCACCTTAGAGCCCAAAATATATGATCTGAACTTCTCGAGGTCCCATACTACTGCGAGCATTTCCTTTTCGGTCACTGTGTAATTCTTCTGTGTAGGATCTAAAACTTTGCTCGCATAATGAATCGCAAACGGAATCCCCTCTCGCCATTGTCCTAACACAGCTCCTATAGCAAAATCTGAAGCATCAGTCATGATCTCAAAGGGAAGAGACCAGTCAGGAGCTTGTAGGATAGGCGAGGCACAAATCTTCCTCTTCAAGAGCTCAAAGGCCTCCGGACACCTGTGATCTACAATGAACTCTGTGTCTTTTCCTAAGAGCTCAGTCAGTGGGCGGGCGATCTTTGAAAAATCCTGAATGAATCTCCTATAGAATCCAACATGCCCTAAGAATGACCGCACTGACTTCACGTTGGTAGGTGGATCGAGTTTCTTGATCACCTCCACCTTGGCAGGGTCAACCTCCATTCCCCTTTTGGAGATGACATGCCCCAACACGATACCCTCCGTCACCATAAAGTGACTCTTCTCCCAGGAGAGTACCAGATTCACCTCTCTACACCTCGTGAGGACTCGGTCCAAGTGCGCTAAACATGTATCAAAAGAATCACCATGAACCGAGAAGTCATCCATGAATACTTCCAGGAAATCTCCCACCATCTCGGCAAATATGGCTATCATGCACCGCTGAAATGTGCCCGGGGCATTCGCAGAGCCCGAATGGCATGCGCCTGAAAGCATAAGTGCCGAATGGACATGTGAATGTGGTCTTTTCCTGGTCCTCAGGGGCAATGGCCACCTGGTTGTAGCCTGAGTACCCGTCAAGAAAACAGAAGAACTCTTTCCCTGCAAGTCTCTCCAAGATCTGATCAATAAAAGGCAATGGAAAGTGATCTTTCTTGGTCGCAGCATTCAGGCGCCTGTAGTCAACACAGACACGCCACGACGTAGGTACTCGTGTCGCGATCTCTACCCCCTCCTCATTGGTGACCATCTGAATTCCCGACTTCTTCGGGACAACATGAAGTGGGGCCACCCACTTGGAGTCAGAAATAGGGTATATAAACCCTGCTTTGCACCATTTCTCAATTTCTTTCTTCACTACTTCCCGTAGATTGGGGTTAAGTCTCCTTTGGAACTCACGGGAAGGTCTCACATTATCCTCAGTAAAAATGTGGTGCGAGCAGAGAGCGGGGTTGATGCCCACGAGATCTGACACTGTCCAGCCTATTGCTTTGTGGTTCCTCTCTAAGACCTCTAACAACCTAGACTCATGTTCTAAAGTCAAGTCTGAGCTAATGATGACAGGATATCTCTCTTTGGGTCCCGCAAGAAAGGCGTACTTAAGTGTAGGAGGTAGTGATTTCAGTTCTGGCAATGTGGTATCATCAAGCAGATCTGGCTGAACTGAATCTGAATCTGGTTCCGTGCTGCATGAAAGTGGGCTAAGCTGAGTAGTACTCGCCACCAAATCAGAAGTAAAGGGAGTCGGATCGCCAAAGAAATGCGGTAGTTCGGCCAAAGCCGCGTCCGACTCATCTTCTATATCCCATGATCGTTCCGAAGGGGATGGAACTGACAGATCCAGATGGATCTCTGTGTCATCATGGGAATAGATAGAGGCATCTCTCACAAGATCAGACAACACCTGGCAAACTGCATCATCCACTATACCCTTTCCAGATGAAAGGGACTCGCTCTGTCCTGAAGGAATCTGTCCCCAAATCCCAACTGTGCTAATCAAACTGCAATCTGCCTCTGAAGATGAATACTCTGTGCTACTCTCTGAATCGGGTCGCTGACACTTGGTTTGCTTCATCTCAAGGTTCTCTTCTCCGCCTGGAGAACGGAACTTCATCATTCCCGTACCATAATCGAAAGCTGCGCCTGCGGTCCTAAGGAAGGGCCGCCCAAGAATGATCTGAGATTCTCTCCAATGATTGGGGGTCTCCATGTCCAAGACTGTGAAGTCAACTTGATAGTTCTGCCCCTCAATCGAGATAACTACGTTCTTCACTTCTCCCTTAGGTCTCTTCACTGATCGATCAGCGAATTGGAGTAAGGCTCTAGATTTACGAAGTGGTCCCAACTCCAATTTCTGATATAATGCTAAGGGAAGTAAGTTGATCGAAGAACCGTTATCTAAGAGTGTGCTTGCAAACGCAATGTCGTCAATACGATTCTCCACATAATGAGCACCCATGTCTCTCTTTTTCCTTGGCAAAGTCTGATTCTTGAGACAATAGGTTGTGGCTACCGATAAGACATGTGTCTTTATATTTCGGTTATCTTTCTTCCTGCTAACCCTCGTAGGTGTGCATCTCACCTTAAGGTATTTTTGGAAGGCAGGATGGTTAGCCACATATTCATCAAATGGCACCTTGACTGTGATATTTTCTTTACAAAACCGTGCCATATCGGGGTCATCTTTCTGAATCTTTTTAATGCGCTTTCCTGTCGTAAGAGCACGGGGGAAAGGGATTGAAGCTAGGGAAACAGAGGATGAAGAATCTGAATCATGAACTGAAAGATCATTCTTTGACTTAACGGAAACAGAGTTCTTCATACAAGAATCTTTTTGATGCAACATGGACTCAAAATCTAAACTATCTACTACAAGTTGTGAAATAGAAGCTGGAGTGGTATCCGCCACAACCGGAGATGCAAGGTCCTCCGTAGACTCAGAAGAATATCCATGTTGCCGATGCTGCATACGTGATCTCCTCCTCCTCTCGGCTCCCTGAATGGAAATCCTCGAATGATGCTGATGGGGCTCCGAAATATGATGCCTCTCCTCCTCGTCCTCTGAAGACTCCTCAGGTAGAGCTCCAGAGATGCCCCTCTTCGTATCCCTCGCCCGGTCAGGTACGGTCACGGTCCTTCCACTCTTGAGTGACATGTGGTTAGCCTCGTCACACGAAAGAATCTCATGTTCAGATCTAGGAGATGCTGAATAGTATACCTGACCAAAGTGCTGCTGAGAACTAGATTTGTTCAGGCTATTAGGGTTAGCCTGAACTTGGGCTGGGATAGAGGTAGAGGGTGCAGTCTGCTCGTCTCGCCATATGGACAGGCGGTTGACATCCACCCATAAGTCCTGAATCTCGTTCCTGTAGGAACGTAGCTCGTCGAGTATCTGCTGTTGAATATCCACGGGACTAGACGAAGAAGGAAGTGGATAAGACTGGGAAGAAGAACGGGAAGACTGGCCCTGCTGGCCAGAGTACTGCCTCTGCTGCTGCTGCTGGGGTTGCGGACCCTGCTGGCCCGCCTTGTAATGGCCCTGTCGGCCATGTTGCTGGTACTGCTGCCTCTGTTGCTGGGGTGGCTGGAATCCAGGGCTCTGCTGTGAAGGAGGTGGTGCGGAGGTGAATGCGGTGTTATGAAAGGTCGGGGGATGCTGATAGGACTGTCGGTCTCCCGTACTTCCCTGCCTGGCAGGGTCCTGAGTATACCATACTCCATTCACCTCCCAAACCGGTGGAGGCTCCTCCTGGACTGTCTCTGCTAATGGAGGTGGCTGCTGGAAAGAGTGGGTGTAGGATGGGTCCTGCTCCCACGGCTGGGGTTGCCCTGACACCAACTGCTCCTGAACATGGTGAACTCGGTATACGGGAGCAGAGGGTGCAGTCACGGCAGGTATCTTTATCTTAGATACCTTCTCAGTCAACTCCTCCATCTGTTTTGGAAGTTTGGAGACACTCCGATCTAACTCATCAATCCTCCTGTCGATCCTCTCGACTACAGTAAGCTTGTCAGCAAGAAGTCCCATGCTAGGGATCACGTCCTGAGAGAGATCAACTACAGCTGATTTTCCCCCTCCAAGTGAGAGTGAACTGGGGGATGGTGTATAGGCCCTGCTGGCCATCTGTGAGCGGCTAGTTTTAGCCATCTGCTCGAATACCCTCCAGACGGTATCCGCTCCTCGTGATGTATAGCTGCCTCCACAGGCAGCGCTCACTAAACCCTGCATCTCAGGGTTGAGACCAGTGAAAAATGATTGGACCAAGATGTTATCATTTAGTCCATGACAGGGACACTTCTGCAGGATGTCCTTGAATCTTTCCCAAGCATCACAAAAAGCTTCATGGGGTAATTGGGAAAAACTCGTAATGCGCGTCCTCATCATGTTAGTTCTACTCAAAGGGTAGAACTTCTTCAGAAACAGGTCCTTGAACTGGGCATATGTGGTGACAACGATCCCAAGATTCTTTACCCAGTAATCAGCTTTTCCACCCAAGGCAAATGGAAGGGCTTTGAGCCTAATATAATCCTGGCTAACATTTTGATTTTTGAGGTTAGCGCAGATGAGCTCAAAGTCCCTTAGGAATGCATATGGTTCCTCAGAAGCATTCCCATCAAAGTGTGGCAACAGGTTCAGAAAATGCGGCTTCAATTCAAAATCAACCTCGGGCTCGGCCGGATTCAAGTAGTTCCGAATTTGATATTGTCCGGGGTTATACGCCGCATCCATTGGTAGTTGGACCCCAACATTTAACTGTCCTAACTGAGCTCTGAGAAGTGCATGTTGCTGCTCAGATGCAGCTAATCTGGCAAGTATCATTCTCATTGGGTCTTCATTGTTCTCTTCTTCCTCTTCTTTCTTCTTTGGAGGCATTTTACTTGTGTCTTCTTTAGGTCCTGAATCAGCAATGTGTTCTTGATTAGAAGAGGATTTGTGAATCAAGATATTCTCATCGAGGAGAAGGTCTTCCTCGGTGAGGTGGGAAGAGAGAAAGGGAATGGTTTGAGAATAACCATCCCGAGAGTGGGTGATCCTGGACTCAAGAGGGTCATGAGTCCAAGTTGGTCCATGTTGCGCATGGACCTCTGAAGACATACTTCTTGGAGGGTTCAACGGGAAATTCGCAAGGTCCGAATAATTATCCCCCCAATCAGTCATCTTCGATGTCAAAAGAACCGATTAGAACATGATATTTCAATGAGGCGCTAGTTCTACGGTGCACGTAAATATGCGGAGTGAACTCACACAATACAAACACAATTCAAACCCTCAATTTCACCAACTCAACACGTGAGGACCGTAAGAGTTCGGCCGAATTATCTTGTCAATTTTAGTTGGTGAGAATACATTCTTGGAAAGATTAACGAGTTGTTAGGTGTCCGTATTTTCCTACAGACTGACCCGGTTCTTACGACTAGTGTCGCCTGAAAATAAAGAACCAGTAGTAAGTAAGAAATCCAGACTTGGCTCTATCCTAGGGTCGTCTCTCTCTCACTTGCAAGTAAGACAAACAATGAGGGCTTTATGCACCCGAGAACAAGGGTTCTTTTTATTCCAATTATTTTAAATCGACCTGCTCAATTCAGTCCCAATTTTAGAGTTAGGTTATCACTTGAAATTTATGTGAACACACAAGCACGTCTAACGTTCAGTCCCAATTTCCTTTTGACCTTAAGTTATAAAAAAAGAGGGGAATCGGAAATCAGAATGCAAACGAGAAACTATGATGCATGCTCAGAAGAAGTTATACTTACAGTGAATCCCAGCACTCTTCATGCGTTATGCAGAACAGAATTTTTAAATGTTACACTAAATGCATGCAGATCGAGAAAAACCGCACCTAAACAGTATACTATTAGCGGGGAAGAATTGATTGAATTTGAGCTAAGTAGTACGTGTCTATGTGCGTCTCATTATGAATCTTATAAGATATGTGAATCTTCTAAGATATGTGTGGCCTAACTTACGATGGGCACAAACAAGTTTGAATCTAAACTACCGTGTGCCTAATCCTTAAGTTCGCCACTCAAGTCAAGCCCCACCCTCGCCGGAGAGTGAAACAGGCTCGACACACCACAAATAATGTCCAAGTCTTTTTTACACACGCGAGCTCTCAAACAAGAGCCGCTATAAAGGAGCAACTACCTAAATAATTACAACAATTTACAAAAACTCTCTCAAAGATAAATAAATTCTCCAAGCTCTTCAGCAGTCGGCGCGCGTCGCGTCCGTCGACCTCCGATGCACTCCAAGTCCACCGGGCCCTCGCAAGGAAAATGAGATTTATATTAGAGATATAAACAACAAAATATATACAAAAATACTTAAGAGAAAAAATGACAGAAAATGGATTAATTACAAAGTGGCTCGGGGGTCAGACTACCCGAGTAAATGAAATCTAAATCCAAATTTTTAAACTAATCCCTAAGACGTTTGCCTCCCCGGCAACGGCGCCATCTGACGAGTCGCTAAATACGTTGTTTAATTTGGTCACGTTGTAATACGTGTACTTAGCGATTCAGTCAGAACCGAGAGAAGATCTCCGTGAAGAGTGTCTCGGCTTAACTTATATCCCGGGCAAGTCCGGGGTCGAACTCAGGGAGGCAAAGGAACAACTTGGGTTTAATTTGAAAATAAAGATGTTAGATTTCCAGTGCGGTATTTTTTTAGATTTTTTTTATGCAAATAGAATGCAAATGCAAGTGAATCAAGACACTTAGAAAACACAAACAAGGCCAAATTAATTTTAATGGAAAAGAAGTCCAATTTAGCCAATTCGTATTTTTCCTAGAATCCTAATCCAGTGATGAATGCAAAACATATTTTTTTAGAATTTTAGGGGTTAAAATGTAATAATGAAAAATGCACACTTTTTATGGGTTTTTTCGCAATTTATCACATAAACAGAAAGCAAAAATTATGAAAAAAATACTGGAACTAAAAGATGATGCAAGGAAGCTACAGTTATATTTTTAGAATTTTTTTGACAAGTTATGAATTTTTTATGTATTTTTTAGTGGAAACAGAGTGACAGTGAGTAATTAATTCTTAATTAATCCACAATATCAAATTAATCAGAGTGCAAATTATCTCAAGTAGATATTTTCATGTGGCATACAGGAGACTTTAAATTTTGCAAAAAGGATGTCTGTGGATTTAATTAAAAATCAAAAACTAAAATCACTCTACGATTTATTTAAGGCACAAGACAACTCCATTTTTGATGAAATTTGGACAGTACGTTTATCACATTTCAAGGCATCATTCCTAATTTTTGTGGATTTTTTTGAGCAACTGTGTGTGAGGTATAATTTTAAGAGTTCAGATTGGGTAAAATATGCAATATTTCAGTTAACCATTTTTAATTAATTACCCAACTACCATAAAAATACAAAAAATAGTCACATGGCAGAGGATAAGTTGCTCAACATAAAAACATTTTTCATTGAACAAAATGATGCATAAACAAGGTCCAAATTAAAGTGCAAACACAGGGGTATCTTTGCAAATAGAGAAACTGAAAATGAACAAGACAAATATGTACATGGACGTTTTTGTAATTATATAAACATGAGAAATAAAAATCGCAATTTTTACAATTAAAAAAAATTACCATCTTCCTCCTTCGTCTAGGCGCGGCTTGAGAAGGGGAAAATGGGGGGTGGCGCCGCCGGTGGGAGCTCGCCGCTTGAGGAGGGGCGGCGCGGCCTAGGCTTAGACGGAGAGGACGGGGGTCCAGCCGCGCGCCACGAAGCTGGGGGCGGCGCGGGGCGGCTGGCGGCGTCGTCAGAGGGCGGCGGCCGCGCTGGAGAGGTCGGCCGCTGAAGGCGGTTGACGAGGTGGCGAGGGCCGCTGCTCCGTGGCGCTTGGGGACCGTCGGCTGGCTGAGGGCGGGGGCGTCCGTCGGACGCTGGCAGGCGCGCGGTGGCGCGCCGGTGGCCGGCGGAGGCGCGCCACCCGTTGTAGGAAGGGGCGGCGGCGGTGGGTGCTCCCACCGCTGTTGCGAGTATTATTTTTTTTGTGTTTTTTTTATTTTTTTTTGATTTTTTTTACTGCTGTAATAAAAGAGAAGTTTTTTTGTTTTAAATTTTAAATTTTTTTTTTATAATTTTCTTTAGACAGGAAATAAAAACACAAACATATGGGAGAAAAATGATATGGTGATGATGGTTATGAAGATGAAGATATATAAACAAATGAGAGAAAACAAATGGTGTGATGGTGGTGGTAATGAAAGAACCCTTTTTTTGTTTTAAATATTTTATATTTTTTTAATTTTGTTAAATCAGGGAATGAACATGATGGGAAAAAAATATGATGATGGTAATGTGATGGAGTAGAACAAATGGAAGATGATGAGTGGTGATACGATGGACTAAAAAAAATTGCAAAGATAAAATAATGACAACAAGATGAAAATAAAATTACCTAAGATGAACGCGGGTGCCTATGGAGTGCTCACGTGAGCACGGTCTTCGCTCAAATCGCCGGCGTGCGATGAGCTCTAGCAGCGCGCGGTTGCGGCTGCGATGTTGGCCAAAAAACCAACGGATCACACCGGAGAAAGGGCCGTCGTCGCTCGACCGCGGTTGCGTCGCTGTCACCGATTCAACTCAGGGAACTAGGCTCTCCTCACATAAAGATGGATCAAAGGCAAATTGAGGAGGATGGAATGTATATAAAGAGATGGAAAAAATGGAAGTTAGAATTAAGATGGAGTGGGATGGAGGTTAATAAAATGGTGGAGTTGAATTAGAAGTTAGAAAAATGGTGGGGTTGAATGGAGGTTGGTGGTAAAGAGTTGAATGGTGGTTATTGTAGAGAATGAAAATTAAATAAATAAATAAAATAAAGTTGGCTACTTTAATTATAATAGAATAAAAAAGAAGAAAATAAATAGTGGAGAATTTACAAGGGAAGACAAACATGTACACATTTTTTACTTTTCTAATATGTAATTTTTTTTATCTTTTTAATAAGAGATATTTACAACGGAAAAAAATAAAATACTACAATTAAAATACAACACAAGTATGATTTTTTTGTATTTTTAGTAATTATGAAAGATACAATAAAAAGAAAGAATGAATATATACAAGGTATACAATGTACATCTAGGTCCCAAAACCCAACTTTTGCAAATGAGCTCCGATTTTAATGAAACCACTTCCGTTGGATAGATAATTTTTTAACTTGAACTTTAAAAGTGAGTTTGGTGAATTTGGAGTTCATACGGAGCGGGAATTTAGCTTGGAAGTTGGTCTTTACGGCTTTTTCCCATTGGGATCTAGGAGTATTTATTTGAGGTAAAATTTGTTTTGTATTTTTGTATTTTTATATACATTGATATGAACATGTTGGAGAAAGAATACATCTAGGAGTATTTATTTGAGGTAAAATTTGTTTTGGGCTATTTACATGTATAAAACTCCTTTGATTTTGCGGCTTTTTATGTGTAATTTATTTTGTACAATTTAATATACAATAATTAGTGAGTTTTATTTACAAGAGTCATTTTGTTATTTTAATGAATTTATGTACATTTTTATGAGCTTTTACTCGGGGATTTTGCTAAAATCAAGATATTGAGATGATGAATCGTGGATTCATCACATACAACATGTAGATGAATAAGTTTTTATCTACTAGCTAGACTAATGAAACAAACATCGTAAATCCTAAGCACAAGTATGGGGCGGATCGTGATTTTGGTCTCCACGTGGAAGGGTTGGAGCCTAACTACATGTGCTCCTCCCAGACAACTCAACAATCAGCCTATACATCTCCTGCATCGTTTGTGCATTCTACTGCATAGTCTGGATATTCTATTGTATGGTTTCTCGCAAATAATCTTACCTCTCATGTGAACTTTCGAGGTCACATCACATCTCTGCCATACTCTGCTTCAGCTAGTCGAACTCCTGTTGTGATGGACCTCTGCCTCATCCATAGAATCTCAACCTGGTGATAGTTGTGCCACCTAATAAGATCTATCTAGAATGTTGAGATGATGGAGGAAAGATGTGGTGAAATTCCTCTTCCCTCAAATGTCTGTGATCCAAGGAGCCTTAATCCTAAGGTTGTTGGCTTTTGATGAACTCCATCATTCGTCCCTGAATTCGTTAACAAGTTGAGTATATAAGATATATATATAGAGAGAGAGAGAGTTATAACAACTAAATAAATCAATGATTTACATGGGCTTTCGTGTAGCTCTCTGAATGAACTATGTGTTTCCCTCCTTATCTGTGGTCTGTCGAGTCATCTCAAAGAGCCTAACACGACCCAACTTATCCCCTATCACGACTTATACAATTAATTATATAATGATTATATTATTATCTATTCATCCATATTATGAAAGTATGTTAGAATGAAATAAGTAACATGCTTGTGTTTCAGGTTGTTTACACTAGTCCTTCCCAAGGTATGGGTTGGACTCGGTGTCTTTTTCCTATTCAAGGTATTTTTCATTGAATAATTATGCAATTTAGGAGATCATACCAGCATTATAAGCATATGCATAATTTCAAAATTAAATAAGCATAACATGTAATTTGCGTTTCTAACCTTGAACTCGTCACTTCCCCAATATTGTATGGCCGCCTTCCACTCGATTGGATGTCAATCTAGGTGTGGATTGGCTAACACTTCATCCATCATCGTGAAGCGATCATAGTGCTTTTAGAATTTTCAAAGAAGGTTAATTAAATATATATCAATTGAATTATCAACTGAATAGAATGTTCTAACCTTCTTTCCCCTCGATCTTGCATCGCGATGTGACTTTGTCGTCCGATGCAAGATCCCTTCCTCGAGTTCAGGACCGTCGCCTCAGTAAAAAATGTTCGGTATATCATACAACAAAACTAGCTAAATCCGATATTTAATGAAAATGATTTGCCAATTAGAACAAACCTTCATATCAGAAATGATGGAAGCTCTTAGAGCAGCAGGGATAGTCCTAAAGTCCGTAATACATAGTAGTACATTTTTCCACGTCACGATGGACAACCGACTGGAAAATGGCCCGTATACTCCTCTAAATCAAGGCCTACCCTATTCAGTTGCACATTCACTCTCTCTCCAGCCTTCAATTCACTTAACTAGATGCATTTAGTAGGGCCCCTCCTCTTACGTCACTGACCTGATTAAGAATCACTGCTCAACATTAATAGAAATCTCCAAATAGAGCTCTTTATGCTCTGATTGATTTAATCATGGAATAAAACATGTTACAAAAGGCCTACGTTGGATTACCTGACAATGAAGCCCCATCAGCACTGGTTAATGGATGAACCTCTAGACTAGTCGTAGCCACATCAGCATCCTACTCATCTTGGGAGCTCTCTACATCCCCCTCAACCACCTCAGACTATGGTGGCTCACCTCCTTGCTCATCGTCATCTCGATCATTCATCAAGAAAAATGGTTCCAAATTATCAACATTATTTTAGAGAAACCACAACCACATCAGATATTCATAATCACGGGCAGTTATTTTTAAACTTGTAGAAGAAATATTCATATTTATAACATGGAAAATGTATATTTACACTTGCAAAACAATCTTCACATATGTTCATGTTTTTAGAACTTACAGAAGAAATATTGAAATTTATAACCTAGAGAAGAAATATTCATGTCTTTAGAATATGCAAAAGAAATATTCACATTTATAACCTGTAAAAGAAATATTCATATTTTTAGAATCATACCAGAGTTCATGCATCGTCGTCTTCTTGTTAAGCATTAACCTCATCATCGACGTACACCTCATTATTAAAGCGTTGAACCCTCGAGGAGTTATTTTGCTTGCTACTATACAACTCGAATTAACATTATCTTCAATGTAGAATACTTGGTCTGCCTGGCATGCTAAGACAAATGGTTTCACCCTACTGAGTATGCTTTTGCTTTTATTGTGGCTAATGTATCCAAAATTTGGATCCAACTTAAAGCATGTGTATTTAAAAACATCGTACCATTCTCATTTGAATAGAACCACATGTTGATCATGTTGATTGCCCGTCTCAATTATTCTAGTGATCCGACGATAGTATCCATCACAACCCAAAGTTAGTTTGATTTTGAGGAATATGTCGGATAAGATATTTACTTCTTAATATTATATTTGAGTAACTCTTGAATCTATAACCATTTATGATATATCCACTATGTTTGTGTGCATAACTGAATGGGTGTCTAACTAACATATCGAAATCCTTAATCCAAGCACTATCTTGTTCAAATATCATGTGGTATACTCGTCTAACAAACTACTCAATGAATTTGATCTCGCTTAAGCCTATTAAATTACCATGACGACTTTTCCACTCGTGGCAGAATGGATCAATTTCGGACACCTATTTTAGCACATATAATTGTGATAAGTTTCTTTCATCCTCTAGCATAGAAGAATCATTTTGTTATTTGCTCGACCATGATCTTGAATATTGATAGGCAATCATCGTCAAATCCATTATAAGGAGCATCGTTTCTTTCAAGATTTTTGAAATGTTGCTCCTCACTATCTATGTACAACTTGCATAAAGTTATGCATTCCTCGACTAAGTATCCATCGACAATTAATCCCTATGATTTTAAACAAGTAAGCACATAGCCTTTAAGTTTTTTAAGGTATCTCTTTGTTGGGTACATCCAACGGAACTGAACTGGTCCTCCCAACTTTGCTTCATTAGCCAAAGGAATTATCAAATGAACCATGATATAAAAAACTGGTGGAAACAAGCGTTCCGGCTTGCAAAGTGTCTCAATAATTTTCTTGTCCCGTTTTTCTAGTTGTTTTAGGTCTATTGTGTTAGCAAAAATAACCATGAAGAATAGACCCAATCAGTAATTTGCTCAACGACTGAATGAGGTAATAGACCACGTACGAGTACGACTAGCAGAAAGAATACTTGGGTATAAATGTGACTGTCATGACTTTTAAGCCAATTAATTTTCTTCTGAATGTCATTCACACATCCGAAAATGTTAGAACAAAATCCATCTTAACAATATACTTTAAGAATGATAAAAGATGTAATCATTTATTTACATCGAGATGGTAAGGTACATTTGGCATGTCGAAACCACCGCTCTCCTTTGGTATCAAATGCAAGTGCTGACGAATACCGAGTTGTTGTAGATCTTTTCGAGACTTAATTGTGTCTTTTGGTGAATCAATGAGATTAAAATTATCTAGAACATTATCCATTACATTCTTCTCAATATGCATTACATCTAGATTGTGGCGTATAATTAACTCTTTCAAGTATGTAACTACAAGAAAAAATGCTCTTCTTTTAATCCAAGATTTTCCAAACTTTACAAATCTTTCTTAAAGGTCTTTCACAATCCAAGATCTTTCATCTGCAACAATTGTCCATCAATTCATGTATGGATTGTCGTACGGTATCTATTTTCAAAACTATACCCAACGTGATTTACCATCGAAATCAATCTTATGCAAGTTGTTCCGCCATCGATGCGATACTAGAAGAAATCTATGATGACCCAAACAATAAATCTTCTTACTTCCACAAAGATGAAGATGTTGTGTTTGTTTCATACACACTGGACACACATATCTTTCCTTTGTACTCCAACTAGATAGATTGGCATATGCGGGAAAATCATTAATTGTCCACAATAGTGCGTCATGCATTTGAAAGGAATTCTTGCATATGCATCGAAATTTTCTACACCATTATACCACAAAAGCTTAAGCTCATCAATGATCAGTTGCAAGTATATGTTAATGGCATTTCCAGGCACTTTCAGACTAGGAATCAGTAGCGTAAGCATCATAAAGTTTGACTTCATGCACATCCACAGAGGGAGGTTGTAGGTAATGACAACTACTGGCCAAATGAAATATGATGGAAACATATTCTTGAAAGGATTGAAACCATCATTAGCAAATCCTAATATAACATTTCTATTGTCCTCTGTGAAAGTGGGAAAAATGGAATCAAACGACTTCCATTGAGGTGAGTCTATTGGATGATGCTTAAGTCCATCTGTAGATTGATTTCTCTCATACCAAGTCATCCATTTTGTTGTTATGTTTGACATGAACAATTTCTATAATCTTGGGATAATGGGGAAATAATGCAATACCTTAGCCAGAATGTTTTTGTGTAAGAGCGATCAACATTCTCACATCGATATCTGGATTCTCCACATTGTGGGCAAGAAACCATGTCCGCGTAAGTATTTAGAAATGCTATATAATCATTAGGACATGCATTAATCTGCTTTAAATTAAGCCCTTATTTCTGAAACTCTTTCTTCGCATCTAGCGAAGCATTCGAGAAACCGTTCTTTGCTTCTAGGAACTCATGGATCAAATCAAGAATGTTATTGATACTAATAGTTGTGCATCTGTGTATTACCTTTATCCTAAACAATTCTAACAAAAACTTTAGCATTGACATCTTATTCCCTGGTATGATGGGTTCTTCCACGGCTTTTAGAAATGTGAAAAACTGACCACTTTCTTCTATGAGTTCAACAAAACTTTAACCATGAATCATTGCATCTTCATCAAGTATTGGCTGATTAGGTTGAGAGCACCCTTCAGTTTGTGAATCAACAATCATCGAGGATGAGCTGCCTACAAAGTTCTCACCATAAAAAAATCAGTTAACGTAAATCTCCCACCATCCATTCAAAATTGCATGCTCGAATACGACGGATATATCTCTTAATTTCCCATTTAGATACTTCTTGCATGTACAAGGAATCAGATCTCAATTTTGGGCCTTTCTGAAATGCCCATTCTAACCAGTTTAGCAAACCGACTTTGTATGTAGTATAATTACTCTTACACTTTGTCATCCAAGACTTGTCCATCATAAAATAAAGTGTATTAGCTCTTTAAAATAATTCTCATCAGAGTCCTAAAATTAACCCATCCTAAATAACCTAACCGGCTCACTCGACCTTAACCCAAGACCATAAGCTGCTGGTCTAAAGCCAAGAAGAGTAGATCTCGAAAATACGAAGTGAAATGTTTTTGTTAATATTTTACTTAAGCTCATCCATAAAGACACAAAGCACAATACAATGTGATTGTTGCTACATGCAAAAATTTAGATTTAGGCATATTTTTCGATGGCATAACCCCGCACCCCTTTAGTACACCCATGAATCAATCGTGATCATCTCTTAAAATTGTCATTGAGGTGAGAATAATAAAAGCTGGTCAGGAATGATTTAGTATACCAAATAGGATTGGAGTTATGACACCGAAAAATATGCTCAAATGTAAACTTTTGCATGTAACGACAATCGCATTGTATTTTTCTTTATGTTCTTATGGACCCTCTTAGTCTGGGACCTCTGAACTAAAGAAAGACAATATATCTGTAAGATTATACAGGCACCTTGTATCCTCATTTTTACGTTCTATAAATGGGATCTACAAGATGTATGTACAATACTTAATCATATATGTTGACCGGGCATTTACATGTATTTGATTAGTTTGTGAAGGAGAAAGGAAGCTATGTGAACCTAATATTGTGTCTAATTTATTAAGTGTAAGTATATTATATATATATATATATATCCTATTTAGAACGAACCTGCAAAAGAAAAAGTCTTCCACTTGCACACATCAAAATCCACGACCATTACACCAGGAGATCTCATCTTGAAGCATGTCTAATAGTTTTATGAAACCAAAAAATTATAACACTTTAGATGTGATGAAATCTTCCAATGTGTTACACATGGCTTCCTAGTGTGGAGGGCCACATACCACCTGGTGTGGAGGGACGTACTGTGTGTGAATGATTTTGTACTATTTCCTTTAAAATTGATTTTCAGGTTCAATATCTGACTACAAATTAATGTGGAACTCATGTAACACATATCTATTAATTGAAATGATATCGTGATGGATAATTACAAATCAAAGATTTTGAGGCCATGTTTTATATCATGATAGAAGTTTAATCATTTATAGAAGAATGTAGCATCCTTATTGATGAATCTGCATTTCATCATCTTTATTCATTTATTTTATCTTAAAATCTCTTATAAAACACTTGTATATATTACTAAATCCATATTCTTACTAACCTACATATGTATGTAACTATTGTACATTTATTATTATTTTAACCTAAAATAAAAAAATAAATAAATAAAGAAAAAATAAAGAAAATAAAAAGACTGTATATATGTAATAGATACATGCTGACTCGAACCCCGAGAGAAGGTTAAGACTAGACCTAATCATTTTGTATAAACCTTACACTATTTTATTTATCCATAAATTGACCTCAACATAAATAATTTTCTCAATGCAAGTTTTAAATAAAAATATATTATAAATAATAAAAATAATTGTAAAATAAAATCATGTACAAAATAAAAGTAACCACATTCAAAGAAGCTGTAAAGCGATAATTGAAAGACCAATTCCAGCTCCATATGAACTCAAATTGAATCAAACTCACTTCCATATTATAAATTAATGTATCGTTAAAATGGTAATGTTTTCATAATTTTTGGAGTTACGGTTTCAATGATGGCTTTCTAGGATGGTTTTTGCACTTTTACCATTTATTTGACATATATATTTATCCATGATTATTTTTATACATGATATATTTGTAAATAATTTTATTTTTTAATAATTATTTTAAAAAATAAAAATAAAAAATTAAAGCATAAAATAACATAATTTCATTATGTAACTATGTATATAATGTACCATATGTATATATTATATATATAATTAATTTCCTTAAATAACCATACTAAAAAATTAAATAATTGACATTTGTTTCAATTAATAAAGTGACGAAAAAAATTTATTTAATTAATCATGTAAATAATATACCACATATATAATTTAATTAATTATTTAATTAACCCACCATTAAGGTGGCTCATTAAGTTGTTTATATTTATTATTATTATTATTTTAATAATTTCGAAAAGTTTTTTATTAATTCCACCATTAATATCCTTCCTTCTTCTTCTTTTTATTCAAAATTTGAAATTCAAATGCATTTTGTCTATTTATTTGGCTCCTCCTCCCTCATTCCAACTTGATCAATCCTTTGGCGAGAAGAGCATAATCTCCAAGAGTCATCTTGTTGTAGAAAGGTGCCCAGTTCCGAGCCGTCCGATGACAACGAGGCGATGTTCATCGGCCATCACGATATTATCTGCTCCCACGGTGAGATCCACACTACTTTATTTTTCATCTTTCATCTAGATAATTTTAGGTTCAATTTTCATCTTGATTTGATTGTCAATTTTAAATTTTAGATCTAAACTTCTCATTTTTAATCAATCATCACGATTCGATCCGCCCTTAATTTTTGATCATCACATCCATTGTCAATTTCCCATCATTTCTTATCTATCTCACACGATCTCTCACCTCTGATCAGGTATATTGGTCGAAGACACAGTTCCCTTCTTTCACCAAGGAGGGAACCTCCTCACTCACATATTCTCGATTTGATTCGTTCTCGAATCGTTGTGATTTTATTTTATTGCAGGTACAAGAGCTTTAAATATATATATCGTCTCTATTTAAAAAAATACAAAAAATAAATAATTTTTGGTCATCGTCTGGAGCGACCTCCTCCGCCCGATCTGCCCTCGCTGCCCACTAGAGCAGCCACCTATGCCACCACAATCTGTCGATCACCAGTGCTAGGGGTGTCTGTAGCCTCTTTCGCATGACCCCAGCATCGCGGCAGCGTACCTCTTTTTCTTGGAGCCACGCCCTTTACGATCAAAATCGTCGTCCCTATCAGATCCGCATTACACCCCTTGAAGTACCATCTACCTCTTGGAGAAAGCCACCTCTACATGAAGGGCGTGTGTCACCTCGCATCCCATGCGAGGACCTCCATGAAGAAGCTCATATGTTATCTCTACACCTCCATCGTTCACTGCTCTTCATGCAGCAACCACCGACCGCCCAACTATTGGATATGCAAGCCCATGACGAGCCATTATGCAATAAATGTTATTGCAAATATCATTCCCTGATCTGAAATGAAGAATAATTATTTGCATAATAGGTCCCTCTGTACAATTAGGGTTATGTACCATGGCCATCTTGATGATCATATAGCTATTGATTCATTAAATGAATCATAGAGGTTGGTGCTTGGATGAATATCTAAAGAGTTAGATTGAGGACTCATCAAGCACCGTCGAATGATTGTCAAGATGTGATCTCCAGTCTGAGTAGGAGATGGCAATCCTTTTCTCACATAGGCTGATATCTGACCCACCTTTTGATGCAGGTCCTCTTCATAGGAATAGAGATTCGGAGGTGTCAGATTAGTTAGGTCAAAGAGTTGACTTAACGAGATCGAGATAACCAAAGTCCTATGTCGTATGCTGTCACGATATAGGCACGCATCCTCTGACCGGAGACAAATGTGTTACTATATGTCTGAGTATGTACATTTGGCAGACCAATAGGTTGATGACCTAACCAAGGTCTATACACCAGCACGTTGTTGTGTATATAAGGGCATATGAGTAATACAATCTCTCAAAGGGATCATACAGGTTCACTACTGAATCGAAAGACATGAGCTAACTCATGAGATATGGGAAGAATCAAATTCTGTGCATGGTCATCTCGCTTTGGAATCTTGACTGAATTTGTAGGTTTGATATATACTTTTGGAAAGTATATGATCAAGACTTAGGTATGATATATGCTTTGGAAAGTATATGATCGATACCAAATCCCAATGATCAAATGAGAAACTTACTGATAAAACCATGAATGAGACAGTATAAAGTTGATCTAATACTTCGGGTTTATTCTGAGTCTTCCAGTATGAAGGATGTATAGGTGTTGGGAATACCTGAGGGTGATGTGATCATAAACGATTGTATAACCATGACGCTTCCATTCCTAGGGAATGATGAAATAGGTCTGGATTTTAGTGACTCCTCTCAGTAGAGAAGTAATCTGATCTTGGTCCAAATGTTGGACATTGATCTGAATGTGATTTAGATGCAATGAGAATGTTAGATTTGCAGTCTTGATTTAATCAAGCATCTATGGGAGGCCCGAGATTTGGATTTGAGATGTGATCTCAATATCCAAGTCACTATACGTGGAACAATACAATCGCCTTGTGCTTATCTCCAAGTATCCACGGAGAAAGCACATTATCCTTGAAAGAGTTCATGGATAATTTCATTGTTGATATAAGTATCCAAGCATCGAGAAAATTGATAACTAAATGTGAATTAATTATCATGGATAATATGAATTTGATTCATATTATAAGGAGAGATATCTAAGATAATTAAATGTGATTTAATTATCAAAGATATTAATAATGTGAATGTGATTCATGTTATTTGGGCACATGAGAAAAGAGATCCAAGATGATTAAATGTGATTTAATTATCATGGATATGAATAATGCAGATAGCACTATCCATATTAATCATATATATTATAAATGTGATTTATAACATATAAGAGAGATCATATTGTGATTTTTATTTGTTAATTAAATATTAATGTGAATTAGATTCACATTAGATGATTAATTGAAAATATAACTTACATTTTATTTTGGGATGTGAATGTGATTCACATTTTTAATGGCATGATTGCAATATTTAACAAGATAATTGTGAATTATATTTGTGAAATATTTTACAACAATTGTTGTTGTAAATTTTGGAGATATATCATGAGATAATGAGATCTCATGAGACAATGAGATCTCATGAGATAAATGAGATCTCATGAGAAGAGTGGTCGTCCCCTATTTTTAGGGGATATGGTTTATCTCCTCATTATCTCCAAGGATAATTAATTGATTTGAATTTAAATGTATTGATTTATCGATATATATTAAATTAAATTAAATTAATTGTTGTTATGTTTTTCACAACAAGACCATGGTCATTGAAAGAAACACAAATCAATCTCAGCCATTGATTGTGTGTTGTCCATGGATTGAGATCCATGGACTCCCAAAACCCTATATAAGAAGAGGCACCCTTGCTCTTAAAGAAAGAGATGATATAATTAAATGAATGCTCTCTCTCTCTTTCTCTACACGCCAAGTCTCTCTCTCTCTCTCTCTCTCTCTCTCTCTTATAATGGCCGTCCACCATGGAGCCATTATGAGAGTCGTCATCGACGTAACATCGTTGTTATGCTGCCGGATCATCAACTCGTGGATCTCCATCTCCTTCGATGCGTCTCCCGCTCGTGAAGAATATGTTGGATCTCGTGTGATGAGATCATGAGATCCGCCTCTTGGATCATCAACATGGATTCCGAGGAGCACGCGATTCATCCCCGTGTCGCAAGCGTCTCCTCCGTCGGATCGGACTTGAGACAAGAGGTCCCTTGGTTTAGAGACTCAATCGCAACCATGCTTCAAGAGGTAATCATAAAACTTGTTTGTGGTTTAGATGAAATGATCCAAGAAGTGTTCTTGGATCATGTGGTTTCATCACATAAAAAATTTTAGTTTCCGCTGCATCGAGCCACTAGTGCGACTAGTCTCTCCCGATCGCATTTGATGCGATCATCACACTTTTGTGATGCGGTTGAAGATTTTTTATGTATCCTTCAAGTGGTATCAGATACAGGTTGTCGAAGGTTTTTGGATTAGATCCATGAACCTACGAAAATTTGGGCTCGTTTGGGTTCGTGAAGATTTTAGCATTTCGATTTTCGCAGCCTTGTCTTGTGATAAAATTTCGGCCCTGATTAAAATGTTTAAACATGACATTTTAAATTGTATAATGTTCCTCATTAGTCAAGGAAATAGTAGAATTTGAGTTTGCGTAATTTGGATTCCGTTTTCTCAAGATATGATCGTTTTATTAACCATATATCCACTGTTTTGGGGGATGGCGATTAGAGATGTAATTAAGATATTAATTACAGCCTTAAAATGCCTGGAAATACGTGTTTATCATATGATTTCGTTTTTAATCTAGTTATCAATCTCTGGAAATTGATTTTGCTTAATTTGGGTTTAAAATAAATGAGATATGTTATTTTTAGTTAGTGAGGGACACTGCTGGAAATTGCATGATTATCCAAAACCTTGTGATTGCCATTCAAATAAATTAATGGAATTTAATTGTTAATTTTATGAAATGATTATTGATAAATATTTGTGAAATATTTAAACATGATAATTGTTTCCTTGAATGACATTTCACTAACCAAAATGATAAGATAGTTGATCTTGATCATAATTGGTTGTTATGAAATCATCAACAAACATTGTTTTCATGAAAAACCCTAGTTTATCCTACAATAGTTGTAGGACAACTTTTACATGCAAAACCCTATTGCTTGAATAGGATTAGGGATTTGCTTATCAATTCTCCTAATAATATTATCAAAATGTTTTTGATGAATATTATATGGTATAATTTCGGTTGAAAAATCGATAAGCATCTCAAAGTACATAATGATTTATCTGGCATTATCCTTTCCTGAGGTGGATATGGTGACTAGTCGGAAAGCATTGGGGTAACAGGTTGCAACGTATGTGGTTCGTCCCACTCTCGTCAGCACTGTCCATGACAGCGGGTAGGGACTCGATAATGCCGGAGAAATCAGAGTGTATTTTTCTAATTATTAAAATTCGAATAATACATACTTTGAGATTATACCTATTATTCAATTTATAATCAAGTTTGTTGATTGATAATTGGATTTATAATTATTTTAATGTTATTAAATTGATTATATCCAATTAAAAACACTCTTATGAATAGATGTGCATTTCCCTTGGAATAATTAATTATGTGAATGTAATTCACGATAATTAATTATTAAAATTTGAATATGAGGTGGAGGATCACAAAAGTGACATCCATGGTCTCCCATCAAGACAAAGGATTCCGTCGCTAGATGTTGTATATAGGAGACGCCTGTCCGAAGTGACAGATCCTGTATATGATTTATTTGGATCGGGTTCTTTACTTCTCGAAAGAGTAAGGCCATATACGTAGTGACCCCCATATCGGGTCCTTATATTATTGGGCTATATTGGATTGCGTATAGCGAGTATTAAGCATGTTGACGGTTGGTTCAATTAATGGCGGGTCAACATCATCTTAGGGGTGGTGGGCCCGGGTGTTAAAGACCGAATTGGGAAATGCAAGTTGGACTTACAAAGCGGAATGTGTTCCCGCTTCTTTTTATTGGAGTCACAGGTTCTCATATTATTGGGATGTGACGAAGATAGAAAAGGAGATCCCACATCTTGCTAGAGATATAATGGTAAGAATATCTCTTACATTGAAAGTGATTAAGGAAATGAACTTTCATTGTTGACAAGGCAAGACAACTTTGATATAAAAATTCCTAAATCAAAGAAAAATATGTATATATTACATATACCTTTACGTAAATTTCTTATTTCAAATAATTCTTCATTAAACCCACTCAATGTTATACTCAATAATAATCAGTAAAATATCATGGATTGGACTCATGATCAAGATATTGTACTTGCAATTGGACACATAATGTATGTGGTCGCAATGTACAAGTTTCCTTAACATAATGAGGAATGACAATTAAATAAGACAATAAGACATCACCTTAGGGTTTGTATGTCTCTATAGTCTTGATCTTTCATCGAGTGTACTTTGGAAGTGACATGTCGATAATGATCGCAATTGTCAAAATAATCCTTATAAAATCTAGGAAGATGTTATATGTGCTCTAGACATTTAATCATGAATGACATGGCTCTCTGTATTATGCAGAATGGTATCACGAAAGAGATGATGTATTCAAAATGTTTTAATACCTACCTGAACCAATGTTTTAAGAGTCTAGATGGATGTCGACATGATGAGTATCATCATTCTATTGTCTATACTCTAGTCATTCATGAAGCTTCATAATATTCATATTGTATGAATTTAATGAGTCATGTATAAATGTTGAAGTGCTCTTGTATTGAAATCTTCTGAATTCAACATAAGAGATTCTTTGTCTTGAGCAATGGTTGTTCATAGATAAAGAGAGTGCAGTAGAAGCATGGGTCTGACCCAAGCAAGAAGGAAAGTCAAAGAGTTGACCTACTTCTGTGACTTCCACATGTTATCCAGATAGTTGGATGAATGCCAATACTGTAATGAGTCGATGTATTGATAGTATGACTATCTGGACTATTAGGATCCTTAGGGAAGGACTCGGATAGTGCATCGAAATAATCTACATTTGATCATTGAAATTGACTTTCTTATAAGATAAGATTAAAGTCTAATAATTGTATCTCATTCTTGTAATGACACTTGCAATTGTTGCATATGTTTTAGAAGACTGAAAATTTTGATCTTAAGGTTTATAGTTATCCACATGGATATTGATGCATTTGTTTCAATAATCTATGTTGGATTGATAGACTTCAAAGTTTCAGTGGGAGAGCCTTAGTCTTAGAGAATGTCTCTATGACCTAGATATTAGAATACACTCATTGTTTGTTTCTAAATATTGGAAATAAACATGAATTCTGAGATAGAATTATCATAAAAGGTTATGATGGATATATTTCAAATAGTAATCTAACATCTAGTGGACTCCACAAAATTAGAAAATTAATGAATGGTTCATTAAGATTTCTAATACTTAAAATTAAACCTTAACAGGTCAATAGGAGAATGAAGATCATTTGACAATGATCCGACATCGAGTCTTCGACTTATATCTATTGACATGATCAATAGACTAGTGAGGTATTCAACTTTAGATTGTCTGAAGGTTCAAATCTTCCATACTTGTGAATTTTGTATTCAAAGTAAATATGTCCAATATACTCTTCTCTGGGAATAGTGTAAGATGCCAGGGTATTCATGATCTTATACATATTGATGTATGTGGATCATCTGTATCATAATAAACATTGATGATATGTGATATCATTCAATGATTATTTGTGATATGAGATTTCTTATCTTCACCTAAGAAACCTTTGAAATGTTCAAAGATTTCACAATTATGGTTTAGAACCAAAGTTTGAATAAAGATGAAATGAATTTGATCTAGCCTAGGTAGCTTGTACCTGTTAGATAAAATTCAAAAAATACCTTATGGAGATATGAATATCATTTCTATCTCACTCCTCCTGATAAACCTGAACTCAATACAGTTGTAGGGAGATACAATTGGATCATGTGTGACATGATTTGATCAATGCTATTTTTTAGCATAATTACCTATTAGTTTCCAAGTATATATGTAGTAGAGACTACACTATATATCCTTAATAAGATTCCATGCAAGTAAGCTGGAATTAAGCACTAGAGAGTGCTACTTCATTAGGAAACTAAAGGATGGTATGGGATACCTACTTTATGACCTTGAGATTCTTAAAATATCTCATCTCTGAGAATGTGATTCTTAGAGGCAGAGACTCTTGAGAATCAAGAAGAAAATGAAGTAAAGGAACTCATTTAATCTTGAGATGATAATGATGCTCCTGAAATCGGAAACTAAAAGGATAATTAAAGATGAAACATTAATAGCTCTTTAAATGAGTTTGAGGATGTATTTCATGTGTCGATTAAGTCTGACAATGATTGGGCTTCATGTGATGAAGCTCCTAAGGATCATGACATGGAAAGATGGATATTAGCAATAAAGTCTAAAGTAGACTTCATATACAAGTGTTGTATATGGACCCTAGAGGATCCACCTATATGGGTAAGACCCATAAAGATGTAAATGGATCTTCAAGAGAAAGGTAACTTGATGAAAAGGTAGAGACCTTCAAAGCTCGGTTCGTAGCCATGAGCTACACACTGGAAGAGAAGACATTGCTTGCGATGAGACTTGCTCTTCAGTAACCATGCTTAAACCCGTCGGATTATTGCTAACTATAGCTACACAACTTGGCTTTGACATCTTCGAGATGGAAGTCAAGATTGCATTCCTCTATGAATGCCTCTCTAAGGATATTCACATGAAGTAGCCCCAAGGCTTCATGATTGAGGAAAGCAAGGTGTGCAAGCTAAAGAAACTCCATCTATGGACTCAAATAAGCTTCTAGTAGTTGGAACATCAGAGTTGATGAAATCATAAATGATATTATAGAATCTTGATGTACCATGTGAAGCTTAGTGGGAATGCCATTGTGTTCATCGTGCTAAATGTAGATAATATCCTAATCATCTGGAATGATATAAGGATTATAATAAGTATTTTATAGACTTCTATTTCATACCTTGACATATGATCTCAAGTATACCTCTTAGATCTTAGTTCTGATGTTGTTCAGAAGCAAAGAGAAGAGAGAGAATTGTCATTGTCATATTATTGGTACATCCTGGATATATTCTATCCAAGGAAGGCTTCCTTCCCTTAAGATTTGGTACTGACCAATATGAAGGGATAGCATATCAAGTGTTGATGGTGCTAAAACTGCTTGCCTTTGTGCAATAATTGCTAGAAGCCTCGTATGTGCTAGATGTGTACGAAAGATCAGATGTCTGCAATGCAGTGGGAGTAATAAACTGTTACTAATCCTACCATAGAAATAAAAAACTTGATTGTAGTAATAATAAATATCTTCAAAGATGACAAGACTTAGAGATAATGATCTCAAAGTCTCATCATCAAGACCCTAAGACTTTATTGATAGTGATCTAAAAGGTCTTAACTGTAGATGCCTTGGGAGATAGAGATCTCCAGGAATAAGGGTATTCTGATAAGGATTATGGAAATACTGGTTATGATAATTATTAACCTGTATTGTCAAGAACACTATAACTAAAAAGATTGAGTATTGGATGCAAAAGATGCAACATTCACATTGGATGCGAGCACTGTTACTGGGGATATTGTTGTGCTCGGATTTTTGTGGTTGGAAAAATTGATTATAAATGTGTTGTTGATGTTCCCCGAAATCCCGTGACAACAAAAAAAATTACTTTTATTTTTTTACTTATTAACCTGTATAGAGGACAAGGTCGAACTCAGGGAGGCTACAATTCCCGAGGGTTATTCAATTAATCAGAAACTAATTAAGAGAAAACAGGAAACTCAAAGGACAACTATTCTTGGTTTTTGTGAATTTTTTAGTTTTTTAATTTTTTATTTTCAAATATTTTTAAATTTTTAGTGGTTATGATTTTGAATTTTTTAAATTTTCAAAAATAACACGAAGCACTATTCACAAGATCAAAAATACGCACACCAACTCTTTTTGTAATTTTTCAATTAATCAACAATGATCAAAAAATCCATAAAAAAATATTTTGGGTTTTAAAAGTTTTGAAATACTTTTTGAGATTTTTTGTGGAATTTTCAGATGTTTCTTGTATTTGTCTAAAAATCAAACAGTGAGAAAATATGAAAATGTACACAGCCTGGGGCAATTTGCAACTTAAAAATATTTTAAGGGCCTAAAACTCCTAACAATTATTTTTAAGACAAACTAGAAGCAATTATCTACAAACAGGAACTGAAATCAAATTTGTTTGGATTTTTTGAATTTTCTGTGATTTTTATAAGATTTTTGACGTTTTTCAATTTTTTTGAGTTTTACAAATAATTAATGCTTAAAAATTTGTAAAAAATTAAAAGACAATGAAATACAACTACTCTATTTTTTTGAGAGTTTTTGGAATAATATTTGAATTTTTATGAATTTTGGAATTTCAAACAAGAAAAAATGACATGTTTTTTATTTCTTTAAAATAATAAATGTGGGAAAAATGCAACGAAAATTTTATGCTAAGAAGATAATCACATCAGGGGCATAGCACACTTTTTTCAAGATTTATTGACTAATAAAAACATGTATTTCAATGAAAAGCACAAGCAAATTATTGTTTTGCAGTTTAGGGACTAAAATGTAAATAAGTTTTGTTTTTGCATTAAATAAATAACAAAAATAAAGCATAAGGGAGAAGGCGCAATTTTACCTCATATCATGTGCATGTCATGTGCTTCAGGCTCTAGTAGGGGCATTTCTATAATTTCAGAAACGTTCAGGATCTGGAGATGCAATTATCCCTTTTTTAATCAAAAGCCTCAACCCTAGATGGGTTTGCTTCGTTTCTTCAAAAGCCAAGAAGGATGGCCGCCTGCGCCACCTCCTTCTTCTTCACCAAGATCGGCGGGGGCGGTATGGCGTCAGGCGCGGAAGGCCGGCGATGGAAGTTCTGTGGTCGGGCGGAGCTCGGCGGCTGGCGTGCGCGGAGGAGGTGAGGCCGATCTGGAAGCTTGAGGGGGTCGCACCGCGCACGATGTCACGCGGGGCTGGAGGCGGCTGCGAGAGGACCAGGGGGGCGGCGGCGCCAGGAGGGCAGCCGTCCCCTCTTTCCTTTTTTTATTTTTTAAGTTTTTTATATTGTAATTTTATTTTTTATGTAAACAAAAAAACAAAAATAAATAAAAAAACTTTTTTTTATTTTTTTGGAAATTCTAAAATAGGGGAAAAATAGGCTATAGAAATTCTTCTTTCTTTTTTTTTAAATTTTTTATTTGTTTTTTATATGATCCTGCAAAACAAACGTGAGAGACAACGAAACAAATTTTTTTTATTTATTTACAAATCAGAATATGAACGGGATTTGGCAAAAATGAGGGATTCGAATCCGATCTCTGGCCACCGTACACGGCCGGAGTTGAGAGATCGTGGATGGTAGAAATATAAGGTGGAGAGATCGAGAATATGAGATGAAAAATCGAGTTGGTGGCGGATCAAGAACGTGACGGATTTTTTAATGATCTAGAAAAATAAAATGATGATAAAAAATGTGATGAACTAACTACGATTAAACTAAGATAAAAGTACGAAGAAAAATGTGGATCTCACCTTAGGAGTGGAAAAGGACCGTGATCGCCTCGACAAGGACGACTTGCTATCACCGGACGGCTTGGACACTAGGCAACTTTATAGACGAAGTTTTCTCTCAGAGATCGGGCTCCTCTCTCTAAAGATTGATCTAATTGGAATGAGGAAGAAGGAGCCATATACATAGAAAAGATGGAATGAAATTTGAAAATTTTTTTGAATTTTTTTTGGAAAAAAAAGATAAGAGAGATGAAAGTTAAAATGGATTTTTGAATTTTTTTTGTGGAAGAGATAACATGAGATAAAGTAAAAGAGATAAAACTATTTACAAAATTATCTATCTCTTTTGAATTCACATCACTTTATTTATTTGAATTAAAAAATGTTATTTTTTTATTTTTTTATGATGGTTAATTAAAAATAGCAACTATATACATATACTATATACATATATGACATTATATACAAGGGTAAATGAGGAAATTAACCTTTTTTATTTTAAGATTTTTATTATTATTTTTTATTTTTTTTATTAGTAAACAATATTTACAAATATATACAAATACAATATGCACAAAATACATGTGAAAATTGCACAAACCACCCCAGAAAACTGACTTTTCAACCGTAACTCCAAAAATTATAAAATCATAGCCATTTTGAAGATAATTTAATTTAGAATCCAATGGAAGTGATATTGGTTCAATTTGAGTTCATATGGAGCCGGAATTGATCTTTCAATTAGTGCTTAGTGGCTTTTTCCAAGTGTGGCTACTTTTATTTTGTACATGATTTAATTGTGCAATTGTTTTTATTAATTAGAACACATTTTTATTTACAACTTTGGTTTTGAAAGTTATTCGATTTGAGGTCTATTAATGCACAAGTAAATAAGTGTTAGTTTTATACATATATACATAAAATAAGTGAGAAATATTTACAACAACACACACGCATTTTTCTTCTTCTTAAGGACCCTTATCTCTCCCTACTTTATTCCTGGTGATCAGGTCAAGTCTTGACCTTCTCTCGAGGTTTGGGTCAGACTGTATACAGTCTTCCTTTTTTATTTTCTTTTCTTTATTTTTTCTTCCTTTCTTTCTTTATTTATTTTTGGTTAAAATTAGTAAGAAATGTACAATATTTACAGATGCAAGTTAGTAAGAATATGGTGTTAATGTTATATGCTAGTGTTTTATAAGGGATTTTAAGCTAAAATAAATGAATAAAGATGACAAATCGCAGATTCATCATCCCCCTATGCTTTACCTTTGCTAGTCCATTAGCAAACACTTATTTGAAAGAATAAGTGAAGAAAAAGAAAAAGAAAGTAGGACAATAGTGAGTATTAAACGTATCTTCATAAAGTTGTAGTTTGGAGCTCTTTCGGGCCTTTGGATTATTAGTGTGTCAGAACTTCTGTGAGACTTAGACTTTTAAAACCAACAGCCTTCAAGTTCTACACATCATTATCACAGTTTTGGCTCAGAAGTCATCTTAGATCAATACTCTTCCCAAAGCGTACCCTATGTACATTGAACAATCGACTCATGTGTGTGAAAGGTTTTAGATTTTCCCATCTAGAATGTCGGACTACCATGCAAATCTCCTCTCCAATAACTCGTGGGAGTCAGGTATTTCCTTCTAAGGTCTGTCGCATTGTGTTCACAATCGAATTGGGGGAGAAGTTATAAGAATGAGAAAAGAGCGGGAGGGTTGCCAGTGTAGTCACCTCTCCTTGTGAAGCTGGCCAGTGTAGCCAAGTATCCACCAAGATCTGCAGGTTTCCTTGAAGCTTGGACCTTTTTGGTCAGATATTTATTTGGTAGTGGCTTCTTTGTATTTGGATTTTTTTGGTTCTGCTTGGATCTTGTTGTGCCCCTACGGATATAGAATATTTTTTCGTACATGTTTTGGGGTCTTAGTAAAAATTGTACCCAGCCGTCCATCCCTTTTCTGAAGCTTTATTTCAACTCGTACTCTGGTCTTTAGATTTCCACGCTACGAGAAAAGAAACACACACAGTCTTCCAACATCCCGTCTGAGTTGAGCTAAGTGTATAGTGCGTGAGTACAAATTAATTCCCTATTCCAGAGTTGTACCCAGAATGAAGAGACCAGGTTAGACACTAAGAGTCAAACGCTGCACATTGTCATGTGGAACTCAAAGAATTAAGTCAAAGAGCTGAAGCTTCTAAAATTCAATTTCTCGGTGAAGTTCCTCTGAGAATTAGGTGGATTAAGGTACAACTAAGCTCCATTCTTCAATTTTATTCCAGACATAGTTTAAATATCAATACTATCCTGAAAAATGCATATGCAAATGCAACATACGAACAATGCAGAGAGTTCTTTTTTAAAGAGGAATGATGCACATGTGAAAAAAAATTAAGGAATTTTCTAATTTTGAACTTTTTATGGGTTTTTAAGGAAAAATGCATATGTGAAAAAAAGGTTTTTTTTGCAAATTTTTATAGACTTTTGGTTTTGTAGTTTTTTTAAGGAAAAAGGGTTAGTAAAATATATACAAGTATATACAAGACTTTTTTTGTTTTTGTTTTTTTTTGTTTTTATTGTTTTTTTTTTGTTTTATTATTTTTTTGTTTTTTCTCCAAATAAATGTATTTAAAAGTACGAGTTATGTATAAAGTATATATACAATATATACGACACACCCCTATACTTAGCTCGAACTATGTACTCATAGTGATCAGAGAGCGATAAAGGAAGACAAAACTCGTGCTAAGTATAGAAAGGTGAAAAGATTCCTATGCTACAATGACTCAAAGAAAAGATAAAAAGATGAGAAGTTGGTGATCCCCCCTATACTTAGGATCAAGTAATCCTAAGTATAGCAGAATGTACAAAGGGGAAAACTGATGAAGAGAATGTACGGACTCACAAGGAAGCGATATGAACAACATCACCCCGCCTATACTTAGGGTAGAGTATCCCTAAGTATAGGTAACAACAACAAGGGTGATAAACATGACAAATATGAACAACACAAATCCTTCACCCCCTATACTTAGGATAAAGCACATCTAAGTATAGCATATCCACACACACAGAGAAAAGGGGTGAATGATAAAACGGGAGAAGAAAGAGTGAAATGAAAGGATATACAAGAGGAGTAGATGTACAAAGGTCAAGAAGGTCGAAAACGGACATTCTTGCGGGACCGCTAAGGTATGGATTTGACAAGGTGTAGGTCGATATTGGGATCATCATTAGACATGAACTTAGTAGGATCGACCAAGAATAAATCCTCAGCGGTTTCAGATTGTGCAGGCCTAAATCGGTTATTGGAAGTAGTGTGGTCATATCCTACCTGGGAAGTCTTGCAAAGCTCAAAGTAAAATGGCTCGTAATCATTATCAGAAAAAGTAGGATCAATTTCATCCTGGTGAGCCTCTACTGGATCATCATCTTTATCAAAAGGCCCAAATTCCTTTAGAAAAGCAATCAAACAAAATTTGTCCCAATCGGTCTCATCTGAATCAAGGTGAATAGGAACGGACTTATCAATGAAAGTAGTCGGATCATGTTCGTCCCGTCAAGTCTCAGAGTCTGCCTTCTGCTCTAGGGTGTCTATCGTGTAAATCTCGCGGATGTCATCAATGCATCGCCACATACCAGAAGAGGGAACTCCAAGGTCTATGCTTTCCGAGTCCTCCTTGAAGAGGAATTCTCTAGTCTCGGTATCATCCATCATATAGCAAAAATCTCTGTTAGTATCATCATGATCAAAGTCCTTGGGGTTGGATAACACGGGAAGGCTCTCATGGGATGTGGGTCTCTAGATGGTAGTGGGTGTAGTGATTAACACATCGCTCCTTACATCAGAACGGAAGCGAATCTCTCATGAACCATAATCAATAACGGCTCCCGTAGTGGTGAGGAAAGGCCATCCCAGGATGATTAGAGGGTGCTCCACAGGGGTGGAGGTCTCCATGGGCATTACAACAAAATCCGAAGTAAAATTCATGCCCTGAATGAGAATGACAGCGTTTTCTAGAATACCCTTCGACCTCTTGATAGATCCATCAGCAAATTGAACTATCATCCTAGTTTTCTTGAGAGGCCCAAGATAAAGAGATTGTACCATAGAGAAGGGTATTACATTAATTGACGAACCGCCATCAAGGAGAGTGTTATCACAAGTATTGTCAGATATGGAGCAACTCACAAGAGGTGTAGTCATGTTCCCTTTCTTAAAATATGGACGGTGAGAGATGGCGTAGGAAGTGGCCCTGGTCAGGATGTGACGCGCAGATCTTCTCCTTCGCTTTCTTTTCTTGTGTTGAGGAGTAGATAAATCTGTCATGGCCTGTTAAAGTGGGGATTTAATAATCTTATGAAGGGTTGCCACCACTTCAGGTTTAGTCAACATTTTTTATTTTTTTGACCTCATCCATACAATGGAGGAGGTTGAAATCAGAATATACACGAGGATTACCAGGAGCAGTCTGTACAGTGGCATCCTCGGAGGAAAGGTTGGGACATGGTTGTGTGGGTAAATGATTGGGCATTTGAATCCTCTCCTCACAAATTGAATCAGCAACATATCTCCCGAATTGTTTTTGGATTTTTGAATTTTTTTCATTTTTTTGTATTTGGGTTGATTTCAAGCTCTCATGATTATCCTCAAATGAATCAATATCCTCAAATAGTGGAGCAGCGTTTTGGCTCTCATTTATATTAATTAGATTGGAAATCCTCGAATTCAAATGCTCCATCATCTGGATCAATTTCTCAAGTGTGGAAACCATGAAAGGTGACTCCAAAATCCCAGGATCGGGTGAGTGGGGTGGGGGTGGGTGAGAATCGAGGTCCTCCGACTCCTGAAATAATGGGTTAGGCGGATATGCGCAAACATCAGGAGGAAGATCCTCCTGGAAAAGGGAAGGTGGATCATCTGGAGACTACGAGATATCTACGAAGATCGGATTAAAATAACTCCAGTCGGCCATCTTCGGAACAAAGATGAGAGAGCTTGAGGGTCAAGTCAAAAGATATGGAGAAAAAGGCACAAATGCACAGAAGGATCTAGTATGCACACAAGCAATCAAACACAATACAAACCCCCAATTCACCGACTCAACGCAATGTGAAGACCGTGAAGGTTCGACCTCTTAATCTTGTTTGTTTTAGAGTTAGGTGATAATCACAAAGTTGTACAAACACTTAGGTTGAATTATGGGATTTGGGCACTAACTTTAGTGTGTACGCGAGCAAGTTAAAACGAATACAATGAGGGGATTACTCTCCCCAAAAAAAAAGATTTTTCCTTATGTTTTTTAGGGTCGAGTTTTCTTTAGCAGTCCTGGTTTTAATAGTTATCACTTAGTTACAAATATTTTCAAAGAATCGCCTACCGAGTGTCCAATTTCCTTTTTAACTTATGTGAGTGAAAACAAGGAAGGAGATCGGAAATCCCAATGCACGATTAAAAACGATGATGCATGCAGGGGTTAGAGATGCGTACCTTGTCGCCAGCACTAAACATGCAAGTGATCCGGGCAGAATTTAAATACACGAAAATAAACTAACCTATATGATGCAAGTGAACCGCCCTAGATGATAACTACTATTAACGGGCAAGAACAAGTTAATTTGACTAAGTCCAAATTACGCTCTACTCTATATGCACAGAAATTCTTGTTTAGGGTGTTTGGACCTAATTAATTACCTGGCTCAAGTAAATTAATTAAAGTAATCAATAGGTGGCTTTCGAAATCCGCGGAAAATAAAGAAAAATAAAGGCAATGAAAACAAAACTGGTGAGGTCCCCCAAGTGCACCAGCACTTGGCGAAACAGACCCCGCAACAAAAGAGTGTCCGTTTACAAGAGTTCAAATGCTAGAAAAAAAATCTCTGTCTCTCACTCTCTCTTTTTTTATCTTTTCTCTTTTTTTTGTCTCATTCACTTCTTATTCTCCTCTTCTCACGTTATCCTGCGGCTTGGTGAAGAATCAAGCCGCCTCCACGTCGCTTGGGTGCTTCGGCTCTCCTAGGATCGCCTCCTTCGCTCCGCGGGCCCTCGTAAGAAAAAGAAAAGAGAATGTGTAAGAAACACAATTATCAAATATGATGAAATGAATGCAGTGGATATCGACAATGGAATAATGTGACAAATTATGCATAGATATTTACAACCAAGAATAGCAGATCAAAAGAGAAACCTAACTACCCTCGTCGTGCCTCCCCGGCAACGGTGCCATTTTGTTGCTCGTGAAATCTCGGGAGACAGAAAAATTGATGGTAAATTAGGTCATTGTGTCGTCCCCAAAATCCTGTGACAACAAAAAAATAAATTTTTTTATTTTTATTTTGCTGCTTATTAACCTGTATAGCGGACAGGGTCGAATTCAGCGAGGCTACAATTCCCGAGGGTTATTCAATTAATCAGAAACTAATTAAGAGAAAACAAGAATCTCAAAGGACAACTATCCTTGGGTTTTGTGAATTTTTTAATTTTAATTTTTTATTTTCAAAGATTTTTAAATTTTCAATGGTTTTGACTTTGAATTTTTTTAATTTTCAAAAATAACACGAAGCACTATTCACAAGATCAAAAATACTTACACCAACTCTTTTTGTAATTTTTCAATTAATCAACAATGCTCAGAAAAAATTCAGAAAGAAATATTTTTGGGTTTTAAAAGTTTTGAAATATTTTTGAGATTTTTTGTTGAATTTTCAGATGTTTTTGTATTTTTCTAAAAATCAAACAGTGGGAAAATGTGAAAATGTGCACAACCTGGGGTAATTTGAAACTTAAAAATATTTTAAGTGCCAAAAATCCTAACATTATTTTTAAGACAAACTAGAAGCAATTATCTACAAACAGAAACTGAAAACAATTTTTTTGGATTTTTGTAGAATTTTCTGTGATTTTTATAAGATTTCTGACGTTTTCAATTTTTTGGGTTTTATAAAAAAATAATGCGTGAAAATTTGTCAGAAATTAAAAGACAATGAAATACAACTACTCTATTTTTTTGAGAAATTTTTGAACAATATTTGAATTTTTATGAATTTTGGAATTTCAAACAAGAAAAAATGATATGTTTTTGATTTTTTTTAAAATAATAGAAGTGGGAAAAATGCAACGAAAATTTTATGCTAAGAAGATAATCACATCAGGGGCATAGCACACTTTTTGCAAGATTTATTGACTAATAAAAACATGTATTTCAATGAAAAGCACAAGCAAATTATTGTTTTGCAGTTCAGGGATTAAAATGCAAATAAGTTTGTTTTTGCATTAAATAAATAACAAAAATAAAGCACAGGGGAGAAGGCGCAATTTTACCACATTTCATGTGCAAGTCATGTGCTTCAGGCTCTGACAGGGGCATTTTTGTATTTTCAGAAACGTTCAGGGGCTGAAGATGCAATTGTCCCTTTTTTTAATCAAAAGCCTCAACCCTAGATGGGTTTGCTTCGTTTCATTAATAGCCAAGGAGGATATGCCACCTCCTTCTTCTTCACCAAGATCGGTGGGGGCGGCGTGGCATCAGGCGCGGAAGGCCAGCGATGGAAGTTCTGTGGTCGGGCGGAGCTCGGCAGCTGGAGCGCACGGAGGAGGCGAGGTCGATCTGGAAGCTTGAGGGGGCCGCACCACGCACGACGTCGCGTGGGGCTGGAGGCGGCGGCGAGAGGACCAAGGGGGGGCGGCAACGCCTGGAGGGCAGCCGTCCCCTCTTTCCTTTTTTATTTTTTTATTTTTTATATCTTAATTTTATTTTGTTATGTAAATAGGAAACAAAAATAAACAAATAAATTTTTTTTATTTTTTTTGGAAATCCGAAAATAGGGAAAACATAGGCTATAGAAATTCTTCTTTCTTTTTTAAAAAATTTTTATTTGTTTTTTTATATGATCCTGCAAAACAAACGTGAGAGACAACGAAATAATTTTTTTATTTATTTACAAATCGGAATATGAACAGGGATTCAGCGGAAATGAGGGATTCGAATCCGATCTCCGGCCACCGTACGCTGCCGGAGTTGAGAGATCGTGGACGGTAGAAATAAAAGGCGGAGAGATCGAGAAGATGAGATGAAAAATCGAGTTCGTGGCGGATCAAAAACATGACGGATTTTTTAATGATCTAGAAAAACAAAATAATGACAAAAAATGCGATGAACTAAACTACGATTAAACTAAGATAAAAGTACGAAGAAAAATGTGGATCTCACCTTAGGAGCGGAAAAGGACTGTGATCGCCTCGATAAGGCCGGCTCGCTATCATCGAACGGCTTGGAGACTAGGCAACTTTCTCGACGAAGTTTTCTCTCGAGATCGGGCTCCTCTCTCTAAAGATTGATCTAGTTGGAATGAGGGAGAAGGAGCCATATAAATAGAAAAGATGGAATGAAATTTTAATTTTTTTGAATTTTTTCGGATAAAAAGATAAGAGAGATGAAAGTTGAAATGGATTTTTAAAATTTTTTGGTCGAAGAGATAACATGAGATAAAGTAAAAGAGATAAAATTATTTAGAAAATTATCTAATTTTTTTGAATTTTCGTCACTTTATTTATTTGAATTAAAAAATTATATTTTTAATTTTTAATGATGGTTAATTAAAATAGCAACTATATACATATACAATATACATATACGACATTATATACAAGCGTAAATGACGAAATCAACCTTTTTTATTTCAAGAATTTTATTATTATTTTTTATTTTTATTAGTAAAAAATATTTACAAATAGATACAAATACAATATGCACAAAATACATGTGAAAATTGCACAAAAAACCACCTCAGAAAACTGACTTTTCAACCGCAACTCCAAAAATTATAAAATCACATCCATTTTAAAGATAATTTTTAGAATCCAATGGAAGTGATATTGGTTCAATTTGAGTTCAGATGGAGCCGGAATTGATCTTTCAATTAGTGCTTAGTGGCTTTTTCCAAGTGTGGCTACTTTTATTCTGTAAATGATTTAATTGTGCAATCATTTTATTAATTAGGACACATTTTTATTTACAACTTTGGTTTTGAAAGTTATTCGATTTGAGGTCAATTAATGCATAAATAAATTAGTGTTAGTTTTATACATATATACAAAAAATAAGTGAGAAGTATTTACAACAATATACACGCATTTTTTGATTTTCTTCTTAAGGACCCTTATATCCCCCTACTTTATTCCTGGTCGATCAGGTCAAGTCTTGACCTTCTCTTGGGGTTCGAGTCCGCCTGTATACCATCTTCCTTTTTTATTTTCTTTTCTTTATTTTTCCTTTCTTTCTTTATTTATTTATTTTAGATTAAAATTAGTAAGAAGTGTACAATATTTACAGATGCAAGTTAGTAAGAATATGGAGTTAGTGTTATATGCCAATGTTTTATAAGGAACTTTAAGCAAAAATAAATGAATAAAGATGACGAATCACAGATTCATCAGATATGCAAGTGCCATAAAGGGACTTGGCATAGTCTCGCAGGAACAGAGTGATTGATCAGCTATTTTCTAAATAGCCTATGATTGTCACATGAGTGTGGGTTTAAATGATTAGTCGATTAATGGCTCTTTGGGCTAGTGGGAGATTGTTGGACATGCGAGCCTATGACAAGCCATTATGCAATAATTGTTATTGCAAATATCATTCTCTGATCTGAAATGAAGAATAATTCATTTGCATAATAGGTCCCTCTGTACAATTAGGGTTATGTACCATGGCCATCTTGATGATCATATAGCTATTGATTCATTAAATGAATCATAAAGGCTGGTGCTTGGATGAATTTCTAAAGAGTTAGATTGAGGACTCATCAAGCATTGTCAAATGATTGTCAAGATGTGATCTCTAGCCTGAGTAGGAGATGGCAATCCTTTTCTCACATAGGCTGATATCTGACCGACCTCTTGATGCAGGTCCTCTGCATAGGAATAAAGATTTGGTGGTGTCAGATTAGTTAGGTCAAAGAGTTGACTTAATGAGATCGAGATAACCAAAGTCCTATGTCGTATGCTCTCACGATATAGGCACGCATCCTCTGACAGGAGACAGATGTGTTATTATATGTCTGAGTATGTACATTTGGCAGACCAATAGGTTGATGACCTAACCAAGGTCTATACACCGACGCGCTGGTGTGCATATAAGGGCATATGAGTAATATGATCTCTCAAAGGGATCATACAGGTTCACTACAGAGCCGGAAGACATGAGCTCACTCATGAGATATTGGGAAGAATCAAATTCCATGCACGGTCATCTCGCTTTGGAAGCTTGACTGAATTTGTAGGTTTGATATATACTTTTGGAAAGTATATGATCAAGAACTAGGTATGATTTATGCTTTTGTAAAGTATATGATCGATACCAAATCCCAATGATCAAATGAGAAACTTACTGATAAAACCCTAAAGTAGACAGTATAAAGTTGATCTAATACTTTGGGTTTATTCTGGGTCTTCCAGTATGCAGGATGTACAGGTGTTGGGAATACCTGAGGGTGATGTGATCATAAACGATTGTATAACCATGACGCTTCCATTCCTAGGGAGTGATGAAACAGGTCTGGATTTTAGTGACTCCTCTCAGTAGAGAAGTAATCTGATCTTGGTCCAAATGTTGGACATTGATCTGAATGTGATTCAGATGCAATGAGAAGATGAGATTTGCGGTCTTGATTTAATCAAGCATCTATGGGAGGCCCAAGATCTGGATTTGAGATGTGATCTCAATGTCCAAGTCACTATACGTGGAATAATACCATCGCCCTGTCCTTATCTCCAATTATATGCGGAGAAAGCGCATTATCCTTGAAAGAGTTCATGGATAATTTTATTGTTGATATAAGTATCCAAGCATCGAGAAAATTGATAACTAAATGTGATTTAATTATCATGGATAATATGAATTTGATTCATATTATAAGGAGAGATATCTAATATAATTAAATGTGATTTAATTATCAAAGATATGAATAATGTGAATGTGATTCATGTTATTTGGGCACATGAGAAAAGAGATCCAAGATGATTAAATGTGATTTAATTATCATGGATATGAATAATGTGGATAGCACTATCCATATTAATCACATGTATTATAAATGTGATTTATAATATTTAAGAGAGAGCATATTGTAATTTATATTTTTTAATTAATTATTAATGTGGATTGGATTCCCATTAGATGATTAATTGAAAATATAATTTACATTTTGTTTTGGGATGTGAATGCGATTCACATTTCTTTAATGGCATGATTGTAATATTTCACAAGATAATTGTGAATTATATTTGTGAAATATTTTACAACAATTATTGTTGTAAACTTTGGAGATATATCACGAGATAACAAGATCTCATGAGACAATGAAATCTCATGAGATAAATGAGATCTCACGAGAAGAAAGGTCGTCCCCTATTTTTAGGGGATATGATTTATCTCCTCATTATCTCCAAGGATAATTAGTTGATTTGAGTTGAATTTAAATATATTGATTTATCGATATATATTAAATTAAATTAAATTAAATATTGTTGTGTTTTTCACAACAAGATCATGGACATTGAAAGAAATACAAATCAATCTCAACCATTGATTGTGTGTTGTCTATGGATTAAGATCCATGGACTCCCAAAACCCTATATAAGAAGAGGCACCTTTGCTCTTCAAGAAAGAGATGATATAATTAAATGAATGCTCTCTCTCTCTCTCTCTCTTTCTCTACAGGTTGTCTCTCTCTCTCTCTCCTATAATGGCCGTCCACCATGGAGCCATTATGAGAGTCGTCATCGACGCAGCATCGTCGTTATGCTGCCGGATCATCTACTCGTGGATCTCTATCTCCTTCGATGCGTCTCGCTCATAAAGAAGATGTTGGATCTCATGTAACGAGATCAGGAGATCCACCACTTGGATCATCAACATGGATTGCGAGGAGCATGCGATTCATCCCCAATCTCGCAATCGTCTCCTCCGTAGGATCGGACTTGAGACAGGAGGTCTCTTGGTTTAGAGGCTCGATCGCAACCACGCTTCAAGAGGTCATCCTATTACTTGTTTGTGGTTTAGATGAAATGATCCGAGCAGTGTTCTTGGATCATGTAGTTTCATCACATAAAAAATTTTAATTTTTGTTGCATCGAGCAACTAGTGTGACCAGTCGCTCCCGATCGCATTCGATGCGATCATCACGCTTCCGTGATGCGCTTGAGGATTTTTCCCGTATCCTTCACCAACCACCAGTCGTCGCCTAGCTCTCGCACGAAGGACCTCATCCATAAGAGCTCATCCGCATCTCTACCCAACCATGCCACTGCCCTACTCGATCTATACCTTCATGCCATCCTGTAGTCCAATGTCACCCGTACGTTATCACACCAACACCGCATCACCGACCCTCTACCATCGAGATCCGCCGCCACCCACTTTGCCTTGGAGAAGAAGAAAGGGGTGGCTCCCCTTTTGCTCTAGAATGAAGGATCCTGCGTCCCCCTATTTACCTAAGAGGCGAATGTGCCTTGCACTTGTGCCCTAGATTTTTTGGGAAAATTGCGTGGAGCCCCCCCCCCCTCGTTACTGATATTGTATTAAAGCCCCTGTCTCCAGAGCCTACCACGTATTGCACACACCCCACCTGGGTATATTGAAATTTTTCTTCACTTTTTATTTATTGTTATATTTTAATGTAAAAACATTAAATAATTGCTTTGTCATCCCTTTCTTCCAGTCTCTATTTGCATGGATATTTATCATTAAAATAAATGTTTTTCATGGTCAAATAATTCTATAAAATTTTTATTATATTCTTGCAGTGTTCCTTTTCATAATATAAAATTTTCATTACATTTGATATTATTACAAAATCAAAAAATTCGCATTTTTCACTACCTGAAATTTGAAAATTCATGAAAATTCGAATAATGCGTCAAAAATTCCAAAAAAATAAAATTGTTTTTTTATGTATTTTATTTTAAGTACAAATTTCACCATTAATTACTTTTAAAACCCCAAAATTGTAAAACAATAAAAAACTAAAAAATCACATAAAATTATAGAAAATTCCAAAAATTGTGATTTTACTTCTTATTTATAGATAATTTGTTATAGTATTTAGGAAAAATAAATCCAATAATTTTAAATTTTGTTGAAATTTTAAAATTAAAAAAATAGTCATGTCTGTTCACTATTTGATTTTTCTCATATTTTTATTCATTTTAAAAATTCTGAGAATTCAAAAACAAATCACCTGAAAATCACTAAAAGTATTTAAGATATATTAAAACACAAAATTATCTTCTTTAGGTATTTTTTATCATTTTTATCATATTTGAAAAACTCCAAAAAGTTTTATTTCTTTCGTATAAATTTGCTTTTAAAAAATCGATAATTTTTTAAAATTTAAAAATTGTAAAACTAAATATCAATAAAAATTAAAAATATAAAAAAAATAAAATAAATTAAAAATATAAATTTCTCATAAAAACCAAGATAGTCGGTAATTGAGTTTTCTCTTTCTTTTAATTGATTTTTAAATTATTTGAATAACCCTCAGAATTTGTAGCCTCTCTGAGTTCGATCATGTTGCTATACAAGTTAATTAAATAACAATTTTTTATTGCTAAATTTTTGTAAATTAATTTTGCTAGAGAAGTAAATAAATTTTTTGTTGAGAGATTTTAGGGTTGCAACAACATCGCATTCATTCACCTAAATCAAAAACCCAAAATTCCTGATCAACACTTATCAAGCCTCGAAAAGAGTTATGGTTGAGCTCTGATGGGCATTGAGATAGGACTTCCTTCTATATACGGTGAGAGATACCCTTGAGTAGGTGAGTAACTTATTTTTTATTTTGAAAATGATCTAATAGTTTCATTCATTATATCGCAGAAGCAACCATAAAGTTCAAGTTACGAAAAGGAAATTCCAAATGGCCTACTATATTGCAACTGTCACAGGGCTCAAAATCAAATCAAATAACCAACGCTTAAAACATCAGCATTCGAACTCCCTAATTGAAGCCCATCATCCACATTTGGCCTTGAGAGAGTTTAGATCCACGTACAAATTAATGTGGAACTCTTGTAACACATATCTAATTAACACATATACTCCTCTAGAACACATGTTCAATAATCATAGATGGTTAGCCATGCATGTGGTTCCTTATGGGTTGTTTCATGGGGTTATGACTCCTCAATTAATTAAAATAAATGATGATTGAGTGCAAGCATTCATGAACATAGTAATTCCTCTCATTTAAAAGGGATGAGCCTAGATTTGATATAAGAAATAAATAAATAGAAATGTAAGATAACATATTCAAGGTAAAACGAGCCTACTATATAATTTGATATAAATGAAGGACTAATTAAGGGTCAAACGATTAATCATATCAAACACAATGTAATTAACATTAAGAAAATTGTATAAAAATATATATGTTGAAACTTATACCTTTGAATATGAGGTAAGGAGATGTCATATATCTTGAGGAGGACGTACGGTCGAGGTGACATCCGTAGAGGTGGCGACGATGGGGAAGAGATGGAGGTGGGGAGGTGGCAGGCAGAGGGAGGAGGATGGATGAGGTGGGGCGATGGGAGAGAGTGGGAGTCAATGGAAGGGGAAGTAGGCGGTTGGGAGGGACGAAGAGATTGCCGACGAAGAGAGGAGGAGTTGGGCGGTGAAGTTAGGAGGTGGAACGAGGGAGGTAGGAGGAGTAGAGAGAGAGGGAAAGAGGAGGAGGAGGTGAGCGGAGGGCGCCATTGGGCGGAGGAGGTGGGTGGAGGGCGGCGTTGGGTGGCGGAGATGGGAGGAAGGTGGGAAATGAGCAGATCAGGGAGAGATAAGTCACAAGTGGGAGGAGGGAAGGGAAAGAGGAAGAGGGAGGGAAGAATTTTCATTCTGGAATTAGGGCATATTTTTCGCGATGGTCAGAATGATTGTCGCTAACTTATTTATGATGTAAGCTTATTTACATTATTTGTGGTGGTTCACAACATGTCGCTGTAATTATCTAATACTTGCGACGCCTCCAAGTGGTCGTTCAAGTGGACCAACGTAAATGCTCAGATTTCGAGTATTGTTTCCGTGTTTACGTGATGCTAAATAAATAATAGGAGTATTTACTCCCTTCAATCATTAATAGTTTATCTTAACCATTGAATAACATATAAATACATTTGATGGAAGACTTTCCACCACTACAGAAAAACCCAATCTTATTTGAAGTTTCCCATGTATGTGTAGGGTGTGTGCTTGTGTTCTTATGTGTGTGTCTGTGCACGTGTGTATGTGTGCGTGTGTGTGCGCGCACGGGCGTGCGCGTGTGGATGTGTGTGGAGGTGGGGGATGTCGGTGCATGTGTGCATGTTTGTGTGGATAAAATGGGGTTGTTCCCAGTGAAATTTAGATTACTCAATGATAATTTTTTTTTCAAATTTTGTGTAAAACAGACATTCCCTACTTCTCAATCTAGAAAGGAGTAATTTCAGCAATTCTTAGATCATTAAGTGTTTGATAGGCTTGATAGATGGGATATGATTCTTTGATTCAATATGAAATTTGAATGACAACATATTATGATTGAGTTACCGAAATTCTATTATGTTTAAATAAAACCACAAATCCAAGGGACATCCCTATATTACCATACGTTTAAATAAAACCACAAATCCAAGGGACATCCCTATATTACCATACGCACAAATGTGTATTCTTGGCATTCCTAGCATTTTGTATTAAAGTAACAACTCAAACCGACTAACTCTAGCTAATTCCTTCTCATACCAAACAACATCGACAAATTCTTACATTATTCGTATAAAATACCTAGCGTTTGTTCATAGGGAATGAGTAATGTGGAATAAGATAGAAAAAGATTTATACTATATTTATATATTTTTATTGATATGATAAATATGGAATAAAAAAGAATTATTTTTGTTTATTGTTTTCGAGAACGTGGAGGAAATGGAATAATTATTCTAGAATAATTGCAGAATACGGAAAATGAATAATTATTCTAAATAAGAAAATAAAATTAAAATAAAATAAAATTAGAAATTTCAGATTATCATTTTTATTTTCCATATGAACGGGCTTTCACAAACTAGGAAAATGAGAGTATGTAAAAATAAAAGCAATTATCACAATAGTGAGCAAACCAATGTCCCCCCCACCCACAGCCACGAAACATATAAATACCACTGCTCCCACCCCCATTTCGAACCATAACCTTCTCGAATAGAATAATATGTGTATTTTAGTAGCGGATACACATCCACACCCATAACTAAGCCCATGGTGTCGTCTCCACCCGTGCTCACCTCTCCTTCCCCCTCCACCCCCTCGACCTCCGACGACAATGGAGATCTCACCCCCTCCACCCTCAGGTTCCTCGTCAGCTACGGTGGTAAGATCCTCCCCCGGTTCCCCGACGCCCACCTCCGCTACGTCGGTGGTGACACCCGCCTCCTGTCCGTCCCCAGCTCCACATCCTTCTCAGGTTCGTCTGCAAAATTCACCACCTCTCCACGTCTCTTTCTCTCTATATCACTACCCATCTGCGGAAGTTGACATCTTGCACTCAAACTTCATATACAACAGAGTTAATGGCGAGGATGGAGGAACTTTGTGCCTCGGAGAAAGGCGCCACGTTGAGGTGTCAGCTCCCGGGGATGGACCTCGACACGCTCGTCACGGTACGATCGGACGAGGACCTCGCGAACGTGGTGGAGGAATACGAGCTTTCTGGCGAGAAGTGCAACCCCTCCACTTCTAACACCATAAAGATCAGAGCTTTCCTCCATTCGGTCCATCGGAAGGGAAGGGGAAGGAGCGCCCTGCCGTCACCTGTGTGCACGAACCCGACGTTACCACCGCGCCAGTTCTATCAGCAGCTCCACCAGCAGTTGCGGCGGAAGCAACAGCAACAGGAGATGAGGATTATGGGGTGGGGCTGCCCGTGCGACGTTGCGAGCTTTGCCCTCCCACATGGCCGTTGGGGCCATGGTGTTTCGTAGACTAAAATTTTGAATGCGTTCGTGTCTTTCCAAGGCAGAAAAGGGTTCCCATTAGGAGAGATGTTCACGGCGTAGATATCAACTATATAAATATCACGATGCTATGTTTGTCGATTTTAATTTAAACAAGGTGTTTGATCACATCGGTTGTGGGAGTGACTCTTCTGATTGTTCCATTTTCCTGTGTAGTTCACATCAGCTCTTTGCATCGTACGTGAACCGCTTGTTGACAATGCTGAGAGCATAAATTCTTATCCGTGGGGGTTCATGGATGCATCATGCATACCGTTGTGTCACGTGTAACAACGGGCCATTGCTGATTACGTCATCGACATGATAGAGGGAAAGAAACCTGTGTGCTACACAAGCATCCGGAGGTCCATTAGGCAATTCCACAATTTACGAAAGTGTAGTTACCAAATAATTCGAGGTTAGCATGCATATGCATAGCGGTGTTCACGGTAGAGAGGTTGAATAGGTATAGGTACTGATCCGTGAAAAATTATTCTATCTTCCGGATCATGTTCATTCAAATTATATATAGATCGGGTACCTGATGCGAGCCAACTTTAACTAGTCAGAGTAGGTCTAGAGGAGGCATTGCATCAGCACCTTGAGCTCTTCCCCTCAATATTGCAAGCTCTTTGGTGATTGCGTCCCTGTTTCAAGCTCCGATCAAACGCCACAAGCTCTCAAATGGCTGCACTGACGTCTTGTTTGGCTGAAATGAAGCGGAAAACAATTCAACCAATAGTTGAGGGTGTTAGGATTAGAGTCAAATAGGATTAGTAATCCTAATAGGATTGGACTCATAATCCTAATAGTAGACGAATTGTATTCTATGTATAGTCCTATTGACAATATGATTATGGTACTTGACTGGGCTATATATAGAAGGAGTGTAGGCATTGCTTCTATACCACAACAAGAGGGAATACCACAAGAGAAGAGAGAGAGAGAGAGAGAGAGAGAGAGAGAGGTGAGAGAGCGAGGGAACGAGGAGATCTAATTATAGTGATCTTTCTTATCCAGTAGTCGTGAGAGGTGACGGACCACCGTTATATCTAGTTGTTTTTTCTTTCATGTGCTTCCGTGATAGTGGTGATTGTGCATCCATATCTATATAAGGTGTTACATATCCCTAACAACCGATATTTGAGAGGAGACGATATGAACTTGTGTTCCCATCAACTGGTATCAGAGTAGAGTTGATATTGCAGGGTCGTAGACCAACAGCTGGTATCAGAGCCTGGTTCAACAATGACAAGGGATACGACGTGGTAGATCAGAGCGAGATTCGACATTGATGAGAAGATGCGACACAATAAGTGCACTTTCTTCAGAGGTAGTTAAGAACCAAAAGTTACGGTGAATCGTTGAGATCAGGAGCATCCAGAGTCCGATTGAGATGATACAAGAGTCCAGATAGTGGTTTTTCCATACTCCGAACGAGTTGGATGGTTCAGATCAGAAGGATTCCGCTTTTATTTTTCAGATTGTGTAAGGAGGTACGATAGAAAAGATGATGGCAACATTTTCTTCGAGGGGTGCTTCATTCTCTATAGAACCCTTTAATGGAAAGAATGACTTCACCTTATAGCAACAACAGGTGAAGAACATACTCACACCAGAAGGACTTGTGAAAGCCCTCCAGGATAAAGAAAAGAAGCCAAAGAAGATGAAAGAGGAAAAGTGGAAAGAGGTGATTGATCTTGCTAATAGTACAATACAATTATTCTTGGCAGACAACACTCTTCGTGAAGACATCGGTCTGGAAAATCCAACAGACATTTGGATGAAGCTCGACTGATGATACAAGTCCAAATCTTTGACAAACCTGCTATTGACAAAGAAGAAGATCTATGATCTAAGATGACTGATGAGACAAAGCGAAATGCACTTGGATGAATTTAACAAGATTCTGACAGATGTGCTCCCAGTTGAGGTGGAGAATGTGGAAGGATAATCTCTCTTCAAGGAGGAGTATAATTCACTCATCTTGTTGAGTTTGCTTCCATCTTCCTACGATCATATTGTGATGACGTTACTCTATGGCAAGGAGACCATCACATTGGACAAGACAGTTGCTTCGATGCTTATGAATGAGTCTCAACAGAGGTCGACTAATGTGGCAATGAATGATGAAGGTCATGTGCTATAAATCAAGGGTAGACATTCAAGATTAAGGAAGACATGATGCAGAAGTCAATCCAGGTCATTAGATCGATCAGATGTTGTCACGATCCCGTTTCCCGGGTCATCGAATCCTCCCATATCCAAATCTGGTTACTCAACAATAATTTATTCAGCAATAATAACTAACATTTAGAAACAGACTGCAATTAAAAATACTCAGAAGAAGTATTTTAATACTTTTCCATTCACAAAATAAGGTTCACATAAAATATTGTTCCACTATAACCATTTACATGTACATCTGCTTGAAAGCAAAATACACAAAAGATTACTAACTACATTACAGAGAAGAGCTACTGTGGCTGGTTGGATGACTATGTTAACTGGCTAGAGTACTAAAGTCCTTGCACTTGATCATCGAGACCTGTTGGGTTTTCCATTAATCATAGGATAAAAATTAGCGAATGCTAAGTAACGAAGAAGAGAAAAGCAAACAAATTGTGTAATTTTTTTCAAAACTTGTTATCACAAAAGATTTCATTCCTTCTCGTTAATTTAAGTCATATTCCTTTCTATTCCATGTCAGGGATTAGTCCAGGGGAATCCCACCATTATTGGACTACGAAGCAGTTAACACTTCAGGATTGGAGATTGTATCGATCTTGGTAAGCTTATGTTGCCGCACGTCGCCTCAACCAATCCTCCAATACTACCCTGACAATTTCCTTTTCTTTTATTAATCAGGGTCTCAAACCCTCAGCCTTGAAAACAAACGAGCACATCGTCCTCGGGGACTCGGTTTCTTAAAACCTCAGGCTAACATTATAATCTAGCGACTTAAATACATATTATCGTAACCCAGCCGCTATTGAACCACCCGTGCCTCCACATGGCACGACCACATCTTCCATCGTTCAACTGGAAGATATTGGCTCATGTTATCACGCGTTGCAAAATCATTCATTTCATGCGCACTTATCATAACAGGGCAACCGTGTACCACCTAGGTAATGAAACGCCAATACAGATTCCTTCCTACAAACCTACAGGTTGCATGCCCAACCTGTAGTTCTACTCCCAGTCATGCTTAACGTGACACACGATTCTTTACAGGATCCAATTCAAACCACATCAATTCCCATGATATAATTATTTCGTTAAGTCTTCGATTAGCATGAGCAACACTTAGTATAGACTCACATATATATTATTCATATGCATATATACTCGTATTTATGCCTATTTTAACTCCCAAACCCTAACATTCCAAGCCACTGCATCAATTCGATGCTTAAACCTTATTTTAATGGGAATCACAAAGCAACTCTTTATATTTTTTCAAAAAATAGCCAAAATTAGGGTTCTTCATAGCAAAGAACATAAAATCAAGAATTTCAATAATCTCGTGTGAAAACCCAACAGCAAAAGGAAGGATTTCGTTATCTAATCGAGCTCTCTCTCGTGTATGCAATTCTTTATCGTGTTTTGTTTTCAGAAAGAATGTTTTACGGCTCTTGAAAAAATCGAATTTCATTTTCATATCAAAACCGCTAAGAACGTGTCAAGAATGCAAAGAACGAACGAAGAACACGAAGAATGCGGAGAACACAAAGAACACGAAGAACTCCAAGAACATATTTTTTCTTGAAATTTCAGTAAAGCTTCCCCTTATATAAGGTGATATTTCTAGGAAAATTTCGATAGAGTTTCCCCTTATATCGTGTCATATTTCTCGAAAAATTTCGGTAGAGTTTCCCCATATATCAAGACATATTTCTGAAAAAATTCGGCAAAATTTCCCCTTATATCAGGACATATTTCAAAATAAAACGAAAAGAGTTTCCTCTATAAAATCAATCGAGAGGAAAATAATAGCGAAATTGAGATAATATAATAACACTACAAGTGATGTAGAATCAGTAGACACCATGCGTCTTAGGTGAGTGAATGTGAGACGAATCACAGAGTTCACTGACATGCATAGTTGCCCGTACCTAAGTATGGTATTACACGGATTTCTCCATCAAAATAGCTAAACAAAAATAGAAAAGAAAGAACAATAAGCATTAAAGAATATGTAGACACCACGCATCTTAGGTGAGTGAATGTGTGACGAATCACAGGGTTCACTGGCGTGCATAGCCACCCGCACCTAAGTAGGGTGTTACACAGATTTCTCCTCAAACCACAACGAATCAGAAAGAAAGATGAATCAAAAACAAAACTTGAAAGAAAAGAGGATGAATTGAAAGTCTAGCTTACGAAGCAAACTAAGAGAGGATCATACCTTCCTCCTCCGCGTTCTCCCAGCAGCGCTTTACTAGCGTTCTTTCCCCGCCTCCCACTCCTCCTTCCGACCTCTCAACCCTAGCCCTTGGGTGGTGGTGGTAGTGGAAATTGTAGATAATGAATGGGTAGGGAGGGTATTTATAGGCTCCATAAAACCGCTAACCATGGTTAGTAAACCATGGTTTAGCCCTTAATCATGGTTAACAACCCGTGGTTTTGGCCCATGGTTTTGGCCAAAACTTATCCGAAACTTAGGGTTCAAGTTAGAACATTCCAGAGGATTCTAGATTCGTTAATGACGGTTAATTAACACTAATCGTGATTAACTTTCACTAATCGTGATTTAATTTTCATGGCATACACTTATCTTTTGTTAACTATTGATTAGTATTTGTTAATGATCATTATCAGTTTTCAATCCGTCATTATTTTCTTTAATCATGCTTAATTAGTCTTAGTGATAGTCATTACGAGTTAATGACATTTTAACCCTCCTTACTTCTCTTTCTTCCGAACATCATAACAAATCGAAACGAAGTCCGATTCACACGAAACAAATTCCATTGGTTTTCTCTTGACGAGTCGGATCTTATGAATAGGATCCGAGAGATGCCAAGTTCATGCATTTACAATTATAACAACCTTAAAGGAAATCTCGTCCTCGAGACTAGAAATACAGGCATAACAACCTTAAACAGGATTGAAATCATAACTTAAAGAGAATGAACACCATTTCATTTATAAAGAAGATATACAACACATAGTGTTATCACTCAAACAAGTAGGGGTATTTCTCTCTCATTTCCTCCTCAGGTTCCCATGTGGCTTCTTCAAACTCTTGGTTTTGCCATAATACTTTAACTAGAGGCACCTCTTTATTTTTTAACTTCTTGATATCTCTACTTAGTATTTCCACAGGCATTTCTTGGTATGTCAGGTCTTGCTCAATATGTAAATCATCATAACTTATCTTATGCTATGGATCCCTAATGTACTTTCTCAGATTTGATACATGAAAAACATCATGTATTGCCGAAAGATGTGGAGTGTAAGTCTATATGTCACTTTTCCAATGTGCTGAATTATTTCAATGGGACCCACGAACCTGGGTGCCAACTTTCCATGCAAGCCAATCCTCTGAAGTCCATTCATAGACGATAATTTGAGGAATACAAAGTCTCCTATTTTAAACTCAAGATCTTTTCGGCAAACATCACTATACCTTTTCTGGCGACTCTAAGCAGTCAAAAGTCTTTTTCGAGCAAGCTCTGCGGCTTCCCAGGTCTCTTGGAGTCTATCTGAATCATAAAGGTTCTTTATCCCGACCTCTTGCCAACACAAAGGAGTAGTATACCTACACCCATAAAGTGCTTCAAATGGTGCCATGCCAATACTTGTATGGTAACTGTTGTTGTATGTGAATCCTGCAAGAGGTAAATGTTTAATCCATGATCATTTCCATTCTAAGGCACATGCTCATAACATATCTTCTAAAGTATGAATAGTATGTTCTGATTGACCATCTGTTTGTGGATGATATGCTATGCTTAAGCATAGTTGTGTGCCTAAGGATTTCATGAAGTTATCCCAATAATGTGAGGTGAATCGTGAATCTCGATCGGAAACTACTTCCTTTGGAATGCCATGGAGACGAATCACATGTGTAATATATAACTCAGCAAGCTGGTCTGGAGTGAAAGATAAGCTTATTGGAATAAAGTGTGCTACCTTTGTCAGACGAACTATTATAGCCCATATACTATCTTTACTACCAGTCATCTGAGGTAAGCCAGTAACAAAGTCCATGGAAATGCTTTCCTATTTCCATTCAGGTATAGGGAGGGGTTGCAATAATCCTAGTGGCTTTTGGTGTGAAGTCTTTACCTGCTGGAAAGTGAAACATGAATTAACAAACTCAGCAAAATCCTTCTTCATTCCCGGTCACCAAAAGTATGAATGAAGATCCTTATACATCATTGTAATTCCTGGATGAATAGATAATCTTGAGAAGTGCGCTTCGCGTAAGATGTCTTTCCTTAGTTCAGGTGTGTTTGGTACACAAACTCTGTGATGGTTATATAGTAACCCATCTTGTATCAGGAATCCCTCTATTTCATTCTTCTCAAGTTGTTGTTTCAAGTCTTTAAGGGCTAGATCATCCTCTTGTCCTTTCTTTATTCTATCCCAGATCTCTGGTTTGTATCAGTGAGAAATAGTTATAGTATCGGCACTACTATCAATTGGTTTCCATTCACTTAACATTGATAGTAAACCCCAGAAGTGAATAGCACTCACCAACCCAGGTGAATAAGTTCTTCTGCTAAGGGCATCTGCTACGATGTTCCCCTTACCAAGGTGGTAGGAGATAGTGCAATCATAGTCTTTCAACAACTCTAGCCACAGTCTCTGTCGCATATTGAGTTCCTTCTGATCGAATAGATATTTCAAGATTTTATGATCAGTGAAGATTTCAAAAGTAATACCATAGAGGTAATGTCTCCATATCTTTAAAGCAAAAACTACAACAACTAATTCAAGATCATGTGTTGGATAGTTCTTTTCATGTGTCCTGAGATGTCATGATGCATACACAACTACCTTACCATGTTGCATAAGGACTGCCCCAAGTCCTTCTTTAGACGCGTCAATGTACACTATAAACCCTTCACTTCCGGAGGGTAGAGTAAGGATAGGTGCATATGTTAGGCATTCTTTTAGTGTATAAAAACTGGCTTTACATGTGTCAGACCATATAAATGGGACTTCCTTCTGAGTTAGCCTAGTCACTGGCAATGCTATTCGTGAAAAGTCCTTCACAAATCTTCTATAATATCCAGCTATACCCAGGAAAGATCGTATTTCTATGACAGTCTTCGGGCGTTCCCAACTCATCACCGCACTAACCTTTGTAGGATCAACTGATATACCTTCTCCAAAAATAACATGGCCTAAGAAAGACACTTCAGATAACTAGAAGTCACATTTGCTATATTTAGCATACAATTTGTTCTTCCTTAATGTTTCAATTGACCACCTGAGATGGTATTCATGTAGATACTTATCCTTGGAGTAAATACGTACATCATCAATAAAGACTACTACAAAGTGATCTAAGAACTCCTTGAATACTCTATTCATGAGATCCATGAAAGTTGTTGGGGCATTTGTTAGTCCAAAAGGCATAACTAAGAACTCATAATGTCCATATCTTGTTCGAAAGGCTATCTTAGGGATATCCGCATCTTTTATCTTCAATTGATGGTATCCAGATCTTAAATCAATCTTGGAATACACAGTTGAACCTTGTAACTGGTCAAAGAGATAATTTATTCTTGGTAGAGGATACTTATTCTTTATTGTCCTCTTGTTTAACTGTTGGTGAGATTTTGCGTGACTTAATGATTGATTTTTACTTGTCGTTGTGCACATTTATAATCTCAACAAACAAATATAATTTGTAAACTCGGCGATGCCATGAAATAAATGGAATCAAGTAAAGAGCAAGTCGGGTGACGAACCACAAGGACCAAGTAAATTTGCAATTTTAATTCGACATTTTATGCATGCGATGAGTGATTAGAATTGTAGATGCTAATGTATGCAATCTAATTAATGTAGAGATTAAGTTATATGCTAGAGATATTTGAAATGATGAATTGTTCAAGACTCAAAATGCAAATGACATTAATATCATAAAATAAAGAGAGGAAATTTATGAGAGAGAGAGAGAGGATGCAAATTAAATGACAAATAGAAAGAGAGAGTTTATGTCCCTTATGCATGCACGTGGGGATGCAAGTTGCAAGTTCCAAGTTGCACCCACGGCTGGAGGGGAGGAGGCTTGGACTTCACGCGCGTGCGGCTGAGAAGGAAATGATTTGGAGAAGGTGCGTGCGCGCGAGGATGGTGGAGTCCGCGTGCCTGGAGGAGGATCTTGGTCGGCTGGGATGTGCGACCGCATACTGTGACAAGGCAGAGACGGCATTGGTCCACAAGTTGAGAGCTGGAGAATGGTGGTTGCGGTGCCCGCAACGGTGGTACGAACTGGAGATGTGCTGGCTGTGCGTACGAGCTGGACCACGAGGAGGAGGGGCTGCTGCGAGTGTGCCCGTGCAAGGATGGCGGGTGGGGCACGTAGTTGGCTACCGATTTTGAGAGCTGCAGGACTGCAACTAGAGCGCATCGGAGGAGGAGGGACCGCTCACAGCGGCGTGCACGCAAGAGGAGGACGGCGTGCAGGCTGGATATCTGCGCACAGCAATGTGAGACCTGGAACTAGGCATCGGTGTGCAGTAGCACAGGCTGGCTTAAGCCGCGAGGAGGGGCTGCTTGGGCATTGTTGGCGCTGGGCATGCGTGTACCTGCAGAAAGAATAGACGAGAGGGAGAGAGTAGAGGACGAGAGAGATAGAGTGCGTGAGTGAAGGATATGGAGATTCCGTGAATGGGAGGGAGAGGAGAGAGAGATGCGTGAGATAGAGTGCGAGAGAGAAGTACAGGGCTGCAAGGCTGTGCGCGGTTGAGTGCGAGGATGGCTGGCTAGTGCGGTTGAGCACCGTACTACACATAGTTGTAAGATGAAGCTTCAGTATTTCAGTAGAAGAAGACGAGAGTTGGTGAATGAACGGTGACCGATGCCGAGAGAGTGGCCGAACTTGGGGTGTTGTTTCCCCACTGTTCTCGATCCCCCTTGAAGGTCGAAGGTAATCCGTATTTATAGCAAAACTTTGTAGATGTCCGGTCGAAGATGAAAGGGTGCCGATAGGAAGGTGAAGCATTTGCATTGGGACGTGGTGAGATGTGATCCTCGAAACTTTTGCATGAGGATGAAGACGAAGAGGTGCAACAAATCTCTTCTAAGTGCTTTCTGAAATGGGTACGAGAATATGGTTCCCATGAACTTTCCACATAACGTGTACCTGCATTAAAAATATCATTGATTAAAATATTTTTGCCTTAGTGTCCATTCGTATGGATATTAGTAAGATGGTATGGGATCCATTTGGAATTTTGAGAAAAGTAGTGAGACAAAAACTACTTTATTTCTAATAATGGGGAAGGGGTATATTAAAGGTCATTGGTTGCTTGTGTATATTGAGGTACTTTTAGGGTAGATGTTAATAAATATCAAGATTTATAGATGATATATTTTACACTTAATGGATGGTCATGTAGTCCCAATAGTATTCAATCGAGATAGGTATTACATAAACAGTGTCTTGTGTTGTATGGAGTTCAACATATGTATATTATAAAAAGTGATCCATATATTAGTTCATGTCTGTTACTGATTTGTTTATGTAATACTTATATGAATGTTATGAGTAATTAATTCCAGATGGTATCGATTTAATATCAATTATTTAGGATAGTCATCACCTGTATATGTAAAAAAATAGTGGATATAAAGAGAAATATATATAGAGATAACATAATGAATCTTGAATTCATCATACCCCCATAATTAAATCTTGCTAGTCCCGAGCAAGAATAAGATAAGTAATAATGAAGGACAAGGAGAATAGCCTAGATAGATTGGGTGAGGATTTTCAGTAGACATACCCACAAAGTCTTGAGTTTTCAGATCCTAACCACACAAATTCACAAACTTCAGTAGAGGCGACCCATGGATTAATGGTTTGTTCGAATTATCGACTTGACTCGACTTTTGTAGTTTCAACAGCCCCTTAGTTCCAACAAAATCAGACATGGTTTCAGAAGGTCGATCAGGTCAGCTCATCCCTAAGAAACAAGTATTCTCTTTGACTTTGAATGGATATAAACAGTGTTAGTGATGTTTTAGCTTTCGTGAGTCAAGAGAATGAGCTAACAACACAATGTATCAAGGTACCGAATGATTCCCTAGTCATATAGCCTCAGTCCTCACCTAAATTCAGGCATATTCTCTTTTCACCCAAGTATGTCAGCATAAAGAAATAGGTCATAAATCTTTGGAGAATGGGACTTAACTTTCGGGGTTTTCCGCAGACCGCTTTGGTCCGTTGCTCTCATTCTTTTCCTTTTACAGAGCATAACCCTGGGCCTCTTTGGGCCTCTTTTAAAAATTAGGTAGCATCATTGGGCTGCTACCACAGCTTTTTGGTGGAAAAGGGTTATTTGGTGGTCTTCTTTCCTTGCTTTTGCTTCACACATCTTTGCATAATTGGTGGTTTTTGGCATTTGTATTGTGATATGCGTTTTTGTGGTTTTTTTTGTTTTGGGTTTGGCATCAAAAGGTAGTATCGATTTAATATTAACTTTGGAGGCATGATACTGGCTTATTTGCTGACATACTTAGACTAGAGAGATCATGTTGCTCCTGAGTCAAGTTCCTTCATTAGCTATAGATAAGGTTCATGCATTGGCACAACCAAGAGGACAACTCCTCACCTCAACTATATTGTAATTGTATCTCGTAAAATAAACTCAATCAAGCTAAGTGCAATGTGCAGTTGCTTAATATCCACTGAAGAGTTTAAGAGTGCTACTAGTTTCTCAGGTGATCTAGTTAGATACAGAAGTCCATTCACTAGTAGAGTTAGTGGAACTGAGAGAATAAAGTACATATGGACCTGAAGAAGGCTTAAAAACTCATGCCTAGTGAAATTCGGATGAAGTTAAGTGGATTAGGGTCAACTCAACCTCAGTCTATAATTTATGCAGTGAAGATCTGATTTCTCAAAATAGGATAAAACTAGGAAGGATGTATTTTTGGTGGTTTTCTTGCTTTTTGAAAATATTTTTAGGGGAATTTTTACAAAAGAGATTTTTTTGAAAGAGTATGTAATTTTGAAAAACTATGCAGACACCCCCTTATACTTAACAGAAACCATGTCCTCATGGTGAAGACAGTGTGTAATAAGAGGATCAGAGGGGATGTGAAATGTATTTTTTTGGGGTTTTTTCTTTTTTTCTTTTTTTTGGAATGTAATGCAGAGGGGCACCCCCATACTTATATAATGCAATGCAGTGAAAATAAACATGCGAGTAGTAAGATGAAAAGATACCTGTGAGGAGAGTCTCACGAGAGTACGTGATTTAACGTCTCAGCTTGGCGATATGGTGGTTCATTTTTCCTGCAGAAGGTATGTTGTGCAGACAGGCATAGGACCAGATGGTTCAACAACGGGTTTTAGTCTTTGACCATTGACTCTGAAAGTGGCTTTAGTGTTTGGGTCAGAAATTTCTATCGAGCCATTATCGAATACTTGAGCTACAATGTATGGTCCTTTCCATTTCGATCTCAGTTTCCCTGGAAATAACTTGAATTTTGCATCAAATAGCCATACTTCTTTATTTTCTTTGAATGTTTTCCTCGAAATGTTGGCATCGTGCCACAACTTGATTTTCTCTTTGTATAGCAGGTTGTTATCATAGGCTTGTGATCTCAATTCTTCCAATTCAGATAAGTCTAATAGTCTTTTCTTTCCAGCCTCATCATAATCTAAATGGCATTTCTTGATCGCTCAGAGTGACTTGTGGTGGATCTCTACAGGTAGATGACAAGGCTTTCCATAGACCAACCTATATGGGCTCATTCCTAAGGGTGTACGAAAGGCTGTATGGTAGGCCCAAAGAGCAGAAGGTAAGTGTTGAGACCAGTCTTTATGATCAGAGCGGACAATTTTCTGGAGGATGATCTTGATCTCCCGGTTTGACAGCTCAACCATTCCATTGGTCTGTGGGTGATAGGCAGTGGAGACCCGGTGTTCGACCCCATTTTTCTTAAGTAAGTTCTTGACCGAAGCTTTCAGAAAATGGGTTCCACCATCACTAATGACCACCTTGGGTAATCCAAATCGGGAGAAGAGATTGTTCAGGAATTTAACAACAGTAGCGCTATCAGCAGCGCGAGTGGGAATGGCTTCAACCCAATGGGACACATAGTCAACAGCGAGTAGTATGTGCTGATAGCCTTGTGAGGTGATGAAAGGTCCCATGAAGTCTTTTCCCCAAGTATCAAAGATCTCAACTATATGAACGGGTTGGAGGGGCATCATGTTGCGGCGGGTCATTGTTCCATTAGTCTGATAGGCAGGACAAGATTGAGCAAAATGACGGGCATCTCTAAAGAGTGTGGGCCAGTAGAAACCGCATTGTATGACTTTAGGGGTTGTGCGCTTCCCTGAGTGGTGTCCTCCACACCTAGAAGTATGGCAGTGAGTTAGGACATCGTTGACTTCAGATTCAGGGATGAATCGTCTCCATATCAAATCAGTACCCTCTTTGAAGAGCAAAGGGTCTTCCCAGTGATAGTATCGGGCTTGGACTTTGGTTTTGTCTTTCTTATGTTTCGACCAGTCATCAGGAAATGTGGAAGTGACAAGGTAATTGACGATGTCCGCATACCAAGGGAGTTGATAGACAGACATTATATTCTCATCTGGAAAACTTTCAGAAATTGGGACCACGTTATTAGTTGGTGATGATGAGGGGAGCCTCAATAAGTGATCAGCTACGACATTCTTTGCTCCTGCTTTGTCCCGGATTTCTAGATCAAATTCTTGTAGCAACAACACCCACCTAATCAATCTCGGCTTGGCATCTTTCTTTGTGAAGAGGTACTTGAGAGCAGAGTGGTCTGTGTAGATTATGATATGGGACCCTAAGATGTAAGATCGAAATTTCTCTAGTGAAAATACCACAGCCAGCAGTTCTTTCTCAGTCACAGTGTAGTTCTTTTGAACATCATCCAGGGTCTTGCTAGCATAGTGGATGGCATAGGGTTTTCCATCTTTCCTTTGACCCAATACTGTCCCAACCGCATAATCAGAAGCATCACACATGATTTCAAATTCACAATTCCAATCAGGGGGTTGTAGTATGGGTGCTTCAGTGATGATTCTCCTTAGTGTATTGAAGGACTCGTATGCTTCCTCAGTGAATGTGAAATCTTGGTCTTTTTCAAGTAGTTTGGTGAGAGGGCGGGAGATTTTTGAGAAATTCTTGATAAATCGTCGGTAAAAACCGACGTGACCTAGGAAGGACCGAACATCCTTTATATTCACGGGTGGACCTAAGTGAGTGATGGTCTTAATTTTCGATGGATCCACTTCTATCCCTTTATTCGATACGATATGTCCCAACACAATTCCTTGTTTCACCATGAAATGTGATTTCTCCCCAGATAAGATCAGGTTTACCTCAATACATTTTTGTAAGACTTCGTCCAAAAATCCGAGTGTCTCCTCAAAAGAGTCTCCAAAAATTGAAAAATCGTCCATAAATACCTCCATAAAATCACCAACCATGTCAGCAAAGATACCCATCATACATCTTTGAAAAGTAGCAGGGGCAGTGCATAATCCGAAAGGCATGCGTCGAAACGCATAAGTCCTAAAAGGACAAGTGAATGTGGTTTTGTCTTGATGTTCCGGTGCTATGGCAAATTGGTTGTAGCCAGAATATCCATCCAAGAAACAAAAGAATTCTTTTCCGGCTAGTTTCTCAATGATTTGGTCTATGAATGGTAGTGGAAAGTGGTCTTTTCGTGTAGCCTTATTGAGTTTTCTATAATCGACACAGACTCCCCAAGATGTTGCCACCCGAGTAGGGATATCATCTCCTTTCTCATTTTTCACAATAGCTAATCCAGCTTTCTTGGGGACAACCTGGAGGGGACTAATCCAAGGACTATCGGCTATCGGATAAATGATGTCGGCACTCGACCACTTGTATATTTCATTCTTCACAACCTCTCGTAGATTAGGATTCAACCGTCTTTGCATTTCTCGAGAGGGTTTACTGTCATTTTCCAAATATATGTGGTGTTTACAGAATGTTGGGCTTATTCCTTTCAAATCAGTTATTTTCCAACCAATAGCTCGAGAATTCTTTTTCAAAACCTCCATTAGTTGGCTTTCTTACATATGATTTAGGTTGGCATTGATAATGACTGGTAGAGTGTGAGCATCATCTAAGAAAGCATACTTCAGATCTTTAGGTAGTGGTTTTAATTCAACAGTGGTTGTTGATGGAGTCAGAGTTGTAGTATTTCCTGAGTCTATTACAGAAATAGTCTCAAATGGTGGTTCCATCGTGGGTATGATCACGGTTGAGGTCAATGTGAGTCCAAAGTCTAATGTGTCCCATGCATTATCAAGCTCATCAATTTATTTTCCGGTGAGAGGGCGTGGTGGAGCTTCTAGTGCAAGATTCAGATTGTAGGTGGCAATTTCATGAGAAGTGTTTTTGTAAGTGGATCTAGCGGTGTTCAGACTAACCTCTAAAGGATCTTTGGTGAGATGGATGGGAGCAAAGTCATTTTGTATGTTGAGTACAACACATTTTTCTATCCAACCACAGTCTTCAGTCTCAGAGTCAATAGAATTGGGTATGATCAGTTCAACAGGGACGGTTTTGCCATTGATTGAAAATTCGACTTTGCCCCCCTCATAATCAAAATGTGCCTTAGCTATAGCTAGGAAGGGTCGTCCCAAAATGATGGGTGTTTCACTTAGTGTGTTGGGGGAATCCATATCCATAACAACAAAATCTATAGGAAATTTATGTCCTTGCACTGTGACTATAACATCTTCAAGAAGTCCTATTGGTCTTTTCACAGTGCGGTCCGCCATTTGTAAAATCTTTAAAACAGGTTTCAGTTTTCCTAAGTCAAAGTGTTCTAGGATGGCAGTAGGGAGAAGATTGATTGAGGCGCCATTATCTAATAAGGTGCGCTCGAAGGTCAACTCACCAATTATGCATTTAACCAAGGGTGCTCCTGGATCTTTTTTCTTGGGTGGCAAGAATTGGGAAATGGCATTTGATGTGGCTTGGGGGAGCACATACTTTTCTTCTTGGTTTTCCCTTATCTTTTCTCTTGATTTACTTTTTGGTGTGCATTTTTCCTTTAAGAAGTGGGAGAAGGCGGGGACTTTTTCGAGGGCTTTTAAGAGCGGGATTTCAATGACAATGTCCGAGAACAGTTTTTCTAACTCAGGATCGATGGTGGATGATCGAGGTTTTCTTCGGTGAAAAGCTCCAAGAAAGGGAATGGTTATGGTCGAGGAGGAAGGAGGAAACATGGTTGTCTCAGCTAACTTATCTTCATTATCAAGCTCTTCCTCAATTTCGGCTTGATCCTATGTAGCATGTGGTCTGGTGAAGGTAGAAGTGATTTTCCCATTTCTCAAAGTGACAGCATTAGCATATTGGTTTTATCGGGGTGGGGTTTTGAAGTTAACTTGATTTCTAGGTGCTTGTTGTGGATTCCCTTGATTTGTCCTAGAAGATGTAAAAAATCCTTGATTCTGATTTTGGAAACCAAGTGGTGAGGTGAAAGATCCGACATGTGGTGGAGTTTGAAGTACTCCAGATGAACTAGCCTTGCTAGTGTTAGGATTGGGCAGCGGTTGAGGTGACAAGGCTGGGATGTATGACCTGATCTCGAGGAATTGACGGGCATTCTCAGAGTTGGCTTTTTGTTGAGCTTCAGTGGCCTGTTGTTGAGCTATAGCTAGTTGTTGTATTGCCTGAGCCAAGGCATCGAAATTTACTGCAGTGGTGGAGGGTTGAGTCACGAGCGGTGCTATCGGTTGTCTAGGTTGGGTGTGATTTTGAAAATAATAGTTGTTCTATCCATTCCACCCAGAATTTGATTGTTTTCTCCATGTGTTGTGGTTATTTGAATACCCACCTCCTTGATTTCTCTGCACCCAATTCACAGTCTCAGGATTTGTGTCTTGATTATGAGTGAATGTGGTGTGGTTAACTTCCTGGTTGGTGGGATTATTCATGGCCAATTTTTCTATGGCTTGAGTCATGAGGTTCATTTGTTTGGAGATGGTATCCCATTTGTCAGGATTCTCATTGATAAATCTCTCATGGTCAATGATATTGACTGTCCATGTGTTCCCACTGTATTGTTCAATTGAGGAACTATTCATCGAATTGTCAGCCATATTTTCAAACAAATTCCAAACGAAGTGCTCATCACGGCTGATGTAGTTTCCATCGCAGGAGCCATCAATCACTCTCTTAAATGATGTATCTATGCCCTCATAAAATACCTGAACTAACTTCCGTTTGGTTATGGCATGATGAGGGCATTTCCTTTGAAGTTCCTTAAACCATTTCCAGGCTTCATGAATGGGCTCTCTATTTTTCTGAGTGAATGATGATATGGCTTGTCTCAGGGCATTTGTCTTTCCTATTGGGAAGTATTTCTTGATGAATGCCTCTCTTAAGGAGTCCCAAGAGGTGAGTGGGGTTTCGTAATTTCAAAGCCATTGGAGTGCTTTGTCTTTGAGTGAGTGGGTAAAGGCTTTCATGTAGATGTATTCTTTTTCTACCCCAGGGATACTCATGGTGTCACAAGCAGATCGGAAATCTTGGATGTGGAGGAATGGATCTTCAGAGTCATTTCCATAGTATTTTGGGATTAAGGAGAGTGATGCGGGCTTTATCTCAAAGTCTCCTACTTCAGGCGGGATTTGGACCCAATGAACTAAGTCCTCTGCAGTCGGGTTGTAATGTGTGCTTATGGGCGGTGGTCGGATGAGAGGTGCTATGGTGTGGCGGATTGTGGCATTTTCTTCTCTCAACAATTGTAGTTGATGCAATATGAGATCCATAGGGTTTGGTCTTTCTTCACCCATGTTTACTATGTCATATGAATTCTCAATAGAAGGAGATGGGTTTGTTTTTCTTCTATAAATCGGGTCGTACTCTAATGGTTGTTGCACTGGATTTTTCAGAGACCTATGACCTATCATACACAGCACAATACACCAGAAAATTTATTGATTCACCAACTCACACAAAAATTGCCGCGGAAGCGGTTATCTTTTCGATTTTAGTTTAGTGATTCAACAAAAGTTTTCAGAGAAATTAGAGACCTTAAAGATGAGGTGGGTGTGGAAGATTGTGAGAAATTGATGTCCTAATCCGACTGGGGGATCCAGCGTTGGTACTTAGATCGTTAGATCTGCTCTTCCCACAAGAACATGTGCCCAACGCATCGAGGAGTTATGATTTCTCTCTGCAATCCCACATAGCACCAGGGATTTTTGTCACTATCCAAGGGTTGTATGTGCTCGTGATTTTTGTGTCATACACGTGCATCAAATCAAGCAATCAGAATTTTCTTGCTTTCTGCTCGGGCCACTGCGGTGGCCTTTCAAGCTTATCTTCTTAAATGATCAGTACAAGATTTGGTGGTCTTTGAATTAGATTATCAGAGGGAGAAGACCACAGAGATGATGCAATCAAGAACTCTTCTTCTAATTTTTTCGGTCTAATTTGATGCGCAAACAAATGCAAGAAATGTAAAAACCTAAGATGCCTAAGAGAAAGAAAAGCTCACAGTGCCTGCACTTCTGGCGCTAATCTGTAATATTTTATCCTCATGATGGCAAGCTTTTCCGAGAATAGGGGAGAAATTAAGATTACAAATTTTTTTACTTAAAACAAATTACAAGTTTGCTAAAAATGCACATGAAATTTTTTTTTCTTTTAGAAGCCTAAGTACCTGCAAAACAAGAAAATGCGTGGATTAGATAATTGAAACTAAGTTAAAATGAAGAAGAAAAATTGCAAATGTTGCCTAGTCCTTGGCAACGACGCCAAAATGTTGGTGAGATTTTGCGTGACTTTATGATTTATTTTTACTTATCGTTGTGCACATTTATAATCTCAACAAACAAATATAATTTGTAAACACGACGATGCCATGAAATAAATGGAATCAAGTAAAGAGCAAGTCGGGTGTCGAACCACAAGGACCAAGTAAATTTGCAATTTTAATTCGACATTTTTATGCATGCGATGAGTGATTAGAATTGTAGATGCTAATGTATGCAATCTAATTAATGTAGAGACTAAGTTATATGCTAGAGATATTTGAAATGATGAATAGTTCAAGACTCAAAATGCAATTGACATTAAAATCATAAAATAAAGAGACGAAATTTATGAGAGAGAGAGAGAGGATGCAAATTAAATGAGAAATAGGAAGAGAGAGTTTATGTCCCTTATGCATGCACGTGGGGATGCAAGTTGCAAGTTGCACCCACGGCTGGAGGGGAGGAGGCTTGGACTTCACACACGTGCGGCTGAGAAGGAAATGATTTGGAGAAGGTGCATGCGCGCGAGGAAGGTGGAGTCCGTGTGCCTGGAGGAGGATCTAGGTCGGTTGGGATGTGCGGTCGCAGACTGTGACAAGGCGGAGACGGCGCTGGTTCACAAGTTGAGAGCTGGAGAATGGTGGCTGCGGTGCCCGCAACGGTGGTGCGAACTGGAGATGTGCCGGCTATGCGTGCGATCTAGCCCACGAGGAGGAGGGGCTGCTGCGAGTGTGCCCTCGCAAGGATGGCGGATGGGGCACGTAGTTGGCTGCCGGTTTTGAGAGCTGGAGGACTGCAACTAAAGTGCACCGGAGGAGAAGGGGCCGCTCATAGCGGCGTGCACGCAAGAGGAGGACGGCGTGCAGGCTGGATATCTGCGCACAGCAATGTGCGACCTGGAACTAGGCGCCGCTGCGCGGTAGCACAGGCTGGCTTAAGCCGTGAGGAGGAGGGGCTGCTTGGGCGTTGTTGGCACTGGGCATGCGTGTACCTGCAGAAAGAATAAACGAGAGGGAGAGAGTAGAGGGCGAGAGAGATAGAGTACGTGAGATATGCGTGAGTGGAGGATATGGAGAGTGCGTGAATGGGAGGGAGAGGAGAGAGAGCGGCGTGAGATAGAGTACGAGAGAGAAGTACATGGCTGCAAGGCTGTACGCGGTTGAGTGCGAGGATGGTTGGCTAGTGCGGTTAAGCACCCTACTACACACAGTTGTAGGATGAAGCTTCAGTATTTGAGTAGAAGATGACGAGAGTTGGTGAATGAATAGTGACCGATGCCGAGAGAGTGGTCGAACTTGGGGTATTGTTTCCCCACTGTTCTCGATCCCCCTTGAAGGTCAAAGGTAATCTGTATTTATAGCAAAATTTTGGAGATGTTCGATCAAAGACGACAGGGCTCTGATAGGAAGGTGAAGCATTTGCATTGGGACGTGGTGAGATGTGGTCCTCGAAACTTCTGCATGAGGATGAAGACGAAGAGGTGCAACAAATATCTTGTACGTGCTTTTTGAAATGGGTACGAGAATATGGTTCCCATGAACTTTCCACATAACGTGTACCTGCATTAAAAATATCTTTGATTAAAATATTGTTGCCTTAGTGTCCATTCATATGGATATTAGTAAGATGGTATGGGATCCATTTGGAATTTTGAGAAAAGTAATGAGACAAAAACTACTTTATTTCTAATAATGGGGAAGGGGTATATTAAAGGTTGTTGGTTGCTTGTGTATATTGAGGTACTTTTAGGGTAGATGTTAATAAATATCAAGATTTATCGATGATATATTTTACACTTAATGGATGGTCATGTAGTCCCAATAGTATTCAATCGAGATAGGTATTACATAAACTCATAAACAGTGTCTTGTGTTGTATGGAGTTCAACATATGTATATTATAAAAAGTGATCCATATATTAGCTCATGTCTGTTACTGATTTGTTTATGTAATACTTATACGAAGGTTATGAGTAATTAATTCCAGATGGTATCGATTTAATATCAATTATTTAGGATACATCACCTGTATATATAAAAAAATAGTGGATATAAAGAGAAATATATATAGAGATAACATAATGAATCTTGAATTCATCATTAACTATCTATAGTAAATGCAAAATCGTATTAGCCCATCCTTTTTCCTGACAAATAAGACAGGTGCTCCCCATGGTGAAGTACTAAGACGAATGAATCCTTTATCTAACAATTCTTGCAACTGTACCTTTAACTCTCTTAACTCAGCTGGTGCCATTCTATACAGAGGGATAGAGATAGGCTGAGTATCAGGCATGAGAGAGATTTCAAATTCAATCTCTCGCTTAGGTGGTAGTCCAGGTAGTTCCTCTGGAAATACATCAGGAAATTTGCACACTATAGGTATATCTTCCATCATTCTGCCTGACCCTGATGTAGTGGTTACATAAGCTAAATAGCCTTGGCACCCTTATTTTAATAGTTGTTGAGCCTTTAGAGTAGATATGTACTTGACATCATTACTGGATGTCTTTCCAATAAATTGGAATTCTATCGAGTTAGGAATGTGAAAAGTTATTGTCTTCTGGAAACAATCAAGGCATGCATGATGCCTTTATAGCCAATCCATCTCAAGGATGAGATCAAAGTCATCCATTTCAATAAGTAATAGGGAAACAGGTAACTAATGTCCTGCTATCAGTATTACACAATCATACAGGATTTCTCGGATTATAAATACTTGTCCTCCTGGTCCCTTGATTAGATAGGATTGTTGTGTTTCTACTGGTACCTTTTCCAAAGTGGGTATTAACCGTCGAGCAATAAATGAATGTGAAGCACCAGAATCAAATAAGGCATGTACTGAAAAGCCATGAATAGTAATGGTACCTCATATGACCGTGCCTGAGTTGTAGGCTTGTTCCCCAGTGATTTCGTTGAGTTGACCATTAGGATTAGGAAATCTAGAACCCGCAACCCTTTTGTGATGGTTGTTGTGTAGGAGACGCTCTTGTGAGCCACGCCCTCTACCATGTCTTCCTCCGCATATTGCTTCATTGCTTGAGGTGGATGTTATAGTGTTAATTGGGGTTGGTTTAAAACCCGACCCTCTCAACTTTGAACAATCTCTCTTGATGTGGCCTTCATGATGACAGTAAAAACATACACGTTCTCCTGTTTGAGCTGAAGACCCAAACACTGAGGTGCTAGCTCCTGTTACTGAGTCGTGAGGATATAGTGGAGGTCTAGAGAAACCCCTTCTTCCAGATAATTCTTGGTCCAAAGTCTATGACGAGCTTATATTAGACCTGACTGGATGATAACGACTGTCTGTTCGGTTTAATTCATCTTATGTTTGGATGGTCCACCAGTAAAGTGAAAGCTTCTTCTTTGGTGGTTTTCATCCCTCTCCATCTCAATACGAGAGGCGATGTCCATGGCTTCATCTACAGCGGTGGCTCTAAAACCTGCAAGCATCTCTCTCAAATCTCCCTGAAGATCGCTAAAAAATTTGGTAAGACACTCTTGTGGTGAAGCTTCTAAAGATGGGGCGTAACATAGCAACTCCGTAAAGTGAATATGACAATCTCGTACATTCTTGGATCCTTGGGTCAAAGAGGCTAACTCCCTCCTCTTCAATTCTTCCCAATGGGAGGGATAGAAGTGAGCTCGGAATCTTTCTTCAAAAACATCCCATGGAACATGATCTACTAATTTCTTGGAAATGGCTCTCCACCATCGTCTTGCATAGTCTGCTAAGGAGTAACCAGCGAAGTGCACCCAAATATCTATTGGTGCATATCATCAAGCCATAGTTCTGCCTCAACAGGTGTCTCTATGCCTTTAAATCGAGGAATCTTTCCCTCTCGGTAGTTGTCTAGTAATGCTTGGTGTCTAAGAAGGGCCTTCTCCATTGCTCCTTCAATCAGGGTAGGAGCAGACTCAGTTGAAGGATGGTAACTAGATTCTTCCTCAGAAAGATGGACATAACCTTCAATCCTAGCATCCACAAACTTAGATGCCCCGGGTCTCTCAGCTTGTGCATCGAGCCCCTCCTCCAATGCTTGTTGCCTTTGCTCCGTGTCTTGGAGCATTTTCATCATTGCCGCTAATTATCTAAACACGTCTTGGTCTGCCATGATCCTGGGAGGAGTCAAGGTCAAAGGTCAGATCCTATATGTCTCGGCATGATGTACAAAAAGGACAATGACTTGTGAATGGCAGCCAATTATTAAGATCAAAGGATCTTAATACAACCTTAGTTTCTGAATATCGCTCATAGTTTTCAATTACTAAATAAATTACTGGAGTAACCAGGCTCTGATACCAATCTGTCACAATCCCGTTTTTTGGATTATTGAATCCTCCCATATCCGGATCTGGTTACTCAGCAATAATTTATTCAGCAATCACAACTAACATTCAGAAACAAACTGCAATTAAAAATACTCAGAAGAAGTATTTTAACACTTTTCCATTCACAAAATAAGGTTCACATAAAACATTGTTCCACTATAACCATTTACATGTACATCATCTTTAAAAGGAAAATACACAACAGATTACTAACTACCTTACAGAGAAGAGCTATTATGGCTGGTTGGATGCCTATGTTAACTGGCTAGAGTACTAAAGTCCTTGCGCTTACTCACCGACACCTGTTGGGTTTTCCATCAATCATAGGATAAAAATTAGCGAATGCTAAGTAACAAAGAAGAGAAAAGTAAACAAATTGGGTAATTTTTTCAAAACTTCCTATCACAAAAGGTTTCATTCCTTCTCGTTAATTTAAGTCCTATTCCTTTCTATTCCACGTAGGGATTAGTCCAAGGGAACCCCACCATTATTGGACTCCGAAGCTGTGTACACTTCGGGATTGGAGATTGTATTGATCTTGCTAAGCTTATATTGTCGCACGTAGCCTCAACCAATCCTCCAATACTACCCGACAATTTCTTTTTCTTTTATTAATCAGGGTCTCAAACCCTCAGCCTAGAAAACAAACGAGCACACCGTCCTCGAGGACTCGATTTCTTAAAACCTTAGGCTAACATCATAACCTAGCGGCTTAAAAACACATTATCGTGACCCAGGCTCTATTGAACCACCCATACCTCCACATGGCACGACCACATCTTCTGTCGTTCAACCGAAGATATTGGCTCATGTTACCACGCGTTGCAAATCATTCATTTCATGCACACTTATCATAGCAGGGTAACCGTGTACCACCTATCTAGGGAAATGCCAATACGGATTCCTTCTAACAAACTTACAGGTTGCATGCCCGACTTGTAGTTCTACTCCCAATCATCCTTAACGTGATACACGATCCTTTTCAGGATCCAACTCAAACCACATCAATTCCCATGATGTAATTCTTTAGTTAAGTCTTCGATTTTCATAAGCGACACTTAGTATAGACTCACATATATATTATTCTTATGCATATATACTCGTATTTATGCCTATTTTAACTCCCAAACCATAAATTTCCAAGCCACTGCATCAATTCAATTCTTTAACCTTATTTTAGTGGGAATCACAAAGCAACTCTTCATACTTTTTCAAAATATAGCCAAAATTAGGATTTTTCATAGCAAAGAACATGAAATCAAGAATTTCAATAATCTCGTATGAAAACCCAACAACAAAAGGAATGATTTCGTTACCTAATCGAGCTCTCTCTTGCGTATGCAATGCTTTATCGTGTTTCATTTTCAGAAAGGATGTTTTACGGCTCCTGAAAAAATCGAATTTCATTTCATATCAAAATCGCTAAGAACGTGTCAAGAATGTGAAGAACGAACGAAAAATGTGAAGAACGCCAAGAACATATTTTTCCTTGAAATTTCAGAAGATCTTCCCCTTATAAGGGGTGATATTTCTAGGAAAATTTCTACAGAGTTTGCCCTTATATCGGGACATATTTCTCAAAACATTTCGGCAGAGTTTCCCCTTATATCGGGACATATTTCAAAACAAAATGAAAGGAGTTTCCTCTATAAAATCAATCGAGAGGAAAATAACAACGAAACTGAAATAATATAATCAAACTACAAGTGATGGAGAATCAGTAGACACCACGCGTCTTACAAATCATAGGGTTCACTGACGTGCATAGCCTCTCGCACCTAAGTAGGATATTACATGGATTTCTCCATCAAAATAACTAAAAAAACAGAAAAGAAAGAACAATAAGCACTGGAGAATCGGTAGACACCACGCGTCTTAGATGAGTGAATGTGTGGCGAATCATAGGGTTCACTGACGTGCATAGCCACCCGCACCTAAATAGGGTGTTACTCAGATTTCGTCTCGAACCACAACGAATCGGAAAGAAATATGAATCAATTGAAAGTCTAGCTCACGAAGCAATCTAAGAGAGGATCACACCTTCCTCCTTTTCGTTCTCCCGGCAACGCTTCGCTAGCGTTCTTTCCCTGCCTCCCACTCCTCCTGGCCTCTCAACCCTAGCCCTTGGATGGTGGTGGTAGTGGAAATCGTAGACAATGAATGGGTGGGGGGTATTTATAGGCTCTGGAAAATCACTAACCATGGTTAGTATACCATGGTTTAGCCATAATCGTGGTTAGCAACCAGTAGTTTTGGCCCATGATTTTGGCCAAAACTTATCCGAAACTTAGGACTCAATTTAGAACATTCCAAAGGATTCTAGATTCGCTAATGACGCTTAATTAACACTAATCGTGAGTAACTTTCACTATCGATTTAACTTTCGCGGCTTATGCTTATATTTTGCTAAATATTGATTAGTGTTTGCTAATGATCATTAGTAGTTTTCAATCCGTCATTAGTTTCTTTAATCATGCTTAATTATTCTTAATGACAGTCATTACAGGTTAATGATGTCTTAACCCTCCTTACTTCTCTTTCTTCCGAAAATCATAACAAATCTAAACGAAGTCTAATTCACACGAAACAAATTCCATTGGTTTTCTCTTGACGAGTCGAATCGTATGATATAGGATCCAAGAAATGCCAAGTTCATGGCTTTATAGATGCTTCTATTATGACAAGGAGGGTCATAAAATAATTGATTGTCCAAGACGTGAGAAGGAGAAATGAAATAAGAAGGTTGGTGATTCTGAACCCGAACAAGAAGACTCCATTGTAGTCCGCGAGGGAGATTTACTAGAGTGCTATAGAGACATGAAGGTAAATTCAAGATGAGTTTTGCACTTGGCATGTTCAGATCATGTGTACTCCTCCAAGGAGTAGTTCACTACATATCAAGCATGTAATAATGGCACGGTCAAGATGGGAGGTGGAGAGGTTCCACCATGTTAAGGGGATTAGATCATAGCAATTCTGCGTATTTGATGGAGTAGTACGAACTATGATAGGTGTCAAACATATTCCTATGGCCAAGAAAAATCTGATATCACTAGGAATGATGGAGTCACGAGGACATCGAGTGACCATTGAAGGGGGAGTTCTCAAAGCAAGGGAGCACACGTGGTGATGCATATAATGAGGATGTCGAATAAGGTATATAAGTTTGAGGGAAGGGTCTGTTGAATGGAGGACCTCATGTTTTAATTTAAGAGAATTGATGCAGTGTTGTGTCAACCCAACCCTCAACAAAAATTATTGATTAATCTCAAGGCAAAAAAAATGAAGAAATGTCAGCAATATAATTTTGTTATTTAATTTAATTGTATAGTGTACAAGATCGAAATAGGAGAGGATACAAAAATTTCAAGGCTTATTTAACTCAATGAAAAATTAGAGAAATAAAAACGGGAATTCTATGTACATTATTCTCTGCAATTGTGAATTTTTATCTTTTAAATTTTTATGGATCTTTTATTTTTTATATTTTTTAGTTTTTTGATTTTATATTTTTTATGAGTTTTTAAATTTGGCAAATGTTTTTAATTTTTGAAAATAAGGAGAAAACAAGGAAAAGAAATAAGAGAAAAGAGAAAAAGTAACTTATTCGAGAGTTAAAATATAACAAAAATATACATAAAATTAAAATAAAAACAATTGTGTTTTTTGTATTTTCTAATGTTTTTATGATTTTTCCAAAATTTTTAATTTTTTATAGTTTTCAAAAAATGAAAAATAGGAAAATGGTAAACATAAAATATTGCAAATATTTTTTTATTTTTAACATAATAAATAAAATCAAATATTAAAGAAATAATACAAATAGAATGATATATTTCTGATTTTTCCAGAAAGCATTTTTTACAATTTTTGGAGTTTCTGTGTTTTAAATGAATTTTGAATGAGTTTATTTTGTTTTTCTATTTTTGGTTTTTATTATGGATCTACGAATAAAACTTGATCAAAAAATAAAAAATAAACAAACATGAATTTTTTGGAATTTTTAAAAAAGTTTCCATATTTTTTTATTATTTTGTAATGCAAATAAAAGATATTTTTTATCTTTTAAAATTACAAAAAAGAATAAAATGATTTAAATGTTAAATAAAAATTAGTGATGAGGAAATTAATTAGCAGAAATACAGAATAAATTTTGGCATTTTTAAAAAGGTATTGCTATTTTTAATTCATTTTAACATGCAAAATAAAATTCAGACTCATAGGGACTTAAACCAAAGGAAACTAGTTTATAGACTAAATGATAATAAATAAAGAAAACACAAGGTTAATGATGTAATTTTCCCAGAAATGTGCATGCTAGCGCACGTGAGGTGCGCTGGATTGGATATAAATGCAATTTATTTAGTTATAGGGGATAAATAACAACATAGAACATTATCTACTTTTATTGCAAAAGACCCCAAATAACATGTGCACTACATGTGTTGTAGTTCAATAGAGACTAAAATGGAAATAAAATAAAGGGTAGGGATAAATTTGCAAATGTTCAAATAGTGCACAAACTGACACATGTCCTGAAAGGACTTATTTGCAGAACTAGAAACAAGAAGGAGTTGGAGTGCAATTTGTATACGTTTCAATGTGACACTTCGTACGACTGCGATGTGTTGAGTCTCTGATCCGATGACTGAAGATGAAAGCGCTCTTGAATGACATGGATTTGATCGGGATCTTAATCTACGGCTTGGAATTGGGCACCAATGGGCGATCTTGATTGAACCTAGCAGGATCATTCATGATCATGTGGCTCTGAGGAACATTGGAAGAACTGGCTTGAATGGTATGGCCAACAAACTTCAATCGAGTAGTACTCGCTCAATCTCAGTCCTAATCATCATCGGAATGTCTGTTGTCACTCATGCAACAATCCTGCTTCGACTGATGGTGGTATGAAGGTTTAATGAAGTCTGATCCCAGATCTGGAGCTAAATATGGATTTGAATGTGCTCCAGCTTCAAAATCTGGCTCCTGCACTCCAGGTCTGTCCCAAGGCCCTGCAATAGCTTGGTGATGCTATGAGTTTTTCTCTAGCTGACTTATTAGAAGCTAAATGTGAAGAAATGGTCGTGGATGAGGACCTCTGGTGAGTGTGATCTAAAGTAAGGCTAATCCTCAAATATGGTTTTTGATCTAAAGGGGATCAGAGATGAAAGAGAGTAAAGAAGGTTTGTGTGATGATGTGGGTGTGATCAGATGTGAGTGAAGATGACTGCAGAGCTTTGATCATGCAGATCGGAGTTCAGATGAGGTGAGCGGATTATTCTAATTATTGAAGATAGGTTGTAAAACTAAAAGCTAAAAATGAGAGCAAACTACCTAGATTATACCTACAGATGGAATGAGTGAGATTGTCGCCTCAATCCATGACGAAAAATGGAGAAGCTCGACGTCGGAAAAGAAGCTCCGTCGACGTGGTGATTCGTGCCTTCAAGAAGCTCTGACACGCTCCCGATCAAGGAGTGGCTACTTTATCACATCAGCTATCTCCCGTCGCCGATCTCAGGCGTGAAACTTGCGTAAAAATGGATCAACCCGATGAAGGTTGAGGTCTATTAATAGGAAAGGGATCTAGTGATATTTTGAATTCGAAATGCACGAAATCTGAGGCAAGATTAAGGAATCGATGACGTGGTGATGGAGGGGTTAGTGAGGGCTAACTAAATGGAGAAGGAATCGGGAGGAGTTAATGATCGAGGCATGAGTGAAAATTCTGAGTAAGGTGGCTGGTAAGCGAGAAATGGAGAAAGAGTGTTGATTGAGGGAGTTGACATGGGTCCAGCTAATCATAACCCTCCTAGAATAGGACAAACTCTGCTAGAAGGCAAAATAACTATAAAAAGTTAAAATATTAGGTTTAAAATCAGAAATAATTCCAAATATTTAAATATTGTAAAGAGTAAATGTTAAGGAATAACTATAGTTAATTTAGGTGATTTTTAATGATTTAAATAATTTACATATAAGGGTAAAAATAAATAAAATATGTTAGTTATAAGTATATGTACCTATGTATACATGACCATGATTTTTAGTTTATTGTTTTTACAAATATACATTTAATTTTATAATTTATTAATTAACAATATTTTACAAGGATTTTAATGGTGTTTCAGTTGATTTTTATAAAGTGGTTTATTATGTTAATTAAATAGTAGTATTTACAATATATATAATGGTATAAATACAATATGTACATTATCTTATTTTTTTTATTGTTTTTTATTTTGTGATTTTTATTTTTTTTATATATGTCAAATATAATATATAAAAGTATTTTAAAATACAAAAATACAAAGAAAGTAAATATACTTACAATATACATAGGCATAATATACAATAGTATCCCAAAGCCACATTTCACACCTTAAATCTGATTATTATGAAACTGCTTCCATTTTAAATATTATTTAATTTGGAGTACAATGAAAAAGTTTGGTTAATTTTGAGTTTTGTGAAGAGGATACTGATCTGGCAACTTGAGCTTTGTGGCTTTTTCAGAGTGTTGTTATTTACACAATGTACAAGGGTTATTTCTTGCAACTTTTTTTTATTATTTAAACATATTTTTGTGTACAAATTTCAAGAAGAAAACAAATTTATTTAAAGTGAATTTTGGTTTAAATAAATTAGTGTGAGTAAAATGTATTATATATAGTAGTGTACAAGTGATAAATGTGCGAAATTAGAAATTGATTTTCTAGATTTTCTTGCATTTAGGCCTTATCTCCCCCTATTTTATTCCTTGTCGATAAGGTCAAGTCTTGACCTAATCTCAAGGTCAGAGTCAGCATGTATCTATTACATATATAGCATTTTGTTTTCTTTTATTTTTCCTTTGTTTCTTTCTTTATTTATTTAGGTTAAAATAATGATAAATATACAATTTTACACAAGAAAGACGATTAATAAAATGAGTGATTTATGGATTGTTATAGGTGTAAATGATTAAAGATGATGAAATGCAGATTCATCATCCTCCTATGCTTTACCATTACCAGTCCTTTAGCAAATACTTATTTGAAGAATAAGTGGCTAAGAAGAAAAAGAAAAAAAATAAAGGGAAAATAAAGAACTTAGAAAAATATTGACTTTTAAACTTATCTTCATAAAATCAAAGTATGGAGCTCGCTCAGACATTTGGATTATTAATTTGGCGGAACCTTATTGGGAATAGAATTTAAGACTCAACTGCCCTCAAGTTCCACAACTTTATGTTCAGGTTGCCTCAATAGTTAGGTCAGAACAAATCTACATACATAAACTCTTGCGACTATGAATCTTTACTTGTATTGTATAAGTGAAATATAGCTCCCAACCTCAGAAGTGACAAAGAAACAACTACCTATAACAAGGTAACTCTAATTCCCCAATCATTCTACTCTTTCCTCGAGGAGCGAGGTATTCCCTTTTAAGTTCAAGTACAACCAGCTCAAGATGAGGGGATAGAGAAAAGAATGGATTATGGCCAGTATAGCCACATATCCTTGGAACTTGACTAGTGTAGCCAAGTCTCCAGCCACATGCTTCCTTGATATGAGACTTATTAATGTGTATATATATAATATTTAATCTCTCTTTTTTGAATATATACAAAGGTGCGACATGTACATAAGGAGTTTTTCTTCTTGAGCCAATAGACTATCCTTTTTTGAAGCTTTATTACATCCCACAACGTCTCGTCCTTAGACATTGGTGCCATTAGACTAGGTTAAGGCACACTGGCCACTTATTGTGACTATGAATGTTTCCATTCATAGGCTTCCCCAATCTAAAGGATTGTGTCTCGTCACCACCCCATCCGTGTTGAGCTATGTATAGAGTGCTCGTCTAAGTTAAGCCATTGCATAAAAGAGTCATGTGTGTGTTGTTATGTATTCTACTTAGACCAATGAAGATGACATGTAAACATAGCCTTATGAACTCAAAGAATTAAGTCACTAAACCTGGTAAGTCTTAACTCAAGTTCCTATAAGGTTCATTTGAAATTAAGTGGATTAAGGTCTTGCCAATCTCCATTCTTCGATTTTATTCCATACTAGTTTAATTGTTAATGCCATTCTGAAAAATGCACATGAAAATTCAAAAATATATACAAAACATTTTTTTGAAATAAAATAAAATAAAAGAACATTTTTTAAACAAAATCAAAGAGATTTGCAATTTTTATGGATTCTAGACTTTTTTAAACAAAGAAAAGAATTAGTGGATTGAATGTATTTGCAGGGAATCTATACAAATATACATGCAAGGATTATACAAAATTTATACAAGATTTTATTTTTATGTAAGGATTTTATTTACATGTTTTAAATACAAGTTTTACAAAAGGATTTTATATACAACAGCGAATTTTATAAAATCAAATACATCTTTTATACACATGTGTATTTTATACAAACATATGTATCCCATAATTTATATCCCACGTGAAAAAATAATTTTACAAAAAATCAAAAACTTTTAAAATCATTTTACAAAAAAAAATATAAAATATTTTTCCAAAATATTTATTTTACAAATGTTTTACAATTGTTTCTGCAAACTATTTTACAAACATTTCACAAATCATATTACATAGAATTTTAAAAATAGGTTTCAGCAAACATTTTACTTTCAAAAATTTTACAAATAGTTTATACAATATGCATAACTTTGTTAAAAAATACTTTACAAATTATTTACAAACAAAACAATTTTTACCAAAATTGTACAAAAATAAATTTACATTATTTTTATAGACACTTTTACAAACAATTTACAAACAACTTTACAAAAGTTTTTGTAAAATATTTTACAAAACAATTTTTAAAAATAATTTTACAAAAGATTTTTGCAAATCATTTTGCAAAATCTTTTTTCAAAACACATTTTTTAACTAATAGACATATTATTAACAAACAAAAGTACGACTTATGGCTAAAGTATATGTACAAATATACGACACTGCCCTATACTTAGCTCGAATTATGTCCTCATAGTGACCGAAGAGCTACAAAGAAAGACATAAGTCGTGCTAAGTATAGAAAAGTGAAAAGAATATAGATAATAATGACTCGAAGAATAGAAAGAAAACAGTAGAATCCATTGATCCCCCTATACATAGGATCAAATAATCCCAAGTATAGAAGACTGTGCAAATAAGGAAAACCAAGGATAAGAATGAACAACTCAATGACTCAACTTGTCCTCCCCTATACTTAGGGTTAAAGATCCCTAAGTATAGAAAAAGAATATCAACAAATTAAAGGACAAGCGAGAGAACAAAAAAATAAAAGAAAATAAAAATGTGAAAGGGAATGAAATGAACGACATCAATCCCATCATATTTAGGGTAAAGGATACCTAAGCATAAGCAAAAATAGGAGTGAGGAAACAGAATGAAAATGGAGAAAAACAAGTCATTCACCTCCCCAATACTTAGGCTAAAATACATCCTAAGTATAGCGCGCACACACGGAAAAGAGATGAACGATAAAAATGGAAGAAGAAAGAATGACTCGAAAGGATATTTACAAGAGAATATCAGTTCATGTATCAGATGCAGAAGATGTCAAAAAGTCATCATCCGATACCACAGATATGGAATCAACCACCAAAAGGAATGTATCACGATCTAGATATGGCTTCAGCAACTGTATGATCACAACAAATGGTTGTGTGTTAGATGACAACCTGGATATGGAGATGCTACCATTGTCAATCACATCTCCCACAATGAACGATCCTGATCATTTGCTTTTTACTTTGCCGGAATACAACTTCAATTTCACATCAAATAATCAAACTTTCTGATCAGGGGAGAAAGTTGTTGTTCTAATGTGTCTATCATGCCAACACTTGACTTTCTCCTTATACATTAGTGAGTTGTCATAGGAGAAATATTGAAATTTCAGCAATCTATTCAGATCCAATTTCCTAATCTATCCCACTTTTTCCTAATCCAAATTGCATACAAGGAATGCCCATAAATTTATTAATTAACTCAACGGTAAGTGGCAAGGATCATAAACTAATCTGTAGGGATACATACCCAATGCAGATTATACGTCGTTCGATAAGCCTATAGAACTGAGTCAAGCTTCTGGGATTAGTTTTTCCTAACCGGACGTATAAGTTTATGAAATATCATCTTTATCTTCCTATTTAAAATCTCAACCCAGTCGTTAGTCTGTGGGTGGTAAAGAGATGCAACTCTATGCTCAATGGCATACTCCTTCACAAGGTTCTTGACCTCTCGATTAATTAAATGGCATCCTCATCTAAAATAAGTATCTTGGGGATCCCTAACCATTCAATAATGTAGTCCTTGAGAAAGGAAGAAACTGTATGACTATCAGCGGCTCGGGTGGGGATAACCTCCACCCAATGACTAACATAATCCGTGACAAGCAGGATGTATTAAAATACCTGACTGACAGGAAATGGGTCCATGAAGACAATGCCCTAAGCATAAAAAACATCTGAAATCTGAATATATCTCAAGGACATGGTATCTTTGGAACCTACAATTCTGCCCATTTTCTGACAATCATTACAACCTCTAACATAATCTATAGCATCCTGAAACAGAGTTGGACACCATAGGCCATATTGTAAACCTTAGTTGTTGTTCACTACCCCGAATGATGCCCACCATACTCTTATTTGTGACAATGATAAAGTACACTGGTGTATTCCTCCTGAGGAATGAACCTCCTCCAGATACAATTTGCACCCCCATGAAATATATACGGATCCTCACACTGGTAAAAATGAATCTCAAACAGAAATCTGCCTACCTTATGTTTGGGCCAATCTTGTGAAACTTTCTTGGAGATAAGATAGTTCACAACATCGGTATAGCATGGGAGTGAGTGCATAGACAAAATGGTCTCATCTAGAAAGGTCTCTGAAATATGAAGTATTGATTTCTCATAGGACTCTGCATTTGTAATCCAGGAAAGATCATCTGCCACAACATTCTTTACTCCAGGTTTGTCTCAAATCTCCAAATTAAACTCCTGGAGAAGAAGGATCCTTCTGATAAGGCGTGGTTTGGCATCCTTCTTTGCTTGTAGGTATCATATGCCAGTATGATCCGTGTATACAATTATATGTGAACCAAATGTATGTCCTAAATTTCTCTAATGCAAACACTACTGCTAACATCTCCTTCTCCATAACTGTGTAATTATGTTGTGCATCATACAAAGTCTTGCTAGAATAATGTATAGCGAATGGTATCACATCCCTTCTCTACCCTAGAACAACTCCAACAATAAAATCTGACGTGTCCGTCATGATCTCAAAGGGGAGAGAGCAATTAGGTAGTTGTAGGACAAGAGCACTAGTAACCATGTATTTCATCTGATGAATAGCAAGGAGGACTTTCTCATATATGAACTCACTCTTCTTACATAGAAGCTCAATCAAAGGCGTGGCGATCTTGCTGAAGTCCTTTATGAATCGCCTATAAAATCTAGTGTGTCCAAGGAACGACCTCAACTACTTCAAAATCTGTGACGGCTCTAGCTTGGAGATCACATCAATTTTAGTGATGAATCTATGATTCATCAATATAAAATATATTAATTAAACTTGATTCCCCAAAATTCATTATCATTTCATCATTTAAATTGCATTATTAACATTCATGCATGAATAAATAATAATTGCATTTTATCATGCATAATTGCATAAAATAAGAAGTCAAAAAATCACAACCCAAGCGACCTATAAAATAAGATAACTTTCTTTATTTTTATTTAATTTATGTTAACTTTAAATCTCCTGAAACTACCTCCATTCTGTACATATCTAACAAGAGTAAATGAAAATTATGAAAAAATCACTAACGGGAATGAGTGGCTCACAAAACAAAACGCTAATTTCAGGAAAGTCGAACAAAATACTGATATCTCTCTCATACAATGTTGATTTAATCCCACTTACTTTTAAACTAATGTACATTCAATTATCTTCAAAACAAAACCAAGTTCGAAAGAATTGAAACTCACATGTGAAGGTTGGTTTTGGGCCTCTTTTGTGCATTATGTATTTTAGCTGATTTTGACCTAAAATTTTATGTATATAATTAACTCTTTTCATTTATTTTACATGACAAAATTTTAATCAAAATACTCAAAAATCCAAATCCAAAAAGTGCTTGAAGTCAAAGAAACTAACCGATTCTGAGTCCACACTGATAGTCTATATAATAAGTCCTCTTTATTTTATTTTCATGATTTATCTGTTATTAAAAATACAAAAACTATAGATTATGTACATATTTTTTTATTTTATCTTATTTTTCCTGATTTTTATCTTAATTAGAAATGATAAAAAATTACAAAACCTCAAAAGTAGGTATTCTATGTACATAGAATACCACCAAAAATATCACTTTGTATAAATGAATTTTGGTTTTGGTCCCGAATAACTTTCATGAAGAAAATTTTTCGATTCGAGATCGTTTGCTATTTATTTTTGATTTACCTTTGAATTTAATTCTGGATCCTCCACGTGTCATCATTGCGGTCGTTCATCTCGGTGTATCGGATGACCCTCCTCTCATCATCAACCTCTGGTTATCCCCCTCCTCCTTTTCTAAACAGATCACTCGCCACCTCCGATCTCCCTTGATTCTCGTCCAATCAATCACCACTGCCCTCCTCATATGAATATCCTGCGTTGAATCAAGATCTCAACCGAATATCCCATCAGATCTCTGACCTTCCCTATTTGTCGTCGACCACCTTCCATGTCTAGACCATCCCAATCAATCAAAGCCCCACCTTCTCGCCGCCCTTTTTATTACAACTATTCCCCCCTTTCCTTCCAGAGTCGACCAACTCCAGATCCCCTCCTCGTCGAATCCTTCACCACACCCTTCCTCATTATGCCCATTTCCATCTCCGGGCGCCCCTTGCTATAAAATCCTCATTGACACCCCTCTCTGATCCATTTGTTGATTTCCCAACACAACAACGAAGAGGAGGCACAGGAGGAGATCGCTTTGGCATCCTACCTCGCGTCGCGAGATCCGAAATATCCATCACGCGATGTCATTGCAGAGCCTCTCCCCAAGCAACTCTTGACTTGTTCCAGCATTGTGTCATCATTGAGTTGCTCTGGCTTCGGCCGTTGCGACCACTACCTCCTCACCTCCGTTCACCATCCACTGCATATACCTCTACCTCCAGACACAAAACCACGAGCAACATACCCCTCTTGTAAAGGGTCCTCCTCCTCATCCGACGATCGACACCAACCAGGGCTACTTCAAGGGCCCCTCCGACAGCACACCAACTCCATCTCTAGAAGCCATCAGAGTTGGGTTCCTCCTCCTCCTCCTCTGATAGGAGCTCCTTCACGACATCCAACACCACCCAAGCTTCCAGGCCTCTTCTTCATCGAGCTTCAGCGACCTACGATGGAGGTTTTCATCCCCAGCTAATCTTGTCTGAAGCTCCAGTCGGAGGGCCCTACTCCACCTCAACCACTCCGACAATCGCTTGCACCACCACTACTGATTCATCGATGGTTCAAGCTTCATCATCAAGCAAGAACTCTGCCAAAAACGAACCCCCTCCGCCTCAGAGCCGTCGGGTTAGAATATCAAGGAGGGCATGTGACCAACATCCCCATCTTGGGGAATTTGAAAGAAAGCCCTGAGTTTCAGTGACCAAGGAGCACATGCGTAGCATGTGCTTTCTTGGAATTTTACAAAGAATCCCCTCTAGGGGTCGATACACTTTTCAGTCCATGTTCTGCACTTTACATTTATTTATTATTGTTATTTACATTGAGAACCCTAGCTTTCTTTTGTATTTTGAACAACATTTAGGCATCGGTTTCTAGTTCAAATATTGCAACATTGTTCATCAATTATTTCTTGACATTATGGCATGTGATTATTAATTTTGTGATAAGTGGTTATTTAATAATGATTCTTTTAGTGGAAAATTGCATGTTTTGCCAAATTAATGATCTAAAATTCACAGATAATTAACTATCGCTCGAAAAAATGGCAAAAATTACCGATCATAGACTTATTTGTATTTTACATTATGTCTTAAAAATAATTGAACTTGAACATATCATTTCTTCTGTAAAAATTATTTCATGCTTTTCAATAATTACGTTTTAGTTTGTCTTAAACTTTACATTTTTAGACTTTAGGATTTTTTAAGATAGATCACATGGTGATAGAAATTAGACGATTTTATTCCCCAAAAATAAGTAGCTTTAATATTTATTTTAATTAATTATTGTGACTCACACTGTTTGCACCATTTAATTCATTAAATATTCATATTGCATCCGAAAATTCAAGAAAAAAATACATTGCATGATGAGCGAATGAAAGACAAGGTGAAGTGATATCAAAGGTCGTTGTGACCTCAATGACTCGATCAGACTCAACAAGAAAAATATAAGACCACAAAATAAACAATCAAGGCACGGAATCTAATGTAGCGGTCTCCGCTATTTATTTTACCTGGTATAGCGAACGGGGTCAAACACAAGAAGCATGAGTATATCCTACGAAGTAGTCGAGAATCAAGAAATAAAAGGCATCTTTTGTGGTTTTTAATTTGCAATTTTTTTATGTTTTCTAATAAGAAAACGAATAAAAAGATAAAGAAAATCAAACTTCAACCGTTTTATTAAGATTAAAAGTGCTCCAAAATTAGGAATAAAAATATTTTTATATTTTTTAAATATGCAAGTGTTTCTGGTGATTTTATGATGTTTTTCATAATTTTTATATGATTTTATAAAAATAAGACAAACACAAAATAGAAACACATTGTTCAGCCTTGACCAAAAGGCAAAATTAAAATGTTAAAATTGCCTAGAAGGTCTGGTTGCGACTTTTATGATAAAGTGCATAAAAAGATCAAATTACAGAAACTGAAATCTCTTTTATTTTTTATTTTTTAGAATTTTTAATGATTTTTATGAGATTTTTAGTCTTTTGTGATTTTTAGGATTTTTATAGAAGATAATGACACAAAAATGACATTGATGTGAAAACAAACTAAAACAAGCACATAAGAATTTTTATAGAATTTTTAGATAGTTTTTATATTTTTTTGGCATTTTATAAAATATATAGACAAATTTTTAGGGTTTTATTTTTAGAAAATATCAAATAAAATTAAATTAAGTCACAAAAATTATTACACATTAGCGGGAGCTAATGGGAATATTTATAGAATTTTTGGAGTTGGTTTAATAAGTATTTGACTAAAAATAAGACACATAGCACATAGGGACCTACTTGAAATTATCCCTAAGTTTTTGTGCCAATGTATAGCATTAGTAAATAGTGTAGGGCTATATCTTCAAATTAACCATTAATTCACGCACATGCAGAATAAATAATGCACATGGGTATATCTGCAAATATACCAAAGTTTCTATTCAAAGCATAACAGTAAAAAACACAAGGGCATACATGTAAATACATCAGATGAGCATGTAAGACTGCACGTCAGTTCAGTTACATAGGACTAAAATGCAAATATGAAAATACAAGGGTCCGTATGCAAAATATCCAAACCATTTTAAACTACTACAAATAATTACAGGACTAAACAAGAAAAGCCAAAACAACAAGGGCCTAAGTACAATTTACCCTTTATTGTGAGCGATCCAACAACCGATGGAGATCTACTAACGTGTGGACAGTCAGGATGGCTGGATACCCCTTCGACGATAGACAATTACTAGAGGATCCTCATGGATCGATCGATCGAGGATTCCTCGATGGTGGACAGACGATATTAGAACTGGGGGAAGACTCGATCTAACGGCTGGGATGACGCTTGGAAGAAGCCAAATAACTCACCTCCGGTGAGTTTTGGGCAGCCAGTACGTACGACAGGGACGTCCTCCCAACTGTTGTGGTGGGGGAAAGGTTGGCACGGTAGTCCGCAGCTACTAATGGGCTCAGAAAGGGCCGAGGTCTCCTAGAAGATCCCAACGAGGCGTGAAGAGCCGGAGCTGTTGTGCTTCCTCAAGTCGACCTCCAAATGAGGTCTAGATGCATCTAACCCTGGCAAAGTGTAACATGTGCTCGAAAGGGGATCCTCCGGTGGGGGTCAGGATGCTAAAATGCTCAAAAACCAAATGGGGTAAAGATGGACAGTAGGTCTCTGACAAGTGGGGGATTCAACCTATGTGGATGCTCCAGACCGACGGCTGGAGCCACGCGAGGGGTTACGGAGTAGTAGGAGAAGCAAAGGTTGTCGCAGATGGGGCGTAAGGCGGTCGTGGCGGCGGAATTGACCAGATGGGACTAGTGATCGGAGATGCTCTGTCTCGCGGGGAGAAGATCAAATCAATGGGAACTAAGCGAGAAATGATGTACCTGGGAGTGGAGGAGTCCGCCTGGGAATGTGGACGACAATCCATGGGGGTCTTGGCCTTGATGGCCGCCGTTGTTAGAGGTTGGGGCTCCTTACGACGAAGCTAGGGTAAACCTCGCCGGACCTAGGGTTCCTACACTCCAAATGATGCCCTTATCCTCTCCTTCTCTCGCTGTCAGTCTAGAAAAGGGGGAGCAGGCACATCCGAAGAGGTGGAGCAGCTAAAGATGCGGCAAAAGAGAGGAAGAGACGCAGGCTATATAGGTATAGGGGTCCGAGAAGATGCAGATGGCGCCCGCGAACTGAGGTGCGAATTCAGTAGAGAAAGATCGAGCGAGGGTCAGTGATCCACATCCTCAATCTGGAGTGAATGTTTAGGCGAAGAGAAGGTCGGGTCGAGTTTAGGAAATTCGGAGAAAAATGATCAAAAACCTAATTTTAAGGAGAGGGGATCCCGGGGGACTAGTTAATCGGAGTCAACAGTCCCCGCTGGACCAATCAGGGATGGCCTAGGATAAGGACAAAGACTGCTAGAGGACATAATGTCTAGTTAAATAAAGATAATTACATTTAAAAAATAACAAATGAATTTAAATGAAAAAATGAATAAATTGAAATTTTTTTATTATTTTTCAAGGAATTTTTTAGTGATTTTCAATTATTTTTTACAAAAAATAAATTAGGGTATATACAATATATAGTAGTATATACAGGTATATTATACCTATGTATTTTGTACAATTATTTTTATTTCACTATTTTTACACAAATACCCCAAATTTGTATTTTATTTATTTACAACATGTTTTTAGGAGTCTAAAATAATTTTTATATTATTTTTATTAGTTATGTACAAGTATATAATAAATAGAGAATGTTGTATGTATACATGTATTTTGTACAAGTGAGAGATGATTTTATTTTAGTTTTAACTTTATCTTTCTGATTTTTATTTTGTTTAATTTTCTTTTTAGGAAAGAATACAAGGAGATAAAAAGAATAATTTATTTTTATTTTATCCAAAAATAATTATCTACATAGGTAAATGGTATAGATAATATAGAGTAGGCCCTATCTCTCTCTACTTATTTTATTTGGTGATATGGTCAATGTTTGACCTTCTCTTGAGGTTCGGGTCACTCTGTATTTATTCTAAATACCTCCTTCCTATTTCTTTTCCTCTATTCTTTTATTTTTGCACAAATACATGCTAAATATATACAATTAAAATATGCATGCCAAATGTTAACTTATTGCATTTACACATATACATGATGTTTTGTCAAGATAAATAGCTAAAATAAAAGAATAAAGACAGAGAATCAGGGATTCATCACCTCCCTATACTTTACCTTTTCTAGTCCCTTAGCAAAAACTTAATTTAAGAAGAAGTGAAAAAGACAAGAAAAGAAAAAGAAGGAGAATCAAGGTTGATTATTAAACTAGTCTTCATTAAATTGAAGTATGGAGCTCAGTCAGACCTTTGTATTATTAGTTTGTCGGAACCTTTTGGACCTAGTCTTAAGACTCAACAGCCTCTAAGTTCCACAAATCTATGGTCAATACTACTCAATAATCCAGATCAGAACAAGTCTACATACACAAACTCTAATGACCATGAATCGTTTTTTGTACGGTGTAAGTGATATGTAGCTCCCCACCTCAGAAATGACAAAGAAGCAGCCCCCCTTAACAAGGTAACTCTAATGCCCTAGTCCAGTAGCTCTTTCCTCGAGGAGTGGGGTATTCCCTTCTAAGTTCAAGTTCAACCAGCTCAAGAAGAGGGGAAAGAAGATAATGGTTTTTTATCAGTGTAGCCATGTATCCCTGGGAGCTTAACCAGTGTAGCTAAGTCTCCCGCTGCAAGCTTCATGAGATGAGAATGGGTCACATAAGATTTGCTTTATTTGACTATACACACTCTGGCAGGCATTTTATTTTCAATCAAGCCTGCCCACTTTTTTGGAGTTTTTCTTTCTTTTGCACATTTTCTTTTTTTTATGTGCATATGTACAACATATCTACATGGTCCAGCATATATACATAAAGACTTTTTCCTCTTGAGCCAGTAGACCATCCCTCTTTTGAAGCTTTATTGCAACCCACAACTCTTGTCTTTAGACCTCAACACCACCAGATCAAGTTGAGGCGTACTTCCTTCACTAAAGTAAGATGAGAGGTTCCGCCTAGAAGTACTACCCTCGTGTGTTATCCCAAGCCAAAAGAAACTGCCTTCTCACCACCTCATCTGTAGAGAGCTATGTGTAAGGTGCTGGTGTAAGTAAAGCCATTGTCTGTGAGAGTCATGTGTGCGTTGTTAAGTGTTCTACTTAGGCTCATCAAGATGACATGTGATCATAGCCTAGTGGACTCAAAAAATTAAGTCACCAATGGACCTGAAAAGTCTTAATCCCAAATCCTATAAGGTTCCTCTTAGAATTAGGTTTAAGGTCTTAACCAAGCTTCATTTTCCAATTTAATTCCAGGCTAGTTTAAATGTCAACTGTGATTCAGAAGAATGTACAAATATTTATGAAAATCTTTTTATGCAATGTTTTTGAAAGTATGCAAAATTTTTGAAAAATATTTGAATGTATGCATTTATGCAGAAGTTTTGCAAATTATTTACAAATATTTACACAAGATTTTTTGCAAACTTTTTTTAACATTTTTACAAAAATTTTGTACTATATACATAATTTTGATATCAAAATATTTACAAATGTTTCACTCACAAAACATTTTTACAAACATTTGTACAAAAATAATTTTTATAATAGTTATGTATGTGCAAAAAAGAATTTTATGTTCAAGAAAAATTTTGAAAATTTACGATTTGTAGATAACGGATTTTTAGCCATTTTATTTATTAACGCACTCACACAAAGTACGAGTTATGGCTAAAGTATATATGTAATATATACGACACCCCCCGTACTTAGCTCGGACAATGTCCTCAGAGTGAACAAAGAGCGATAAAGAAGACATAACTCATGCTTAGTACAAGGAAATGAAAAGTAATGCTATACTACAATGATCAAGGAATAGAATGAAGAGGGCTCGGTGGTTCCCCCTATACTTAGGATTGAGTAATTTGAGTAAAGGAATGGACAAGGTTTACCTCCCCTATACTTAGGGTAAGATATCCCTACGTATAGGCAGCAAACAGAGGTAAAAAGAATCAAAAGAATACTAAAAAATCTGACACCCCCTATACTTAGTGTAAAGTACACCCTAAATATAGAGTAACCACAAGATGCAGATGGGGTGTTAGAGTAAAGAATGCGATGATATGGACAACTGGATCTATATAAGGCGGGAGACAGTTGTAATCAGGCACGAGATGCAACTTATGTGAATCAAAGACCACATCTCATGCAAAATGAATCGAGGCGACGTCAACGATTAGCGACTCATGATCAAGATATGGTTTGAGGCGCTGACCGTTAACATGAAAGGTGGACTTAGATGAAATCTCAGATATGTTGATACTACCATTGTCATGCACCTTTCAACCAGGTATGGTCCTTTCCACTTACTCTACAATTTCCCTGAAAATAATCGAAGCCCGGCATCAAACAACCATACTCTATGATTGTTGTGCGAGGAATTCGAGGACGGAAAGTTAATTGATGGTGAATAGGTCGTTGTTTATCCCCAGAATCCCACGTCAACAAAAGATTTATTTTTTTTATTTTGCTACTTATTAACCTGTATATCGGACAGGGTCGAACTCAGGGAGGCTACAATTCCCGAGGGTTATTCAATTAATCAGAAACTAATTAAAAGAAAACAAGAATCTCAAAGGACAACTATCCTTGGTTTTTTGTGATTTTTTTATCTTTTTATTTTTTTAATATTTTTTATTTCTAATTTTTTTATATTTTCTGATTTTCAAATTTTTAGTGATTTTGATTTTGCAATTTTTTTTAATTTTCAAAAATAACGAACAATGTGATTAAACTCAAGAAATATGCACACCAACTCTTTTTGCAATTTTTCAATTAGCCAAAAATGCTCAAAAAAATCGAAAGAAAATATTTTTGGGTTTTAAAAGTTTTGAAATGTTTTTGAGAATTTTTATGGAATTTTCAGACGTTTTTATATTTTTCTAAAAATTAAACAGTGAGGAAATAAGAAAATGTGCACAGTCTGGAGTAATTTGCAACTTAAAAATATATTAAGTGCCCAAAACTCTGGCAATTATTTTTAAGACAAACTAGAAGAAGATATCTACAAACAGGAACTGAAATCGTAATTTCTGGATTTTTCTAGAATTGTCTGTGATTTTTATAAGATTTTCGATGTTTTTTATTTTTTGGGGTTTTATAAATAATTAATGCGTGAAAATTGGTCAAAAATTAAAAGACAATGAAATACAATTACTCTAATGTTTTTAGAAGTTTTGGAGCTATTTTCGATTTTTTATGAATTTTGGAATTTCAAGCACGGAAAAATGGCATGTTTTTGATTTTTTAATAATAAGAATTGATCACAAAATGGAATGAAAATTTTACACTAAGAAGATATTCACATCAGGAGCGTAGCACAATTTTCGCATAATTTATGGATCATGAATAACATATATTTCATTCAAAAGATCAAGCAAACTATAATTATGCAGTTCAGGGACTAAAACATAAATACTGTGAAAGTTTTGGACTGAACTGTAAAGATTCAAAGTTTTTGCTTAAAATAAATAACAAAAATAAACAGATGGGATGTATATGTAAATTACCCAATAATTTGTGCTTTCCTCGTAATAATCTTCTCTGCGGGGACTGTTGTACAAATTTTGAATGTCCCGAGGGCTCAAATGTAATTTTCCCCTTTTATTTTTAATCAAAAGCCAAACCCTAGAGGGGTTTCTTCGTTTCCAAGCAAAAGGGGAATCAAGGGGGGCACCGACCCTTTTTCTTCGGCAAGGCGCGACGGGCGGTCGAAGGAGGTCTCGTGCGGAGGAGATCGGCGTCGAGGGCTGCTTCAGGCACGGGTGCGTGGGCTAGGCGAAGGAGGATGCGGCAGGGCGCGGGAGCGGAGATGGAGGTCGCACCGACCTCGCACGGGGCAGCTGGGTTGGCTGGCTCGCGCGGTGGCGGAGCGGCTGGAGGCGGTTGTGCCGCTGTCGGCGATGGTGGGTGGATGTGCGGGTCGCGCGCTGCTCGAGATCGGGCGGCACGTGGCGGAGATGTAGGCGACGCAGGCCGCGTGGCCGGAGTAGGCGGCCCTCGGCGGAGATGGAGCCGGCGCGGACCGCACGCTTCTCAGGAGGCAGCCCTCGGCGGAGGGCCCTGGTGGGCGGCGGTTGTGGCCGAGGGCAGGGGGCGGCTGCAATTATTAATTAATTTTTTTTGTTTTTATTATCTGGTTATGATGTAAACAGTAAATAAAAAAAGAAAAATCCCTTTTTTTATTTTTTTGTAAATTCGAAAATAAGAAAAGGAAAGATAAGGCAATGTTTTTTTATATTTTTTTATATTTTTATATTTTTATAATGTTTCCCTGCAAAACAAACGTTAGATAAAAAAACAAATGTTTTTTTGTTTATTTATTTACACTCGGAAAATGGATGGAGATTCGACGGAAATGATGGGTTCGAATCCGATCTCCGACCACCGTGTGTGGTCGGAGTTGATAGATCGTGAGAGATAGAAAATGAAGGTGGAGAGATTGATAAAGTGAGATGAAAAATCGAGTCGGTGGCGGATCAAATCAAGATGGATTTTTTTAAGATCTAGATAAAAAAATTTGACGAGACGAAAATGCGAAAAAATAAAACTATGATTGAACTAAGATAAAAATGCGAAAAATAAAACTATGATTGAACTAAGATAAAAATGCGAAGAAAAATTTGGATCTCACCTTAGGAGCGGAAAATGGACCGTGATCACCTCGACAAGGCCGACTCGCTGTCACCGGACGGCTCGGAGGCTAGGCACAATTCTCGACGAAATTTTTTCTCGGAGATCGGGCTCCTCTCTCTAAAGATTGATCAAGTTGGAATGAGGGAGATGGAGCCATATAAATAGAAAAGAGATGACACTTGAATTTTTGAATTTTTGGATAAGAAGACAAGAGAGATGAAAATTGAAATGTATTTTTGATTTTTTTGGTGGATGAGATAAAGTGAGAGATGAGATAAAATAGAAGAGAGATAAAATTATTAACTAATTTTTTTTGAATTTTCGTCACTTTATTTATTGGAATTTAAAAATGTTATTTTTTTATTTTTTTATGATGGTTGGTTAAAAATAGCAACTATATACATATACTATACACATATATGGTATTATATACAAGGGTAAATGAGGAAATTAGCTTTTTTTAGTTTTAAGAATGTTATTATTTTTTTATTGTTATTTTTGTGTTAAATAATTAGTAAAAAATATTTACAAATATATACAAATACAATATGCACAAAATACAAGGGAAAATTGCACAAACCCCCTAGAAATCCGACTTTTCAACTGTAACTCCAAAAATTATGAAATCACAGCCATTTTGAAGATAATTTAATTTAAATTCAATGGAAGTGATATTGGTTCAATTTGATATCATATGGCGCCGGAATTTATCTTTCAATTAGTGATTAGTGGCTTTTTCCAAGTGTGGCTACTTTTATTATGTACATGATTTAATTGTGCAATCATTTTTATTAATTAGGATGCATTTTTATTTACAACTTTGGTTTTGAATGTTATTTGATTTGGATTCAATTAAGGTATAAATAAATTAGTGTCAGTCTTATACAGATATACACAAAATAAGTGAGAAACACATTTTTTTGGATTTTCTGGTTGAGGACCCTATCTCCCCCTACGTTATTCCTGGACGATTAGGTCAAGTCTTGACCTTCTCTCGGGGTTCGGGTCATCCTGTATACAGTCTTTCTTTTTTTCTTTTCTTTTCTTTATTTTCCTTTCTTTCTTTATTTTTTTATTTTAGGTTAAAATTAGTAAGAAATGTACAATATTTACACACAAATGCAAGTTAGTAAGAATATGGAGTTAACGTTATATGCAGGTGTTTTATAAGGGATTTTAAGCTAAAATAAATGAATAAAGATGACGAATCGCAGATTCATCATCCCCCTATGCTTTACCTTTGCTAGTCCCTTAGCAAACACTTATTTGAAAGAATAAGTGAAGAAGAAAAAGAAAGAGAAAATAAAGTAAGTAGGACAATATTGAGTATTTAACTTATCTTCATAAAATTGTAGTTTGGAGCTCTGTCGGACCTTTGGATTATTTGTGTGTCGGAACTTCTGTGAGACTTAGAATTTTAAAACCAACAGCCTTCAAGTTCTACACATCATTGTCAAAGTTTTGGCCCAAAAGTCATCTTAGATCGATCCTCTTCCCAAAGCATACCTATGAACATTGAACAATCGACTCATATGTGTGAAAAATTTTAGCTCTTCCCATCCAGAATGCCGGACTACCATGCAAATCTCCTCTCCAATAACTTGTCCTCGGGAAGTCAGGTATTTCCTTCTAAGATCTGTCGTGCTGTGTTCACAATCGAATTGGGGGAGAAGTTAGAAGAATGAGAAAAGAACTGGAGGGTGGCCAGTGTAGTCACCTCTCCTTGTGAAGCTGGCCAGTGTAGCCGAGTCTCCACCAAGATCTGCAGGTTTTCTTGAAGCTTGGACCTTTTTGGTCAGATATTTATTTGGTAGTAGCTTCTTTGTATTTAGAGTTTTGGTGGTTCTGCTTGGATCTTGTTGTTCCCCTACGGATATAGAATCTTTTTTCCGTACATGTTTTGGGGTCTTAGAAAAAAATTGTGCCCAGCCGTCCATCCCTTTTCTGAAGCTTTATCTCAACTCGTACTCCGGTCTTTAGATTTCCACGCTACCAGAAAAGAAACTCATACTGTCTTCCAACATCCTTCTGAGTTGAGCTAAGTGCATAGTGCAGGAGTACAAATTAATTCGCTATTCGAGAGTTCTACCCAGAATGAAGAGACCAGGTTAGACACTAAGAGTCAAATGCTGCACATTGTCATGTGGAACTCAAAGAATTAAGTCAAAGATCCGAAGCTTCTAAAATCCTATTTCTCGGTGAAGTTCCTCTGAGAATTAGGTGGATTAAGGTCCAACTAAGCTCCATTCTTCAATTTTATTCCAGACATAGTTTAAATATCAATACTATCCTGAAAAATGCACATGCAAATGCAGAATATGAACAATGCAGAGAGTTTTTTTTTTGAAAAAGAATGATGCACATGTGAAAAGAAAGTTTTTATGCACTTTTTTTTGAATTATGCAAATTTTTATAATTTTTTTTGTTTTGTAGTTTTTTTAAGGAGAAAGGGTTAGTAATATATACAAGTATATACAAGAGATTTGTTTGTTTGTTTGTTTTTTTGTCATTTTGTTTTTGTTGTTTTGTTGTTTTGTTTTTTTTGTTTTTTTGTTTGTTTTTTGTTTTGTTTTTTTGTTTGTTTTTTTGTTTTTTTGTTGTTTTTTTCTCTCTCTCTCTCTTCTTTTTTTTGTTGTTTGTTTTTTTATATTTTTTTATATTTTTTTTATTTTTGTTTTGTTTTTGTTTTTGTTTTTGTTTTTTGTTGTTGTATTTTTTTTGCACGAGTGGATTTTACAAAATATACACATAACCCCCCCAAATAAATGTATTTAAAAGTACGAGTTATATCTAAAGTATATATACAATATATACGACACCCCCTATACTTAGCTCGAACTATGTCCTCATAGTGATCAGAGAGCGACAAAGAAAGACATAACTCATGCTAAGCAAAGGAAGGTGAAAAGACTCCTATGCTACAACGACTCAAAGAAAAGATAAAAAGAAGAGAAGTAGGTGATCCCCCCTATACTTAGGATCAAGTAATCCTAAGTATAGTGGAATGTACAAAGGGGAAAACCGATGAAGAGAATGTACAGACTCACAAAGACACGATATGAACAACATCACCCCGCTATACTTAGGATAGAGTATCCCTAAGTATAGGCAACAAAAACAAGGGTGATAAACAGGACGAATATGAGCAACACAAATCCTTCACCCCCCCTATACTTAGGATAAAGCACATCCTAAGTATAGCATATACACACATACACACACACACGGAAAAAGGGGTGAATGATAAAACGGGAGAAGACAGAGTGAAACAAAAGGATATACAAAAGGTGTTGAGCTTATGTATCGGACGTAGAAGGTGGAATCAAAAGATCATCGTCTAATACCAAAGATATAGAATCCACAACGGACAGGAATGTATCATGATCTAGATATGGCTTCAGCAACTGTCCGTTCACAACAAATGGTTGTGCGTCAGATGACAATCCAGATATGATAATACTCCCATTATCACGCATAGCTCTCACGATGAACGATCCTGACCACTTGCTTTTCAATTTTCCTGGGAATAAATTCAACTTAGCATCAAATAACCAAACTTTCTGATCAGGGGAGAAAGTCTTTCTTCGAATGTGTTTATCATGCCAGCGCTTGACTTTCTCCTTATACATAAGTGAATTATCATATGCAAAGTCTCGGAATTCCAGTAATTTATTCAAATCCACCTTCCTGTTCTTTCCTCCTTTCTCATAATCTAAATTGCATACACGGAGCGCCCATAAAGATTTGTGAATTAATTCCACTGGCAGGTGGCAAGGCTTTCCATATACCAATCTGTAGGGAGACATACCCAAAGGAGACTTGTACGCCGTCTGATAAGCCCATAGAACTGAATCAAGCATCTGGGACCAGTTCTTCCTATCTGGACTTACAAGTTTTTGCAATATCATTTTGATCTCCCTATTTGAAATTTCTACCAAGCCATTAGTCTGAGGGTGGTAAGGAGACGCAACTCTGTGCTCAATGGCGTACTCCTTCACAAGCTTCTTTACATCTCTATTAATGAAATGGCTTCCCCCATCTGAAATCAATATTTTGGGAATACCGAACCGCGCAATAATATGGTCCTTAAGAAAGGAACACACCGTACGACTATCTGCGGTTCGGGTGGGGATAGCCTCCACCCATCGACTAACATAATCCACGGCGAGCAGGATGTACTGAAATCCCTGACTGACACGAAATGGGCCCATGAAGTCTATGCCCCAAGCATCAAAAACATCAGAAATCTGTATATATCTTAGGGGCATGGTATCTTTGGAACCAACTGTTCCTCCATTTTCTGACAATCAATACAACCTCGAACATACTCTGTAGCATCCTTAAACAATGTGGGCCACCATAGGCCACTCTGTAAAACCTTTGTTGCTGTGCGTTTCCCCGAATGATGCCCACCAGATTCTAGCTTGTGACAGTGCTCAAGTACACTGGTGTGTTCCTCATGAGGAATGCACCTTCTCCAGATACAATCCTCACCCTCAGGAAATAGGTACGGATCCCCCCATTGGTAATAATGAATCTCTGACAGAAATCTGTCTACCTTGTACTTCGACCAATCTTGTGGAACTTTCTTGGAGACAAGATAGTTCACAATATCAGCGTACCATGGAAGCGAGTCCACAGATAAAATGGACTCATCTGGAAAGGTTTCAGATATAGGAATCATGTTCTGCTCAGAAGTCTCTGTGTCTGTGATATGGGAAAGGTGATCTGCCACAACATTTTTCACTCCAGGTTTATCTCGTATCTCTAAATCAAATTCCTGGAGAAGAAGGATCCATCTAATAAGGCATGGTTTGGCATCCTTCTTTGCCTGTAAGTATCGTATGGCAGTGTGATCCGTGTATATAATCACGTGTGAACCGATGAGGTAAGATCTGAACTTTTCTAGACCAAACACAACTGCTAACATCTCCTTCTCTGTAACTGTATAATTCCGCTGTGCTTCATCCAGAGTCTTGCTAGCATAGTGTATAGCAAATGGTACCCCATCCCTTCTCTGTCCTAAGACTGCTCCAACTGCGAAATCTGATGCATCGATCATGATCACAAAGGGAAGAGACCAATCAGGTGACTGTAAGACAGGAGCACTAGTAACCATTTCTTTCATCTGATTGAATGCAAGGAGAACTTTCTCATCGACAACAAAATCAGTCTCCTTACATAGAAGCTCCGTCAAAGGTCTGGCGATTTTACTGAAGTCCTTTATGAATCGCCTATAGAATCCTACGTGTCCCAAAAATGACCTCAACTGCTTCTGCGGTGGCTCTAACTTGGAAATCACATCAATCTTAGCCGGGTCAACCTCCATACCATGTTTGGAGATGACATGGCCCAATACAATCCCATTAGTCACCATAAAGTGACTCTTCTCCCACGAGAGCACTAGGTTTACCTCACAACAACGTTGAAGAACTCGGTCTAAATGAGCAAGACATGTGTCAAAACTATCCCCGTAGATCGAGAAATCGTCCATGAAGACTTCAAGAAAATTACCCACCATGTCGGCGAAAACGACCAACATACACCTTTGAAATGTAGCGGGGGCGTTACATAATCCAAAGGGCACCCGTCTAAAGGCGTAAGTGCCAAACGGACAAGTGAAAGTAGTTTTCTCCTGATCCTCAGGAGCGATAGCAACTTGGTTGTATCCTGAGTACCCATCCAAGAAGCAAAAGAACTCTTTCCCTGCCAACCTCTCAATAATCTGATCAATAAAGGGCAGTGGAAAGTGATCCTTCTTGGTAGATGAGTTCATGCGTCGGTAATCTACACAGACACGCCATGAAGTAGGTACCCGGGTCGGAATCTCCTCACCACGGTCATTCTTTACGATCGTAATCCCAGATTTCTTTGGGACCACATGTAAAGGGCTGACCCATTTGGAATCCGAAATGGGATATATAAAACCAGCATCACACCGTTTCTTAATCTCCTTCATGACAACCTCCCTTAGATTTGGATTTATATGGCGCTGGCATTCACGGGAGGGTTTACAATCATCCTCTAGGTAGATATGATGCGAGCACAACGCTGGATTGATCCCATGGAGATCCGAGATATTCCATCCTATGGCCTTGCGGTTTCTCTCAAGAACCTCTAGCACGTGAGATTCTTGTTCGGCGGTCAACTGCGAGTTGAGGATGACCAGAAACATTTGGGGGGGGGACCTGCAAGGAAGGCATATTTCAATGTTGATGGTAAAACCTTGAGCTCAGGTGGGGTCTGAATCGTCTCTGTGATAACCTCTGCTACTGTACTGGTAGATGGTATGTAATCTATGCTCTGTAGACTATCCACCTTGAGTATTGACGGCTCAACAAATAGAATATCTGATAGATCTGCGATGAATGATCTTTGCTCAGAGAGGAATGGCTCATCAGGATGTTCAATATTATTATCAATGAACGGCTCAGATATCTCAGCAATAATCTCAGAAAGATGTCTCTCATCTGTGCATAAATCAGGAAATTCAATGAATGACTCAGATATCTGTGCCTCAGAACTCTTCTCAAACTGCTCATCGGCAACTATCTCAATTAGACCACCAAGGGAACTCATGTCGACTGTGCTTTCCAGATAGTTCTTTTGGGGAAAGGACTCCAGGGTATCTATAAAATCCGTGAAAAGATCTGTCTCTTTGAATTCAGCAAGAAATTCACAGTTATCTGGTTCTGATATTGCTTTCTCTATATCTTCTGTTGCTGGTGGCGGTGATGGTTTAGGATTAGAGATCGTCTCAATTTTCACCTTGTCACTACGAGAGTGAAAGATGATCTCTCCAGTACCATAATCAACTGCTGCTTCAGCCGTTCGGAGGAATAGTCGACCTAGTATGATCGGGGTATGGAGTAACGGTGCAGAGGTATCCATATCCATGACAACAAAATCAACAGGGAATTTCATTCCCTGCACTGTTACAATAACGTCCTCTAAAATGCCTCTTGGCCTCTTAATCGATCTATCGGCAAATTGAAGGATCATTCTGGTAGTTTTAAGAGGCCCTAACTGGAATTCAGTTAATAAAGAAGAAGGCATGAGATTAATGGAGGAACCACTATCGAGAAGAGTACGATCAAATTCTTGATCAAAGATATGGCAACAGATGTGAGGTGCTCCCTTGTCTTTCTTTTTCGGCGGAAGGTTGCTGATGGCATGAACTGTGGCCATGGTCAAGATGTGTTTCTCTATTTCCTTTCGCCTGTTCTTCCTTGGTTGACGCTTTTGGGTACATGCCTCTTTCATTCCCTTTTTTACTGTAGGCATGTATTCCATGGCTTTAAGTAGTGGCATCTTTAAAAAGATATTCTGTAAGATCTCAACCACTCCAGGATCAGATAGTGCTATTTTTCATTTTTGAATTTTTTTAGCTTTGAGAGCAGAAGGAAATGGCACAGAATCAGAATAAACATGCAAACATTCGTTTCCTTTATTCAGAATGGACTCATCATGTATAAGAGGACAACTAGAATCAGTCTGTATAGTGTTGTCCAATCTAGGTGAAGGAAAAACAGAATCTAAAACAGAACGGGATGCTGCTGCTGGTGAAGAGGAAGAATCTGCGACTGGTATATTCTCCCTTGCTGATGGTGATCTGCATCTGTCTGGTGAAGGTGGTGGTGAAGGCGGTGAAACTCCAGATGTGGGTGCTGCTATACTGGGCCTCTCGACTATTGGTGAAGGAGATGATGTAGAAGATGATGCTCTCTCAGTGGACCGATCTCCCAACCCGAACTGCTGCGTAGGCAGCTGCAATCTCCTACCACTCCTGAGATGAATGGTGTCAGATAAACATGTAAAATCAAGGGACATACCTGTCTCGGGGGTGGGTGAGCTTTTAGCTACCTGCTCTTTACGTTTGAAATTATTGGGGTTGGCTTCGACCTGTGCTGGAATTAGTGTCTTGGTGGTAGTCAGGTCATCGATCCGCTGAGTCAGTTCATTCATGTTCTTCATAATCAATGCAAGTTGGTCCAGTGGTAGATTGACTGAAGGGGCCTCAGGTTGCTCATTGACTGGCTGTCGCTGAGACTGATAGTGCGGAGGCTGTTGGTACCCATACAGATTCTGGTAATGAAGAGGGGGGGGAGGTACTGTCCATAATAAGCAGTCTGCTGCTGGTTCGGCTGAGGGAAATACATGGACTACTGCTGTGGCTGGCCTTGTCTCCAGTTTTGGAACTGAGGTGGAGACTGATATTGAGGCTGGAACTGCTGGTGCTGGTACTGGTACTGCTGCTGCGGTCTGCCTCCTTGAAGCTGGTGGGTGGGCCTCTGTCCCTGCTGTGAACCCAACTGGCCTTGCCCTGACGGACGGGGCTGGTTTCGCTCACGGTCGAACCAGATACCATTCACCTCCTGAATGACAGGTGGAGGTGGAGACTGCTGCTCAGGAATGTAGGCCACTTCTTGTTGGTACGGAACTATCTGATGTGCATGCTACTGAGCTTGATCAGGTGTCTGCACGTAGTAGACATGCTGGACTGTAGATGGTCCTCTGCTATTTTGCTGAGTGGAAGGAGTCTGCTCCCTAGTAGAGGGGTCTACTGCTGCATTCGTATTGTGGACTGCACTGATTGTACTCACAAGAAGTTCCAAATGCTTTGTTATCACATCCAGCTTATCTAGGTTCTTTGTCCTCTGCTCAATCACATGAAGCTTATCGAGCTCCTTGGATCGCTTCTCAATAATGTCTACTTTGGATAGGTGGTCTCCAATGATAGCCAAGTCTGTGCTATCCACCTTATACACTTCTTGTATTGCCGTCATTTTGACATCCTTGTGGGGTACTGCAGGGGCGGTGACAGGGTGCTTCTGAAAAGCACGTGAAGAAGAAAGAGCTGCTGAACTTTCTGCTATCTCCTCAAAATTTTGATAAAGGACATCTTCGTCCTTGTTAAAGTGGCTTCCCCCACAAGCGACATCTACCAGCTTCTGATTCTCAATGCTTAAACCCCCAAAGAAATTTTGTACAAGACTGGTCTTTGGAATATCATGATGGGGGCATTTCTCCGTCAGATCTTTGAAACGTTCCCACGCCTCGTGAATAGGCTCTTGGGGCATCTGGGAGAAATTAGCAATCAGTGATCGCATTTGGTTGAGTCATCCAAGTGGATAATACTTGTTCAGAAATGCAGATCTCAACTCCTCCCAAGTGGTGACAACCTTCCCCAAGTGATTTAACCAGTACAAGGCTTTTCCCATCAGGCTGAATGGAAAGGCGGTCATCAGCACTACCTCTAATGGGATGTTTGGGTAGTGTACGGTTCCACAAATGCGATCGAACTGCTGGAGGTGTATATAAGGTTCTTCATTAATATTTCCATGGAATATTGGGAGAAGAGGTAAAATAGTTGTCTTAAGCTCAAAATGCCCATGAACCACAGGGATTTGTATCCACAAATTTGTCTGTCCTGCCCCTGGATTATAAGCATCTTTGAGTGTAGGCTTAGGCTCTACATGAGGTTCTTCTCCATTCCCACCTCCAGGGTTTCTGTTATCCCCCCTCTCCTGTCTTCTCTTTCTTGTCTTATCTCGAGAATCATCTCTCTCAATGTGGCTTGGAACTTAGCCTGCTCTGTTAACTGTGCTTGACTTGATTCAATGGAAGCTAACATGGTACTGTTGATCTCGCTTTGTTCCGACATGGCTCCCTTTCCCTTTGGTGGCATTAAGTATCCGGCTTCTGACTCTGAAAATGTATATGCCACTCGATTAGTGCCTAGAATTGATGGAGTCTCATATATTAATTCGAGATTAAAGCCAATCTCAAATAGTGGATTTATGGATGTTGTGAATTGTGAAGTGGGGAAAGAGGAATATTCGTGAAGTGAGTCTCCCCGAATAGAAGGTGAATGGCTCGGAGCGTAGAATGAGTTCGCGGAGTCCGAACGAGAAATACTCCGGGCCGACATCTTCGAAATCAATAGGCAGGATGCGAGAGCACGAATGTCAGTGAAAGTGAATGAAGGCACAAATTGCGCAGAAGGATCTTTAGCACTAACAAGCAAACACAATACAAACCCCCAGTTCACCAACTCAACTCAATGTGAAGACCGTGAAGGTTCGGTCAATTATCTTGTTGATTTTAGAGTTTGGTGATAATCACAAAGTTGTACAAACACTTAGGCTGAATTATGGGATTTGGGCACTAACCTCAGTGTGTACGCGAGCAAGTTAAAAAAATACAATGAGGGGGTTACTCTCCCCAAAACAATGATTTTTCCTTATATTTTTTTAGGGTCGAGTTTTCTTTAGCAGTCCTAAATTTTAGGCAGTTATCACTTGGTTAAAATATTTTCAAAGAATCGCCTACCGAGTGTCCAATTTCCTTTTTATATTATGTGAGTGAAAATAAGGAAGGAGATCGGAAATGCCAATGCGCGATTAAAAACGATGATGCATGCAGGGGTTAGAGACGCGTACCTTGTCGCCAGCACTCTACATGCAAGTGATCCGCGCAGAATTTAAATACAGAAATAAACTAACCTATATGCAAATGCAAGTAAACCGTCCTAGATGATAACTTCTATTAACGGGCAAGAACAAGTTAATTTGACTAAGTCCAAATTACGATCTAATCTATAGGCACAGAAATTCTTGTTTAAGGTATTTGGACCTAATTAATTATCTGGCTCAAGCAAATTAATTAAAGAAATCAATAGGTGGCTTTCGAAATCCACGGAAAACAAAGAAAATAAAGGCGATGAAAACAAAATCGGTGAGGTCCCCCAAGTGCACCGGCACTTGGCGAAACAGACCCCGCAACAAATGAATGTCCTTTTACAAAGTTCAAATGATAGAAAATCTCTCTTTTTTTTCTTTCTCTCTCTCTCTCTCTCTCTCTCTCTTTCCATCTCCTTCAATTCTTCTTCTCCTCTTCTCACGCTATCCTGCGGCTTGGTGAAGAATCAAGCCGCCTCCACGTCGCTTGGGTGCTTCGGCTCTCCTAGGATCGCCGCCTTCGCTCCGCGGGCCCTCGCAAGAAAAAGAAAAGAGAATATGTAAAAAACACAATTATCAAACATGGGAAAATGATGAAATGAATGCAGTGGATATAAACAATGAAGTAATGTGGCAAACAAATATTTACAACCAAGAATAGTAGGTCAAAAGAGAAACCTAACTACCCTCGCCGTGCCTCCCCGGCAACGGCGCCATTTTGTTGTGTGAGGAATTCGAGGACGGAAAGTTAATTGATGGTGAATAGGTCGTTGTTTATCCCTAGAATCCCACGTCAACAAAAAATTATTTTTTTTATTTTGCTACTTATTAACCTGTATAGCGGACAAGGTCGAACTCAGGGAGGCTACAATTCCCGAGGGTTATTCAATTAATTAGAAACTAATTAAAAGAAAACAGGAATCTCAAAGGACAACTATCCTTGGTTTTTTGTGATTTTTTATCTTTTTATTTTTTATATTTTTTTTATTTCTAATTTTTTTATATTTTCTGATTTTCAAATTTTTAGTGATTTTGATTTTGCATTTTTTTTAATTTTCAAAAATAACGAACAATGTGATTAAACTCAAAAAATATGCACACCAACTCTTTTTACAATTTTTCAATTAGTCAAAAATGCTCAGAAAAATCCAAAGAAAATATTTTTGGGTTTTAAAAGTTTTGAAATATTTTTGAGAATTTTTGTGGAATTTTCAGATGTTTTTGTATTTTTCTAAAAATTAAACAGTGAGGAAATAAGAAAATGTGCACATCCTGGAGTAATTTGCAACTTAAAAATATATTAAGTGCCCAAAACTCTGGATAAGACAAACTAGAAGAAGATATCTACAAACAGGAACTGAACTCACAATTTTTGGATTTTTGTAGAATTTTCTTTGATTTTTATAAGATTTTCGATGTTTTTTAATTTTTTGGGGTTTTATAAATAATTAATACGTGAAAATTGGTCATAAATTAAAAGACAATGAAATACAATTATTCTAATATTTTTAGAATTTTTGGAGCTATTTTCGATTTTTTATGAATTTTGGAATTTCAAGCAAGGAAAAATGGCATGTTTTTGATTTTTTTAATAATAAGAAATGATCACAAAATGGAAATAAAATTTTACACTAAGAAAATATTCACATCAGGAGCGTAGCACAATTTTCTTAAAATTTATGGATCATGAATAACATATATTTCATTCAAAAGACCAAGCAAACTATAATTATGCAGTTCAGGGACTAAAACGTAAATACTGTGAAAGTTTTGGACTGAACTGTAAAGATTCAAAGTTTTTGCTTAAAATAAATAACAAAAATAAACAGATGGGATGAATATGTAAATTACCCAATAATTTGTGCCTTCCTCGTAATAATCTTCTCTGCGGGGACTGTTGTACAAATTCTGAATGTCCCGAGGGCTCAAATGTAATTTTCCCCTTTTATTTTTAATCAAAAGCCAAACCCTAGAGGGGTTTCTTCGTTTCCAAGCAAAAGGGGGATCAAGGGGGGCGCCGACCCTTCTTCTTCGGCAAGGCGCGGCGGGCGGTCGGAGGAGGTCTCGCGCGGAGGAGATCGGCGTCGAGGGCTGCTTCAGGCGCGGGTGCGTGGGCTAGGCGAAGGAGAATGCGGTAGGGCGTGGGAGTGGAGATGGAGGTCGCGCTGACCTCGCACGGGGCCGCTAGGTTGGCTGGCTCGCGCGGTGGCGGAGCGACTGGAGGCGGTTGTGCCGCTGTCGGCGATGGTGGGTGGATGTGCGGGTCGCGCGCTGCTCGAGATCAGGCGGCGCATGGCGGAGATGTAGGCGATGCAGGCCGCGCGGCCGGAGTAGGCGGCCCTCGGTGGAGATGGAGCCGGCGCGGGCCGTACGCTGCTCAGGAGGCGGCCCTCGGTGGAGGGCCCTGGTGGGCGGCGGCTGTGGCCGAGGGCAGGGGGCGGCTGCAATTATTAATAATTATTTTTTTATTTTTTTATTTTTTTGTTTTTATTTTCTGGTTATGATGTAAACAATAAATAAAAGAAGAAAAATCCCTTTTTTATTTTTTTTGTAAATTCGAAAATAAGAAAAGAAAAGATAAGGCAATTTTTTTATATTTTTTTATATTTTTATATTTTTATAATGTTTCCCTGCAAAACAAACGTTAGATAAAAAAACAAATGTTTTTTTTGTTTATTTATTTACACACGGAAAATGGATGGAGATTCGACGGAAATGATGGGTTCGAATCCGATCTCCAACCACCGTGTGTGGTCGGAGTTGATAGATTGTGAGAGATAGAAAATGAAGGTGGAGAGATTGAGAAAGTGAGATGAAAAATTGAGTCGGTGGCGGATCAAATCGAGATGGAATTTTTTAAGATCTAGATAAAAAAATTGACGAGACGAAAATGCGAAAAATAAAACTATGATTGAACTAAGATAAAAATGCGAAAAATAAAACTATGATTGAACTAAGATAAAAATGCGAAGAAAAATTTGGATCTCACCTTAGGAGCGGAAAATGGACCGTGATCGCCTCGACAAGGCCGACTCGCTGTCACCGGACGGCTCGGAGGCTAGGCACAATTCTCGACGAAATTTTCTCTCGGAGATCGGGCTCCTCTCTCTAAAGATTGATGAAGTTGGAATGAGGGAGATGGAGCCATATAAATAGAAAAGAGATGACACTTGAATTTTTGAATTTTTGGATAAGAAGACAAGAGAGATGAAAATTGAAATGTATTTTTGAATTTTTTGGTGGATGAGATAAAGTGAGAGATGAGATAAAATAGAAGAGAGATAAAATTATTAACTAATTTTTTTTGAATTTTCGTTACTTTATTTATTGGAATTTAAAAATGTTATTTTTTTTATTTTTTTATGATGGTTGGTTAAAAATAGCAACTATATGCATATACTATACACATATATGGTATTATATACAAGGGTAAATGAGGAAATTAGTTTTTTTAGTTTTAAGAATGTTATTATTTTTTTTTTTGTGTTAAATAATTTGTAAAAAAATATTTACAAATATATACAAATACAATATGCACAAAATACAAGGGAAAATTGCACAAACCACCCTAGAAAACCGACTTTTCAACTGTAACTCCAAAAATTATGAAATCACGGCCATTTTGAAGATAATTTAATTTAGAATTCAATGGAAGTGATATTGGTTCAATTTGATATCATATGGCACCGGAATTTATCTTTCTAGTGATTAGTGGCTTTTTCCAAGTGTGGCTACTTTTATTATGTACATGATTTAATTGTGCAATCATTTTTATTAATTAGGATGCATTTTTATTTACAACTTTGGTTTTGAATGTTATTTGATTTGGATTCAATTAAGGTACAAATAAATTAGTGTCAGTATTATACAGATATACACAAAATAAGTGAGAAACACATTTTTTGGATTTTCTGGTTGAGTACCCTATCTCCCCCTACTTTATTCCTGGTCGATCAGGTCAAGTCTTGACCTTCTCTCGGGGTTCGGGTCATCCTGTATACAGTCTTCCTTTTTTTTCTTTTCTTTTCTTTATTTTTCCTTTCTTTATTTATTTATTTATTTTAGGTTATAATTACTAAGAAATGTACAATATTTACACACAAATGCAAGTTAGTAAGAATATGGAGTTAATGTTATATGCAGGTGTTTTATAAGGGATTTTAAGCTAAAATAAATGAATAAAGATGACGAATCGCAGATTCATCAATGATCTGGCTCAAATTGTTTATGGCTGATATGAGAATCATGCCATATCTTTACTCACTCCTTATACTGCAACCTGCTTGAGAAGGTTGTGTCTCTAAGCTTCTCCAGGGCTGCCAATTCTACCTTCCTTTGATCTCCTATACTCTCTGGATCCAAAATATATCAGTGACAACCCATAGTGAGTTATGCTTGATCTCAACAGGTAAATGGCAAGGCTTGCCATAAATGAGATAAAAGGGAGATGTACCCAAAGGTATCTTGAAGGAAGTCCCATATGCCCACAAGATCGAGTCCAAAAGTTGTGACCAATCCTTTTGATCTGGGCAGACTACCTTCTGCAATCTCATCTTGATCTCCCTGTTCGATACTTCAGCAAGACCATTGGTCTGAGGATGATATGGAGTGGCAACACGATGGTCTATTCTGAACTCGTTAGCAAGGGCCTTTACCTTGTCATTGATAAAGTGAGACCCCCCATCAGATATCAATACTCTCGGCATCCCGAACCGTGAAATGATATTCTTCCTCGAAAATCTGCAAACAATCTTGGCATCTGTGGTTCGAGCGGGTATGGCCTCAACCCAATGACTCACATAATACATAGCCAACAGAATTTACTCGAATCTCTGACTCTTAGAGAATGGACCCATGAAATTAATGCCCCATGCATCAAAAACCTCACAAAGTGAATGGGCTGCATGGGCATCATATCACGTCGTCCACAAGTACCCATCCTTTGACAGTCAATACACCTCTTCACGAATTCATCACAATTTTTGAAGAGGGTAGGCCACCATAGGCTGGATTAAAGAACTTTCTGTGTTGTTCTCCTCCCAAAATGATGTCCTCCTACCTCAAGCTTGTGGCAGTGTGTGAGGATGTTGTGGTGCTCCTCCTGAAGAATGCACTGATGCCATATGCTATTCCCTCCTTTATGATAAAGGATAGGATCCTCCCAATGGTAGGACTTGGCCTTCGCAAGGAAAGTCTCAACTCGCTGCTTGGGCCAACCATGTGGAACTTTCTTGGCAACAATATAGTTCACAATATTGATGTACGATAGAAAGGATTGCCTCATCAGGGAAGGTCTCTGTAATGGGATCAATCTGCTCATATTCCTCAAAATTTTCTAATTGGGAGAGATGATCCGCCACCACATTCTTAACTTCAGGTTTATCCATAATCTCAATATCAAACTCCTGAAGTAGAAGGATCCATCTAGCCAGTCTCTCTTTGACATCCTTTTTTGCCATGAGGTAACTGATGGCAGTATGATATGTAAAGATTGTCACTCTAGATCTAAAAATATATGATCTGAATTTGTCCATGGCAAAGACTACGACTAGCATCTCTTTCTCTGTGATAGTGTAGTTACGATGTGTGGCGTCCAATGTACGGCTAGCGTAGTGAATGGAAAATGGCACTCCTTCGCTCTTTTGTCCCAGCACAGCCCAAGCGGCAAAATCGGAGGCGTCCGTCATTATCTCGAATGGGAGAAACCAATCAGGTGGCTGAAGGACAGGAAACTCAACAACTAAGCTCTTAAGAGTCTCAAATGATGCAAGACACTTACCATCTACAATGAACTCGGTGTCTTTTGTCAGCAAATCAGTCAACGGGAGGGTAATCCTGTTGAAGTCATGAATAAAACATTGGTAGAAATCGACATGCCCCAGAAAAGACCGTAACTACCACAAGTTGGATGGTGGATTGAGTTTCCTGATGATATCCACCTTGGCCAGATCAAACTCCATGCCCCTGTTGGAGATGATATAACCAAGCACCGTCCTTTGATTCACCATAAAGTGACACTTCTCCCAAGATAATAAGAGATGCACCTCTATGTAGCGCTGAAGAACGCGGTCTAGGCAGTCAAGACAAGCATCAAACCCATCGTCATAGACCGAAAAATCATCCATGAAGACCTCTAAACAGTCACCCACCATGTCCGAAAATATGGACAACATGAACCTTTGGAATGTCGTCGCGACGTTACATACACCAAAGGGCTTCTGTCTGAAAGCATAAGTCCCAAATGAACAAGTGAATGTCGTTTTGTCCTTGTCCTCGGACGCTATGGCCACCTGATTGTATCCGGAGTACCCTTCAAGAAAGCAGTAGTGACTCTTCCCAGCTAGCCTCTTTATAATTTGATCAATAAAAGGCAGTGGGAAATGATCCTTCTTGGTATTCTGATTCAATCGTATGTAGTCCACACAGACCCTCCAAGAAGTGGGTACCCGAGTAGCTATCTCCTCTCTAGACTCACTCACAACTATAGTGATTCCCGTCTTCTTAGGCACCACATATAATGGACTAACCCACTTGGACACGGAGATGGGGTAGATAAAATTAACGCTCCACCATTTTGATATTTCATTCATGACTATCTTTCGAAGATTCGGGTTCAGTCATCGCTGGAACTCACACGATGACTTAGCGTCCTCTTCGAGATAGATATGGTGGGAACATAGAGCCGGACTTATCCCCTGGAGATCAGTTACACTCCATGAAATCACCTTGCGATTCCTTTCAAGAACCTCTATCAAATGAGATTCTTGTTCTCCAGTCAAATATGTTGAGATAATGACTAGGTACATCTCATGCTCACCCGTAAGGAATCTATACTTCAGCGACTGCGGCAAAGGATTCAATTCAGGACGACTGGGAGATGGTAAATCTGCCCTTTGAAAGTTCTAAGTAAATGCAACCAGATATGAATGAAAGAACTCTCGTTGATCATGCAAAATTGGCGAAGACAACCCTGCTGGTATATTTGTAATCGGTACTGGTACGGTCTCCAACCTAGCTATTGTCTCTATGGAAATCAGAGAAGGTAATAAATCATCAAACTCTGCCCAATCTATGTCTAATTTCGAGGGATCTGAATCTGAATCATAAGAAATATACTCTGCTCACTGTCCTGGACACGGTATCTAGACTCAAATGTGTCCTCTACCAAGAGTGTGCTCTCCAAATTCTCCTCTGCTGGGATCTGTGAATCTTTGGAACCTGAAGGTGACAGATCTATCAGCAAACTGAAGGACTATCCTGTTCTATCGAAGAGAGCCAAACTCAAATCAATCGAGTAAGGTTGCTGAAAGGAGGATGATGGAAGAGCCATTATCTAATAGAGTACGGTCAAATCTCTGCTCCTGAATATGGCATCTGACATAGGGAGCTCCTGCATCTGGCCTCTTATCTGGAAGACGGTTCTAGATGGCGAAGCAAACGGCATGGGTCAGCACATGGATCTCTGCTTGATGGTTCCTCTTCTTTCTGTTGATAGTGGTCTTCTCTCTCAAGTTCTTCTGGAAGAGAGGGATGAAGGATACGGGTAAAATCCTCAAGCGCATCACGGAAGCGTGATGATCGCATCGTATGTGATCGGGAGCGATAAGTCGCACTAGTTTCTCGATGCAGCAGAAATTAAAAATTTTCATGTGACGAAACCACATGATCCAAGAACGCTTCTTGGATCGTTTCGTCTAAACCACAAACAAGTAATAGGATTACCCCTTGAAGCGTGGTTGCGATCAAGTCTCTAAACCAAGAGACCTCCTGTCTCAAGTCCGATCTAACGGAGGAGACGCTTGCGAGCGCGGGGATGAATCGCGTGGTCCTCGCAGTTCATGTAGATGATTCAAGCAGCGGATCTCCTGATCTCATCACACAAGATCCAACATCTTCTTTACGAGCGAGACACACTGAAGGAGATGGAGATCCACGAGTTGATGATCTGGCAACATAACTATGATGTTGCGTCGATGATTACTCTCACAATGGTTCCATGGTGGACGGCCATTATAAGAGAGAGGGAGAGGCTTGGCATGTGAGACAGAGAGAGAGAGAGAGCATTCATTAATTATCTTGTTCAAGAGCAATGGATGCCTCTTCTTATATAGGGTTTTCGGAACCCATGGATCCCAATCCATGGACAAGACACAATCAACAGTTGAGATTGATTTGTGTTTCTTTCAATGGCTATGATCTTGTTGTAAAAACACAACAATAATTAATTTAATTTAATTTAATATATATCGATAAATCAATATATTTAAATTCAAATCAAATCAATTAATTATCCTTGGAGATAATGAGGAGATAAACCATATCCCTTAAAAAGGGGGATGTCTACCAACATCTCATGAGATCTCATTATCTCATGAGATACATCATCTCATGATATCTCCAGGATTTACAACAACAATTGTTGTAAATTATTTCACAAAAATAATTCATAATTATCTTGTGAAATATTGCAACCATGCCATTGGAAAAATGTGAATCACATTCACATCCCAAAATAAGATGTAAATTATATTTTAATTAATTATCCAATATAAATCCGATTCACATCAATAATTAATCAACAAATATAAATCACAAATAGCTCTCCCTTATATATTATAAATCACATTTATAATATATATGATTAATATGGATAGTGTTGTCCACATTATTCATATCCATGATAATTAAATCACATTTAATCATCTTGGATCTCTTTTCTCATGTGCCCAAATAACATGAATGACATTCACACTATTCACATCGTTGATAATTAAATCACATTTAATTATCTCAAATAAATCTCCTTATAATATGAATCAAGTTCATATTATTCATGATAATTAAATCACATTTAATTATCAATTTTCTCGATGCTTGGATACACATATCAACAATGAAATTATTCATGAACTCTTTCCAGGATAATGCGCTTTCTCCGCGGATACTTGGAGATAAGGATAGGGTGCTTGTATTGTTCCACGTATAGTGACTTGGATATTTAGATCACATCTCAAATCCAGATCTCGGGCCTCCCATAGATGCTTGATTAAATCAAGACCGTAAATCTAATCTTCTCATTGCATCTGAATCACATTCAGATCAATGTCCAATATTTGGACTAAGATCATATTACTTCTCTACTGAGGGGAGTCACTAAAATCCATACCCGTTTCATCACTCCCTATGAATGGAAGCGTCATGATTATACAATCGTTTATGATCACATCACCCTCAGGTATTCCCAACACCTGTACATCCTGCATACTGGAAGACTCAGAATAAACCTGAAGTATTAGATCAACTTTATATTGTCTACTTCAGGGTTTTATCAGTGAGTTTCTCATTTGATCATTGGAAGTTGATATCAATCATATACTTTCCAGAAGCATATATCATACCTAGGTCTTGATCATATACTTTCCAAAAATATATATCAAACCTACAAATTCAGTCAAGCTTCCAAAGCAAGACGACCGTACACGGAATTTGATGCTTCCCAATATCTCATGAGTGAGCTCATGTCTTCCGGTTCAATTGTGAACCTGTATGATCCCTTCGAGAGATCGTATTACTCATATGCTCTCATATGCACACCAGCGCGCCGGTGTATAGACCTTGGTTAGGTCATCAATCTATTGGTCTGACAAATGTATATACGTAGACATATAGTAACACATCTAGCTCCGGTCAGAGGATGCGTGCCTATATCGTGACAGCATATGACATAGGACTTTGGTTATCTCGATCTCGTTAAGTCAACTCTTTGACCTAACTAATCTGACACCTTCGAATCTCTATTCTTATGTAGAGGACCTGCATGTAGAGGTCGGTCAGATATCAACCTATGTGAGAAAGGATTGCCATCTCCTACTCAGGCTGAAGATTGCATCTTAACAATCATTTGGCAGTACTTGATGAGTCATCAATCTAACTCTTTAAATATTCATCCAAGCACCAGCCTCTATGATTCAATAATTGAATCAACAGTTGTATGATCATTAAGATAGCCATGGTACATAACCCTAATTGTAGTAAGGGACCTATTATGCAAATTATTTATTCTTCATTTTAGACAAGGGAATGATATGTGCAATAACATTTATTTCATAATGGCTTGTCATGGGCTCGCATGTCCAACAATCTCCCACTAGCCCAAAGAGCCATTAATGGGCTAATAATTTAAACCCACACTCATGTGACAATCATAGGCTATTTAAAAAATAGCTAGGTAAGCTGATCAGTCACTCTGTTCCTACGAGACTACGCCAAGTCCTTTTATGACACTTGCATATCCCCCGTAACAGTGCTCGCATCTAATGCAAATGTTGCATCTTATGCAACCAATACTCAATATTGAAGAAACAATTATAGTGTCCTTGACACTATTGCTCAGTAATTATTATAACCAGTATTTCCGTAATCCTTATTAGAATAGCCCTATTCCTGGAGATCTCTATCTCCTAAGGCATCTATAGTTAAGACCCTTATAGATCACTATCTACAAGGTCTTAAACTTCTTGAAGATAAGAATTAGAGATCACTATATCGAAAGTCTTGTCATCTATGAAAATTTTGTTATTACTGCAATCAAGTGTTTTATCTCCATAGTAGGATTAGCAACACTTTACTACTCCCACCGCATGGCAGATATCTGACTTTTGTACACATGTCGCATACACTCAACTTCTCGTAACTGTGCACAAGTGCAAGTAGTTCTAGCATTCACTTCCTCAACTCTTTGAGGTGCTATCCCTTTAGATAGGTCAATACCATATCTTAAGGGAAGGAAGCCTTTCTTGGAATTTTTCAGAAAATGGAATATGTCCAAGGTGTACTACAAATGTAAGGGTCCCAATAGCTTCTTCTCTTTGTTTCTCAACACCTTCAGAACTAAGATACAAGAGGCATCTTTTGAGATCATATCTCAAGGTATGGAATAGCCAGATCACAAAACACTTATTATCATACTTATATCATTTTAAAATGACTAGGATATTATCTACATTTAGCATGATGAACACAATGGCACTCCCACTAAGCTTCACATGGTTCATCAAGATTCTATCTGAAATCATAACATTTATAATTTCATCAAATCTTATGTTCCAACTACAAGAAGCTTGTTTGAGTCCATAGATGGATTTATTTAGCTTGCACATCTTTCTTTCCTTAACCATGAAGCCCTAGGGCTACTTTATGCGAATATCCTTAGAGAGGAATGCAATCTTGACTTCCTTCTTGAAGATGTCAAAGCCAAGTTGTGTAGCTACAATGAGCAACAATCCGATGGGTTTAAGCATGGTTACTGATGAGCAAGTCTCATTGCAAGCAATGTCTTCCCTTCTAGTGTGTAGCTCATGGCTGCGAACCGTGCTTTGAAGGTCTCTACCTTCTAATCAGATTCCCTCTTTCTCTCGAAGATCCATTTACACCTTAATGGGTCTTACCCTTATAGGTGGTTCCTCGAGGGTCCATATACAACACTTTTATATGAAGTCTACTTTAGACTTTATTGCTAAAATCCATCTTTCCATGTCATGATCCTCAAGAGCTTCATCACATGAAGTCCAATCATTGTCAGACTTAACTGACACATGGAATACATCCTCAAACTCATTTGAAGAGGTATTAGTGTTTCATCTTTAATTGTCCTTTTGGTTTTCGATTTCAGGAGCCTCATTATCATCTCAAGATTCAATGAGTTCCTTTACTTCATTTTCATCTTGATTCTCAAGAGAGTCATCTCTAAGAATCACATTCTCAGAGATGAGATCTTTTAAGAATCTCAGGGTCATAAAGTAGGTATCCAATACCATCCTTTATATTCCTAATGAAGTAGCACTCTCTAGTGCTCAACTCCAGCTTACTTGCATGGAATCTTATTAAAGATATATAATGTAGTCTCTACTACATATATACCTGGAAACTAATAGGTAATTATGCTAAAATTTCATCATTGATCAAATCATGTCACACATTGTATATCCCTACAACTCTATTGAGTTTAGGTTTATTAAGCGGGAACACATTCCACCATGCAAGTCCAACTTGCATATGCCAATTTGGTCTTTAATACCCGGGCCCACCACCCCTAAGGTGATGTTGACATGTCATTAATTGAACCAACCGTCAACATGCTTAATACTTGCTATACGCAATCCAATATCGCCCCAATAATATGAGGACTCGATATTGGGGTCACTACATATACGGCCTTACTATTTCGAGAAGCGAAGAGCCCGATCCAAATGGCTTGTATGCAGGAGCTGTCACTTTGGATAGGCATCTCCGACATACAATCTATGGCGACGGAACCCTTCGCCTTGACGAGAGACCATGGATGTCACTAATGTGATCCTCCCTATCATATTCAAATTCTAATTAATCATTATGATCAATTCTTCCAAGGGAAATAACACCTCTATTTATAATATAGTGTTTAATTTTAATTAGATCCCAATTAATCGAATCATATTAAATTAATGATCCAATTAATATCCAACAAACATTCTTAGTTGTTACTTGAATTATGGTATTATCTCAAATACCTATTATTTTGAATTTTAATAATTAGATATACATCATGATTTATTAAGCATTATACCAACCCTACCCACTATCATGGCCAGTACCGACAGGAGTGGGACAGTCCACACACGGTGCAACCTGCTACCCCAACGCTCCCCGACTAGGCACCATATCCGCCCCGAGAAAGGATAATGCAAAATAGATCACTTTGTACTTGAGATGATCATCGGGGTTTCAACCGAAATTATACCATATAATAATAATAATCAAAACCATTTTGATTAGTATTATAATGAGATTTGCTAAACAAATCCCAAATCCTATTCAAGCAATATATTTGTTGGAATGTAGATCATGTAACCAATTTGTGATCTAGATCACATCTAATCAATAATTGGTTAGGGAAATGTCATTTATGGAAATAATTATCATCAAATATTTCACAAATATTTATGCACAATTATTCCAGGAAATTAAACAATTTAGTTTCACTAATTTCTTAAATGGCAATCACTAGGTTCTTGATTAGGAAAGTAATTTCAGCAGTGACCCTCACTTACTAAAATTACCATATCTCAATCAAATTAAATCTAGATTATGCAAAATAAGTTCATAAAGTTTGATAATTCGATTTATAACAGAATCTAAGTGATTTGCATGCATTTCAAGGTGTTGCAAATCCGTAATTAACATCATAATTACATCATGATCCGCAGTCCCCGAAACAGTGGATATATGGTTATTAAAAAGATTATATCTTGAGTTATCAGATTCTAAATCATGCAAACTAAAATCCTACTGTTTCCTTAATTAATGGGAAACATTATACAATTTAAAATTTAGTGTTTAAACATTTTAAACAGGGTCGAAAATTTATCACAAGACATGCTGCGAAAATTGAAATGCTAAAACTTTCACGAACCCAAACGAGCCCAAATCTTCGTAGGTTCTTGGATGTCATCCAAAACTTTCGACAAATTGGCTCTGATACCACTTGAAGGATACTAGTAAAATCCTCAAGCGCATCACGAAAGCGTGATGATCGCATCGTATGTGATCGGGAGCGACTAGTCGCACTAGTTGCTCGATGCAGCGGAAAATAAAAAAAATTTCATGTGACGAAAACACATGATCCAAGAACGCTTCTCGGATCACTTCATCTAAACCATAAACAAATAATAGGATTACCTCTTGAAGTGTGGTTGCGATCAAGTCTCCAAACCAAGAGATCTCCTGTCTCAAGTCCGATCCAATGGAGGAGACACTTGCGAGCGCGGGGATGAATCGCGTGCTCCTTGCAATTCATGTTGATGATCCAAGCGGCGGATCTCCTGATCTTGTCACACAAGATCCAAATCTTCTTTACGAGCGAGACACACCGAAGGAGATGGAGATCCATGAGTTAATGATCCGGCAGCATAACGATGATGCTGCGTCGATGACTACTTTCACAATGGCTCCATGGTAGATGGCCATTATGAGAGAGAGAGGCTTGGCATGTGAGAAAGAGAGAGAGAGAGCATTCATTAATTATCTTGTTCAAGAGCAATGGATACCTCTTCTTATATAGGGTTTCGGGAACCCATGGATCCCAATCCATGAACAACACACAATCAATGGTCGAGATTGATTTGTGTTTCTTTCAAACTATGATCTTCTTGTAAAAACACAACAACAATTAATTTAATTTAATTTAATTTAATATATATCGATAAATCAATATATTTAAATCCAAATCAAATCAATTAATTATCCTTGGAGATAATGAGGAGATAAACCATATCCCCTAAAAAGGGGAATGGCTACCAACATCTCATGAGATCTCATTATCTCATGAGATCTTATTACCTCATGAGATACATTATCTCATGATATCTCCAGGATTTACAACAACAATTGTTGTAAATTATTTCACAAAATAGTTCATAATTATCTTGTGAAATATTGCAATCATGCCATTGGAAAAATGTGAATCGCATTCACATCCCAAAACTAAATGTAAATTATATTTTAATTAATCATCCAATGTGAATCCAATTCACATCAATAATTAATCAACAAATATAAATCACAAATAGCTCTCTGTTATGTATTATAAATCACATTTATAATATATATGATTAATATGGATAGTGTTATCCACATTATTCATATCCATGATAATTAAATCACATTTAATCATCTTGGATCTCTTTTCTCATGTGCCCAAATAACATGAATCACATTCACATTATTCACATCTTTGATAATTAAATCACATTTAATTATCTCAGATAACTCTCCTTATATTATGAATGAAATTCATATTATTCATGATAATTAAATCACATTTAATTATCAATTTTCTCGATGCTTGGATACATATATATATTAACAATGAAATTATTCATGAACTCATTCAAGGATAATGCGCTTTCTCCGTGGATACTTGGAGATAAGGACATGATGATTGTATTGTTCCACATATAATGACTTGGATATTGAGATCACATCTCAAATCTAGATCTCGGGCATCCCATTGCTTGATTAAATCAAGACCGTAAATCTAATCTTCTCATTGCATCTGAATCACATTCAGATCAATGTCCAACATTTGGACTAAGATCAGATTACTTCTCTACTCTAGGAATGGAAGCATCATGGTTATACAATCGTTTATGATCACATCACCCTCAGGTATATCCAACTCTTGTACATCCTGCATACTGGAAGACTCAAAATAAAACCGAAGTATTAGATCAAATTTATATTGTCTACTTCAGGGTTTTATCAGTAGGTTTCTCATTTGATCATTGGGAGTTGATATCAATCATATACTTTCCAAAAGCATATATGATACCTAGGTCTTGATCATATACTTTCCAAAAGTATATATCAAACCTACAAATTCAGTCAAGCTTCCAAAGCGAGACGACTGTGCACGGAATTTGATTCTTCCTAATATCTCATGAGTGAGCTCATGTCTTCTGGTTCAATAGTGAACCTGTATGATCCCTTTGAGAGATCATATTACTCATATGCCCTTATATGCACACCAGCGCGTCGGTGTGTAGACCTTCGTTAGGTCATCAACCTATTGGTCTGCCAAATGTACATACTTAGACATATAGTTACACATCTGTCTCCAGTAAGAGGATGTGTGCCTATATCGTGACAGCGTACGACATAGGACTTTGGTTATCTCGATCTCGTTAAGTCAACTCTTTTACCTAACTAATCTGACACCTCTGAATATCAATTCCTATGCAGAGGACCTACATGAAGAGGTCGATCAGATATAAGCCTATGTGAGAAAGTATTTCCATCTCCTACTCGGGCTGGAGATCACATCTTAACAATCACTTGACAGTGCTTGATGAGTCCTCAATCTACTTTGTAGATATTCATCCAAGCACCAGCCTCTATGATTCAATAATTGAATAAACAATTGTATGATCATTAAGATGGCCACAGTACATAACCCTAATTATACTAAGGGACCTATTATACAAATTATTTATTCTTCCATTCCGATCAGGGAATGATATGTGCAATAACATTTATTGCATAATGGCTCGATGTGGGCTCGCATGTCCAACAAGGGATGTGCTCAAGTGCCTCCTGTAGAGGTAGCTGAATCTGAAATCTATCAATCATCTGCTGGTTGAACTCTGGCTGCTGTGATTTTTTTTGGATATTCTAATTTATTCCCTTTCGCCAAGAGAAGTGTCTGAGGGAAGGGGATGGTTGGGCCCTCCTCATATAAAGGGCTAGGAATAGGTTCGTGTTGCTAAGAAGTAATAGAATACAGTACAAATGGACTCGAAGACGAAGAAACCTTTCCTTTATTAATTTTTTTAGTGTTTTTCATGATGTCCCGGGGTGCAGAAACTGGAGAAAATACTGCAAGAATAGAAGGGATGACCTCAGTACCACCCATGGCATAGGGAACTGTGGCATTAGTACCATACTCTAGCTCAACATCCTTGGTGGCGTCAGTACCACCCTCTATATCTGGAGAAGCGATGGCCTCAATATCGTCTGCTCGATCAACATCCTTGGTGGCTTTAGCACCACCACCATCATCATCATTAGCGGCATCAACACCGCTATCCTCCTCATCTAGTGCTTCTGTATCCTCGTAGTGTTGTCTCTCAGACAAGGCACCGCCTACTGGCATCCTACCGCTTATAAGTGTAACAAAGTCATCATCAAATGTATATGAAGCAATATCACCCAATAAATCACTAGGAGTGGTGGTCTCTGTGAACTCTATCTACTCAGATTTTCTTTTTAGGTTATTCGGATTGGGCTCAATTTGAGCTGGTATGACGACCTTGCCATTTATGATATCCCACATATCTTGGCAAAACTCGTCCATCTCCCACCTGAATGTGGCCTGTTGGTCAGAAAGTAAGCGGGCTAGATCATCAAGTGTTGGGTTCTCATAGGCTGGCCCACGAGAACCGAACGGGTTGCCCCTTTGAAAATGAGGCTGCTGGTGGAACTGATGAGGGGCAGGCTGAGAATACTGCTGAGGCTGCTGCTGGTGCTGCCTCTACTATTGTCCCTGCTAGTAGGAACGAGGACTGGACTGGTAATGCTGCTGTTGTAGCTGGTGAGGGAACTGGGGATGCTGTTGTGGCTAGTTGAAATGTCCACCTTGAGCTGGAGGATGTTGCTAGGATGAGGCATCTCTGGCAGACCACCTGGATTCGGGATGATCTCGGTGGATCTCGGGCTACTGTCGGTCATACCAAATCCCGTTGACTTCCATGAACGGCTCCTGCTCGAAGGTGGTGGAGGAAGAACTGCCAGTGGTTGATCCTGCTGATACACCACCATCTGAGTGTCCTGAGATGGCAGTGGCTGAGAGTATGGGTGTTGCAGCTGCTAGAACGACCTCGCCTGAATGTGGTGTACCTATTAGTGCTGGGCGGAGTGCTGGGTCGAGCTGCTGCTACTAGGATCAGCCCGTGATCTGAGATGGGGCTGAGAAGCTGTCTGTGCTTCATGTAGACACATGATATGGGTCTTCAGGTCACTCAATGTCTGTACCAGCTGATAAATCTGCGTCATGTCCTAGTACTGCTTCTTCTCGATAATCTCTATGCGGTCCACCTTCTCGTTGATGATGCCCATATCAGCGGCCGACGACTGGCGGATGGTCCCACATCAACTTGTATTATCCTCTGATAGGTCATGGCATGGGGTGCGGGCTTCCCTTGAGTATAGAGACGGGTCTGGGACATAAATGTATAGTTCTTGATCATGTCCTCATATATTGCCCGGACTTGATCTTTGTCCTTGGCATAGTAGAAACCCCACGAGAAGCATTTACAAGCCCCTGTAGCTCCGGTGTCAGCCCATAAAATAAGCTATGTACTAAGTTGGGCTAGGAGATGTCATGATGTGAACACCGGTCAATGAGCTCATGGAAACGATACAACGCCTCATGGAACTGCTCGTTGGGGACCATGGAGAAGTTGTTGATCAATGCTCTACCTGTGTTCGTCCGGTCGAGTGTATATTACTTGTTAAAGTACTCGGTCCGAAGCTGTTTCCACGAATTCACATATCTCCCCAAAATTTTCAACCTATAGGCTGCTCTCTCGACCAGAGAGAATGGAAAAGCCATCATGATGATGGTTTCCTTGTCCACATGTCTGTCATGGACAGTGTAGTAGATCATCTCGAATTCCTGCAAGTTAAGAAGCAGCTCCTCGGTGGCAAGCCCATGGAACTTGGGCAATAGATGGATCGTTTGAGGAGGGAGCTTGAAATCTCCCAGGATCACCGGAAGCTGAATCCATTAGTGTGTAAGAGTTACACCAGGGTTGTACAATGGCTCATCAATCTTGCTGGTCGAACTGGCTCCAATGGCTCCTCTGGCTGTCCTCCACCTCATCCTCTAAGCTCTGGTATCTCTTCGCCATTGGCTCGGTTCGGCTCTCCTCAGTCCGCTCGCATCTGTGTCATCTCTCTGTGCATATCTGCCATGAAGGCTCCCCAGATCTCTGATCTGACGTTGCATAGTCTCCAGGGAGGCTAACGATGTGTTGTTGATGGCACCCTGATCTAAGACATACGTGGTGCTCTAGGGCTGCCCATCAGTGCGCTCCTCGCTGTTGGCCATATCTTAGGTCTCAACAAAGGAAAAGGACCCCAACTTAGGTGTCGTCAAATGAACAAATATCTGCTCTGGTCTCTACTCGGGTACCTCGAGTCTGGAAGAAGGGTGGTCAAGGGGGAATAGGGTGGAATCGAACTCTCGGAGAGCAGGTCGAGAGTCTCCCAAACCTACTAGATGAGTGGGGCGGAGTGCTCAAAAGTGGTGCAGCCAAAGGCTATCTAAGGGACCTCCGCCCCATCATCATGATGTAGAGAGAAGGCAGATGGGATATGATATCAAACAAGATCAGAAATCAAACCCCCAATTTAGCTACACAATGCGGAGCCGATGATCGTGAAGATTCGGTCTTTTCTCTTGTTAATTTTATTTAGGTGATAATTTTGCCTAATAGATCGATTAAGTGAGCTGGTAGGAATCTGATGCTCCCAAGAGACTGACTCAATCCCAAAGCTAGATCTTTCCCAACCAGTACAAATTGCGGATTGTTTACCGGCTACCCGTTCAACCCGCTCTGCTAAGGATATCGCGGTCCGCTTTACCGAAAACCGGATCAATCCTCACTGGAGAACGACTAACCCCAAGACCATTGGTCTAACAAGAGTTCAAGTATGGCTCTAGCCTAGTGTACGGGTCACTCTCTCGCACAATCAAACCAAACAATGAGGGGATGACTCTCCCAAGACAGATTTTAGGTGAAGTGTATTTTATGATCAAGTTTGATTAGTAGTCCCAATTTTATGATTATCTATTTTTAGGTATTTTTCAATAAGCAAACAAACGCCTAACGAATTTTTCAATTCTCTTGATTATTTATAGTCCAAAGAACAAGGGTGAGAAGTCAAAGAAGCCGATGAGCGGGCAAACACTATGATGCATGCAAAGTAAGAGATGGATACCCGTCGCAAGCACTCTACATACAAGGTGATCCGCCCATAAATTTAAAGACATATATAAACTAATATAAATGATGCAAGAAGAAAATGGCCTTAGACGAGCAATTTCTACATGAGAAGAATGGCAGCTAGCTAATTAGACTAAGTTCGGAGTCCGATCTTGGGAACCGTTCGGTGCCCTCCACATCGGGTCCTGCTAGTGTTGTATGCGGTTCCTCACGATGCATGGACTCGAGTCTAATTAAACTAACTTTTTATTTTGATTTATTAATAAGGTCCATTACGAACTATAGGTGGAGGAAAATAATTAAGGATTGGGCCTTAATCAGTTACGTTACAATCAGAGAAATTCCTAAGTCTATGGGCCAAATTCTTCGAGCATCAAAATAAGAAAATACGATAAAATCAAGCCGACGAAAAGTGTGGTGAGTCCCTCCGAGCACACCGATGCTCGGCAAAATAGACCCCGAAAAATGCCAAGTGTCCAAAGAGTCTAAAGACCATGTATTGTTACAATAATAATAAAATGTTCTATAAACTACTTTATGCTACTCTATGAGCTATAACTAATTCTGCAGCTGATCCTGCTTCTCCTCGAGTATATATCTCATCCAAAGCGGCCCTTGGGCGGTTCCTCGCACAAAAGTGAAAGAAACGGGTCAGAAAGCAATGGTGACAAATAGAGCTAACAATAGATAACAATGAAGGCTGAAAATCGACTACTAAGTCGTGCTCCCCGGCAATAACGCCATTCTGATGAGCGAACGAGAGACCATGGTGAAGTGATATCAAAGGTCGTTGCGACCTCAATCACTCGATCGGACTCAATAAGAAAAATATAAGACCACAAAATAAACAATCAAGGCATGAAATCTAATGTAGCGGTCTCCGATATTTATTTAACCTAGTATAGCGACCAGGGTTGAACACAAGGAGTAAGAGCAAAGCTTATGAAGTAGTCGAGAATCAGGAAATAAAAGGCAACTTTTGTGGTTTTTAATTTGTAGTTTTTTATATTTTCTAATAAGAAAACAAATAAAAAGATCAAGAAAATCAAACTTCAACCATTTTATTAAGACTAAAAGTGCTCCAAAATTAGAAATAAAAATAATTTTATATTTTTAAAATATGCAAGTGTTTTTGGTGATTTTATGATGTTTTTCATATTTTTATATGATTTTATAAAAATAAGACAAACACAAAACATAAACACATTGTTCAGCCTTGACCAAAAGGTAAAATTAAAATGTTAAAATTGCCCAGAAGTCCTGGTTGCGATTTTATGATAAAGTGCACAAAAAGATCGAATTACAAAAACTGAAATCTCATTTTTAAAAAAAAATAATGATTATTATGATATTTTCAGTATTTTGTGATTTTTATGGTTTTTATAAAATATAATGGCACAAAAATGATAGTGAAGTGAAAACAAACTAAAATAAGCACAAAGAATTTTTATAGAAGTTTTTATATAGTTTTTATATTTTTTTGGCATTTGTAAAATAGACAGACACATTTTTAGGGGTTTTTTTATTTTTTTAAAAAATCAAATAAAATTAAATCAAGTCACAAAAATTACCATAAATATTACATATAGCAGGAGCTAATGGGAATTTTTGTGGAATTTTTGGAGTTGGCTTAATAAGTATTTGATTAAAAACAAGACACATAGCATATAGGGACCTACTTGCAATTATCCCAAAGTTTCTGGGCCAATGTATAATAGAAGTAAATAATACAGGGATATATCTTCAAATTAACCACTAATTTACGTACATGCAGAATAAACAATGCATAAGGGTATATCTGCAAATATACCAACGTTTCTATTCAAATCATAACAGTAAAAAAACAAGGGCATATATGCAAATACACCAGATAAGCACTTGAGACTGCACATGAGTTCACTTACGCAAGACTAAAATGCAAATATGAAAAATGCAAGGGTCCGTACGCAAAATATCCAAACCATTTTAAACTACTACAAATAATTACAGGACTAAACAAGAAAAACCAAAACAGCAAGGGCCTAAGTGAAATTTACCCTTTATTGCGAGTGATCTAATGGGTGATGGATATCCACTAACGTGTGGACGGACAGGATGGCTGGATACCCCTTCGACGATGGACGGCTGCTGGAGGATCCTCAGATGGATCTATCGGTCGAGGCTTCCCCAATGGTGGACAGACGAGATTAGAACTGGGGGAGGAATCGATCTAACAACTGAGATCATGCCTGGAAGAACGTCGAAGAACTCACCTTCGGCGAGTTTCAGGCGACCAGTACTCACGACAGCGACGTCCTTCGGAGCTACTGTTGGGGGAAAGGTCGGCGCAGGTGGTCCGTAGCTACTGGTGGGCTCAGAAAGGGCTGAGGTCTCCTAGGAGATCCCGGCAAGGCATGAAGAGCTGGAGCTGTTGTTCATCCTCAAGTCGACCTCCAGATGAGGTCTAGATGCATCCAACCCCTGCGAAGTGTAACATGTGCTCAGAAGGGGATCCTCTAGTGGGGGTCAGGATGCTAAAATGCTTAACAACCAAATGGGGGAAAGATAGATGATAGGTCTTCGATGAGTGGGGGATTCGAACTATGTAGATGCTCCACACTGATGGCTGGAGCCGTGCGAGGGGTTACAGAGTAATAGGAGAAGGGAAAGGTCGTCGTACATGTGGCGTAAGGCGGTCGGGATGGCAGAAGCGACGAGATGGGACTAGTGATCGGAGATGCTCTGTCTCGTGGGGAGAAGATCAAATCAATGGGAAATAAGCGAGAAATGATGTACCTGGGAGAGGAGGAGTACACCTGGGAATGTGGACAACAATCCACTAGGGTCTTGGCCTCGATGGCAGGCGTTGTCAGGGGCTGGAGCTCCTTGCAACAGAGATAGGGTAAACCTCGCCAAACCTAGGGTTTCTACCCTCCAAATGATGCCCTTATCCTCTCCTTCTCTCCTTATAACTCTAGAAAAGGGGGAGAAGGCGCAATCGAAGAGGTGGAGCAGCCAAGGTGAGGCAAAAGAGAGGAATATGCGCATGCTATATAGGTGCAGGGGTCCGAGAAGATGTGGATGGCGCCCGCGAACCGAGGCACGGATTCAGTAGGGAAAGATTGGGCGAGGGTTAGTGATCCGCGTCCTTAATCTGAAGCAAAGGTTTCGGAGAAGAGAAGGTCGAGTCGGGTCTAGGAAATTCGGAGAAAAATGATCAAAAACCCGATTCGACGAAGAGGGGATCCGAGAGGACCTGTTGACCAGAGTCAATAGTCCTCGCTGGAACAATCAGGGACAACCTAGGATAAGGATAAAGACTGCTAGAGGACAAAATAGCGAGTTAAATAAAGATAATTACATTAAAAACTAATAAATGAATTTAAATGAAAAAATTAATAAAATAAAATTTGTTTATTATTTTCCAAGGAATTTTTTGGTGACTTTTAATTATTTTTACAAAAATAAAGTAAGGTATATACAATATATAGTAGTATATACATGTATATTATACCCATGTATTTTGTATAATTATTTTTATTTTATTATTTTTACACAAATACACCCATTTTGTATTTTATTTATTTACAACATATTTTTAGGACCCACTTAATGGTCTAGTGGTAGTACAGTGTGTCTACCACATAAAAGACCAATGTTCAAATCACACTCTTGGAGGGGTTGCGTTAGGTAGTCGACGACCAGCATAAAAACTAGTCGAAACTTTCAACATGGATTTGAGCAAGAATCCATGTAGCCGACCCCACTTATAGTGACTTAGTACATACAACATATTTTTAGGAGTCTAAAATAATTTTTATTTTATTTTTATTAGTTATGCACATGTATATAATAAATAGAGAATGTTGTATGTATACATGTATTTTGTACAAGTGAAAGATGATTTTATTTTAGTTTTTAATTTATTTTTCTGATTTTTATTTTGTTTAATTTTCTTTTTAAGTAAGAATACAAGGAGATAAAGAATAAATTATTTTTATTTTATCCTAAAATAATTATCTACATAGGTAAATGGTATATGCAATATAGAGTAGGCCCTATCTCTCTCTACTTATTTTATTTGGCGATCAAGTCAATGTTTAACCTTCTCTTGAGGTTCAGGTCACTCTGTATTTATTCTAAATACCTCCTTACTTTTTCTTTTCCTTTATTATTTTATTTTTGCACAAATACATGCTAAATATATACGTTAACATATGCATGCCAAATGCTAACTTATTGCATTTACACTTATCTACATGATGCTTTGACAAGATAAATAGCTAAAATAAAAGGATAAAGAGTAAGAATCAGGGATTCATCAGTGCACCATTTTAGCATAATTCATATCTTGTGGTTTTTGGTCATAGTTTCATTAACATTAATTTTCTCGTCTTTAAATATTGCCCGCATTTGCATCTGCATTCAAAAATTACACTAAATTACCAAAAAATCCATCTTGAAAGCATCATATGTATTTGATAGACTTAAACCTCGGTTGTTCCTTTGTCTCCTTGAGTTCGACCCTGGGACTTTCCCAGGTTAAATAAACATCAAAACCACATCCAGCTTAATCGATTAATTTTTTGAATTTTGTGGTTATTTTGACTAGTCTCTAATTTCCTGACGACAACATAAAAACAACAAATTAAACAGGGTTTTTAGCGAATCGTTAAACAGCTTAGGTTTTTGTCTAAAAAATTAGTTTTAGGTTTTCCTCAAATTCAGTCTGATCCCCGAACCTTTACTGTAAATTTTCCACTTTTTTCCATTATTTATTTCTTTTTCAACATTTATTTTCTGTCTTTTATTTTTTATTTATTTTTTTGTCAACTCTATTACATTTTCTCTCTTATTTTTTTGCAAGGTACCCGACGTACTTGGAGCAATTTTCCAGAAACTGACACATCTTTACAGCATGCTGAAAAGTCACATAAAATTAAGTTCAAGTCAAGTCGTGAGAGACAGTAGAGTCTAGGATTTATTTTCAGCATTTTTATTTTTTTTAATTATTTCTCATTTACAACCATTTCTGTTTGGAATCTCGCATGTGCAATGAAGACTTGAACTCTTTTTCTATGGTGTGTCAGGTCTATTTCACTCTTTGGTGAGGGTGGGGCCCGACTTGAGTGGCTCGTAGATTAGACATGCACACTGCTATTAGACCTTTTAGGATTTATTTATTTGTGCTCGTAAATCTAGGACCACACCGCACATTAATTGAGACGCACTCTAGCTCGTTCAACTTGGTCAAAATTTTAACTCATTTCTTCTCGGCTAATAGAACTCTTTGTTAGGTGTGGTTTTGTCAGCTTGCACTTCATATAGAATAGTTTTTCAATTTATGTATTGCATCTTACATGGATATTGCGAGTAATCATTGTAAGTCTTCTGATTGAGCAATCATCATTGTTTTCCACATGCATCGACTTTTCCCAAATTTTCTCCCTCTTGTTTTATCACTTAAGATTTAAAGGAAATCATGAATAATGGTAGACATGTTTTTATGCTCATCTAATTTTTCACTGATCACCTAATTTAAAATTGGGACTGCTAAACAAGTCTAACTTTAATTAAACCATAAAATCAAGAATTGTTAAGAGAGAATAACCTCGTCCTTGGATTCATTTATCTTTCTGAGTGATTGAGACACACACTTAGAACAGAGCCAAGCTCTAGAGTCTTTATTTTGACTATTGATTCTAAAAACGACTAGCTACTTCTCAGTGAGGGAACTACGGTCTCCCTTAGTAGAGTGGGTGGTTAAAGGACAATGCATTTGGCACCATCCTCAAGTAACATGAGTAGTTGTTTTTCGGTCCGTACTTACACCCATACTTGCTGAAAGTGGATACAACTAGCCGTACAAATTTAGGACAGTCTTTAGGAAAATTTTCGGTATCTAACATCTCACTTAAAGGACTTAAGATAGAAACTATCACCAATTAAAATTGAAAAGATAATTGGCTAGACTCTTGTGGCCTCCATTATGTGAGTTATTGGACCTGGGGTTTATATTGTGTTTGCATTGGTGTGTGTGAACCGAGTTCAAATAATCAAAAACTGCACACGTGTGCCATGACTCTCCCTTCTTGATTCATTTTTTTGCTTGTGACTATCATGTGCACTTGCACGTTTTTCAAACATGATCCATTACATCATCCATTTCTTTTGAAAATGTGGGTACATTGGTCTTCATACCCACAAGATTATATCTTCTCAATCAAACCACATCATCTAAACCCTCTTCTTCTAAGCATCCTCTGATATTCATGGGAGACACTCACCCTGGGATGAATCCAGCTCACTTCATGAATTTCAATCCATTTTACTTTGATCATCCAATCGCCCCCACACTTTTCTACACATGATCAACTTCCATCCTAGGATGAACCATCTCATTCGTGATTTCTTGACAGAGCTCATGAACCATATGAAGAGCAATCTACTATTGAGACAAATGATTGACAGAGACACCAATCCCAACCGACGTTAATTTCTCATCACAATTTTGTAGGAATAGATCAATGCTTCACAAATCCACATCTTGTCTTGACCTTCGGAAATAACATGGTAACCCGACCAAATCAGACCGAGCAGCCCGCACCTGATGATCATCCATATTAGATTGACCCTAATGATCAAATCCCTATTGACAACTCGTAGACCACTCCATCATACAACCTGCACATATAGAAGACTGGATTGATGATATCGACACACATTAACGCTATATGTTGACTCTACCGTATGAGGATCAACCATTCACAACCATGGAAATGAACTCTACTAAATCCATCATTGCATGCTTGAGTCATGGTATGTTGAGCATAGGACCTAAAGATTTCTGCAGAACCATCCCGTAGAGAAGACTCCGCCCATGATTGATCATGTAAAGCTTTTAAAGGATGACAAGTTAAGATAGAGTCGGTATATGTTGAGAGAATTTCATATATCTCATGGATAAAAATGGAAGATGAAATGATTGGATCTAAAGTTGAAAAATCCAGAGAACACTCAGAAACCCACAAACTCTATAGACCCTAGGAATAACTCTGACAACGACACATCTGTATATTACTCCCTTAGGGATGACTCTGACACGGCACATCGAAGCCCCTCCTCGGCTGTGGAAAGCATCACATCTACATACCACATCGAAAAGACCAAAAATTCAAAAAATTCAAAAACACCTAAAAATTCGAAAAACTAGAAAAAAAACGATAATAATTGAAAGTAGAGAGGATTTGAAGAAATTGGATCCTGCTCCAAGGGAAGCATTAGATCGAAGATTTCTTTTTGAGCTTCCCTTAATAAAGGTTATTGAACACTTCCCTAATCTTAAAATATGTGTAATGAGTAAATTAATGCTCAATAAATCGAGAAGGAAGAGAACAAGGACCAAAAGACACATATTGTCAATGGCCACCACCTTGGTGATGAGTAGAAAGACAAAGAGTCACGGCGTGAAACAACTGCCTTGGTTTAACTGTCAAATCAAAGACACCACATTCACCCATGCTAGAATCTATTATGACTCACCAATCAATATCCTCCCGACCTCCATGTTTGACAAGCTCAAACTCGAACCAATTAGGAAATCAAGATAGATCATTCAGTTGGCAGATCGATCTATAAAACAGTCAAGAGTATTATTTCAGTCATCATTACATTCCAAGGTGCTCCGCTCAAGGTGGAATTTATGATCATTGATATTAAACATTAAGGGGAGTTCACCCATGTTGGACATGCGAGCTCACGGCGAGCAATTATGCAATAAATGTTATTGCAAATTTCAATCCCTCATCTGAAATGAAGAATAACAAATTTGCATAATAGGTCCCTTAGTACAATTAGGGTTATGTACCATGGCCATCTTAATAATCATACAGCTGTTGATTCAATTATTGAATCATAGAGGTTGGTGCATGGATGAATATCTAAGGAGTTAGATTGAGGACTCATCGAGCACTGTCAAATGATTATTAAGAGATGATCTCCAGCCTGAGAAGGAGATGGCAATACTTTCTCTGAAGACTGATATCTAACTGACATCTTGATGCAGGTCCTCTGCATAAGAATAGAGATTCGGAGGTGTTAGATAAGTTAGGTCAAAGAGTTGACTTAGCGAAATGGAGATAACCTAAGTCCTATATCGTATGTTGTCACGATACAAGCACACATCCTCTGACCGGAGACAGATGTGTTACTATATGTCTGAGTATGTACATTTGGCAGACTAATAGGTTAATGACCTAATGAAGGTCTATACACCGGCGCACTGGTGTGCATGTAAGGGCATATGACTAATATGATCTCTCAAGAGGATCATACAGGTTCAGTTACTGAACCGGAAGACATAAGCTCACGCATGAGATAATGGGAAGAATCAAATTATGTGTGCGATCGTCTCACTTTGTAAGCTTGATTGAATTTGTAGGTTTGATATATACTTTTGGAAAGTATATGATCAAGACCTAGGTATGACATATGCTTTTGGAAAGTATATGATCGATACCGACTCCCAATGATCAAATGAGAAACTTACTGAGAAAACCCTGAAGTAGACAGCGTAAAGTTGATCTAATACTTCAGATTTATTCTGAGTCTTCCAGTATGCAAGATGTACATGTGTTGGGAATACCTGAGGGCGATGTGATCATAAACGATTGTATAACCATGACGCTTCCATTCCTAGGGAGTGATGAAATGGGTCTTGATTTTAGTGACTCCTCTCAGTAGAGAAGTAATCTAATCTTGGTCCAAATTTTTGGACATTGATCTGAATGTGATTCAGACGGAATGAGAAGATTAGATTTGCGGTCTTGATTTAATCAAGCATCGATGGGAGGCCCGAGATCTGGATTTGAGATATGATCTCAATATCCAAGTCATTATACGTGAAACAATACAATCGTCATGTCCTTATCTCCAAGTATCCGCAGAGAAAGCGCATTATCATTGAAAGGGTTCAGAATAATTTCGTTGATAATATTATATATTCAAGCATTGAGAAAATTGATAATTAAATGTTATTTAATTACCATGAGTAAAGATAATTTTATTCATATTATAAGGAGAGTTATCTAAGATAATTAAATGTGATTTAATTATCAAAGATATGAATACTGTGAATGTGATACATATTATTTGAGAACAAGAGAATAGAGATCCAAGATGATTAAATGTGATTTAATTATCATGGATATGAATAATGTGGATAGCAATATCCATGTTAATCATATATATTATAAATGTGATTTATAATATATGAGAGAGAGCGATTTGTATCTTACATTTGTTAAGTAAATGTTGATGTGAATTGGATTCACATTGGACATTAAATTGAAAATGTAATTTACATTTTATTTTGGGTTGTGAATGTGATTCACAAAATTTTCAATGGCAAGATTGCAATATTCTCAAGATAATTATGAATTATTTTCATAGAATAATTTACAACAAGCGTTGTTGTAAAATCATGGACATTTCCAAGGAATCTTGAAATATCAACAAGATTGCATGAGATTGCATGGAGATCTCACCCTTCCATATTGGAAGGGTGGACGGCTACAGTTTCTCTATAAAAATTGATAGCCGTCCACTCTAAATGTGGAGTGTGAAAACTCCATCTAATAATCTCCATGTATGCTTGATTTAATTTAGGATTAAATTATATTTTGATTTGTCAAATATATTTAATCTAAATTAAATTAATTGTTGTTGTGTTTTTCCAATTACATCTTGACCATTAAAAGAAACACAAATCAATGAGAGCCATTGGATTTGTGTTGTCCCATGGATTGAGATCCATGGATCCCAAAATATTATAAAAGGAGAGGCATCCCTTGCTCTTCTAGGTTACAAGTTAGACAACAAGTCTCTCTCTCTCTCTCTCTCTTTCTCTCTCTCTCTCTCTCTCATTCTCTCTACACGCCCACTCTCTCTCTCTCATATAGTCGTCCACCATGGATGTTGTAGAGAGATTCTCCATCGCCGCAGCGTTGTCGTTATACTTCCTGATCGTTTGCTCGTGGATCTCCATCTACTTTAGCATGCCTTGCTAGTGAAGAAGACATCGTATCTCGTGGTACGCGATCAGGAGATCCGTTGCAAGGATCATCAACATGGATTGCGAGGAGCACGTGTTTCATCAACATGCTTACAAGCGTCTCCTCCGTCGGATCAGACTTGAGACAGGAGGTCTCTTCATTTAGAGACTCGATCGCAACCACGCTTCAAGAGGTAATCCTATTACATGTATGTGGTTTAGATGAAACAATCCGAGAAGTGTTCTTGGAACATGTGGTTTCGTCACATAGAAAATTTTAATTTCCGCTGCATCGAGCTACTAGTACGACTAGTCGCTCCCGATCGCATATGATGGTTCCTCATGCTTCCGTGATGCTCTTAAGGATCTAATCATATCCTTCAAGTGGTATCAGAGCCTTAGGTCGAAGGTTTTGTATACGATCCGTGAACCAAGGATGACTTGGGTTCGTTAGGATTTGCGAAAGTTTTCTTGAATTTCATTTTCACATCTCTGTTTATTGATTATTTTTGGCCCTGTTTAATTTGTTTAAACACGAAAATATTAAGTGTACTTTGTTTCCCATTAAATAAGGAAATCGTAGGATCTGAGTTTACGTAATTTGGATTCCATACGCTCGAGATATGATCATTTTAGTGAACATGTATCCACAGTTCCGGGGACTCAAATCTTAACGTAATTAAAGAGTTAATTACGGTTTTAAAACGCCTTAAAATGCGTGAAAATCACTTAGAGTCTGTTTTAGATTAATTTAGCAAACATTAGAAACTTATTTTGCTTAATTTGGATTTAAATTGATTGAGATATGGTATTTTTAGTGAGGGTCACTGCTGAAATTACTTTCTTAATCAAGACCTAGTGATTGTCATTTAAGAAATTAGTGAAATTAAATGGTTTAATTTACTGGAATAATTATGGATAAATATTTGTGAAATATTTTAGTATAATTATTTCCTTAAATGACATTTTCCTAACCAATTATTGATTAGATGGGATCTTGATCACATAAATTGGTTACATGATCTACATGATCTACATTCCAACAAACATGTTGCTTGAATATGATTTGGGATTTGTTTAGCAAATCTCATTATAATATTAATTAAAAATGTTTTTATTGTTATTATATGGTATAGTTTCGGTTGAAAAACCGATGATCATCTCAAGTACAAAGTGATCTATTTTGCATTATCCTTTCCCGAGGCGGAAATGGTGTCTAGTCGGGGACCATTGGGGTAACAGGTTGCACCGTGTACGGTCTGTCCCACTCTCGTCGGTACTGACCATGACAACGGGTAAGGTTAGTATAATTCTTAAGAAATAATGATGTATTTCTAATTATTAAAATTTGAAATAATATGTATTTGAGATAATACCATAATTCAAGTAACAATAAAGATTATTTGTTGGATATTAATTGTATCATTAATTTAATAAAATTAGATTAATTGGAATCCAATTAAAATTAAAACACTCTATTATGAATAAAGATGTTAATTCCCTTGGAAGAAATAATCGTAATGAATATGGTTCATTATAACTAATTAGAATCTGAACGTGATATGGAGGATCATATAAGTGACATCCATGGTCTCTCGTCAAGACGAAGGGTTCCATCGTCAAGGATTGTATGTAGGAGATGCCTATCCGAAGTGACAGCGACAGCTCCTGTATGCAAGCGCATCTGGATCAGGCTCTTTGCTTCTCGAAAGAGTAAGGCCGTATACGTAGGGACCCCAGTATCAGGTCCTCATATTATTGGGGTGATATTGGATTGTATATAGCGAGTTCTATTCATGTTGACGGTTGGTTCAATTAATGACGGGTCAACATCACCTTAGGGGTGGTGGGCCTAGGTGTTAAGGATCGAATTGGGAGATGCAAGTTGGACTGGCAAGGCGGAATGAGTTCTCTCTTCTTTTTATCAGAGTTACAGGTTCTCATATTATTGGGATGTAACAAGATAAGGAAGGAGATCCCAGATCTTGCTTGAGATATAATGTAAGTATATCTCTTACATTGAAAGTGATTAGGGGAATGAACTTTCAGTGTTGACAAGGCAGGACAACTTTGATATAAAAACTCCTAAATCAAAGTAAAATACGTATATATATACATTTATGCAAATTTCTTATTTCAGATAATCCTTCATTAAACCCACTCCAAGCTATACTCAATAATAACCAGTAAAATATCATGGATTGGACTCATGATCCAGATATTGTACTTGCAGTTGGACACATAATGTATGTGGTTGCAATGTGCAAGTTTACTCATAAGAATGAGGAATGACAATTAAATAGATAATAGGACTACAACCCAAGGGTTTGTATGTCTCTATAGTCTTGATCTCTCATGGGATGTACTTTGGAAGTGACATGTCGGTGATGATCGCAGTTGTCAGTTAATCCTTATAAAAATCTAAGAAGATGTTTTTGGCATGCATATGTGCTCTTGACATTTAATCATGAGTGACATGGTTCTCTGCATCATGCAGAATGGTAGCTCTATAAGATATGATGTATTCAAAATGTTTGAATACCTACCTGAATCAAGGTTTATGAGTTTAGATGGATGTAGATACAATGAGTGTCATCAGTCTACTATCTATACTCTAGTCATTCATGAGGCTTCATAATATTCATATTGCATGAATTGGGTGGAGCATGTATAAATGTTGAAATACTCTTACATGGAATTCCTTTGAATTTAACATAAGAGATCCTTAGTCTTAAGCAATGGTTGTTTATAGATAAAGGCAGCGCAGTGAAAGAACGGGTCTGACCCGTGTGAGAAGGATAGTCAAAGAGTTGACCGTACTTCTATGACTTCCATATGACATCCAAAAAGTTGGATGAATGACAATACTGCAATAAGCTGATGTGTTGATAGTATGACTATCAAGTCTATCTAGAATCCGTAGAGAAGGACTCAGTTAGTTCATCAAAATAATCTACAATCTACATTTAATCATTGAAGAGGACTTGCTTATAAGATAAGATCGAAATCTATTAATTGTATCTCAATCTTCTAACAACACTTGCAATGGGTTGCATATGTTTTAGAAGACTGGAATTTGATCTTCAGGTTCAATAGTCATCTACATGGATATTGATGCAATTGTTGCAATAATATCTATTTGATATACAGACTTCATTATTTCAGTGGGAACCTTAGTCTTGGAGAATGTCTCTATGACCTGGATATTAGAATACAATCATAGTTTATTTCTAATTGTTGGAAATAAACATAAATTTTGAGATAGAACTATCATAAAGAGTTAGGATGGATAATATCTCAGATGGTAATCTAACATCTAGTGGACTCTACTAAATTAGAAAATCAATGAATGGTTCATTAAGATTTCTAATACTGAAAGTTAAACCTTATAAGATCAATAGGAGGATGAAGATCATTTGACAATGATATAGCATCAAGCCTTGGACATTCGTCTGTTGATTTGATCAATAGACTGGTAAGATATGAAAATTTATAAGTCTAAAATTTCAAAACTTACATACTTATGAATATTGTATTCAAAGTAAAATGTCCAATACACCCCTTTTAGAGAATGGTGTAAAATGTCAAGGTATTCAGGATCTCATACATATCGATGTATGTGGATCATCTATATCATAGTAAACACTATGGATATGTGATATCTATTGATGATTATGTATGATATAAGATTTCTTCTCTTCACCTAAGAAACCTTTGAAATGTTCAAAGATTTCATTATTTTGGTTTATAACCAAAGTTTGAAGGAAGATAAAATGAATTTTATCTAACTAGGTAGCATGTATCTGTTAGATGAATTCAAAGAATACCTTATGGAGATATGAATATAATTTCTATCTCAATCCTCTTAACATGCCTTAACTCAATAGAGTTATAGGGAGATACAATTGGATCATGTATGACATGATCTTATAATTGATGAATTTTAGCATAATTATCCATTAGTTTCCAGGTATATATGTGTAGTAGAGACTACAATGTATATCCTTAGTAAGGTTCCATGTATGTAAGAAGGAATCTAGCACTTGAGAGTGCTGCTTTATTAGGAAAATAAAGGATGGTATTGGATACCTACTTTATGACATTGAGATTCTTAAAATATCTCATCTCTAAGAATGTGATTCTTAGACGTTGAGACTCTTGAGAATCAAGATGAAAATGAAGTAAAGGAACTCGTTTAATCTTGAGATGATAATGAGGTTCCTGAAATCGGAAACTAAAAGGACAATTAAAGATGAAATTTTAATACCTCTTCAAATAAGTTTGAGGATGTATTCCATATGTTAGTTAAGTATAAGGGTTAGACACATTAAGGTGTAAATGGATCTTCAAGAGAAAGGGAACCTGATGAGAAGATAGAGACCTTCAAAGCTCGATTCGTAGCCATGAGTTACACACCGAAAAACATTGCTTGCGATGAGATTTGCTCTTCAGTGACCATGCTTAAACCCATCAGATTATTGCTAACTATAGATACAGAATTTGACTTCGACATCTTCTAGATGGAAGTCAAGATTGTATTCCTCTATGAATACCTTTTTGAGGATATTCACATGAAGTAGCCCCAGGGCTTCATGGTTGAGGAAAGCAAGATGTGCAAACTAAATAAATCCATCTATGGACTCAAATAAGCTTCTTGTAGTTGAAACATCGTATTTGATGAAATTATAGATGTTATGATTTCAGATAGAATCTTGATGAACCATATGAATATTAGTGGGAGTGCCATTCGTATCATCATGCTAAATGCAGATGATATCCTAATCATTTGGAATGATATAAAGATAATAATAAGTGTTTTATAATCGGGTTATTCCATAACTTGAGATATGATCTCAAGGATACCTCTTGGATCTTAATTCTGAAGGTGTTCAGAAGCAAAGGGAAGAGGGTATTGGGACCATCACATTTGTAGTATACCTTGGACATATTCCAATTTCTGGAAAATTCCAAGAAAGGCTTCCTTCCCTTATGATATGGTATTGACCTATCTAAAGGGATAACACCTCAAAGAGTTGAGGAAGTGAATGCTAGAACTGCTTGCACTTGTGCATCAGTTTCGAGAAGCTGAGTGTATGCTAGATGTGTACAAAAGCCAGATGTCTGGCATGCAGTGGGAGTAGTAAACTGTTACTAATCCAACTATGGAGATGAAACATTTGATTGCAGTAATAACAAAATCTTCAAATATGACAAGACTTTAGGGATAGTGATCTCTAAGTCTTATCTTCAATAAATTAAGACTATATAGATAGTGATCTAAAAGGCCTTAACTTTGGATACCTTTGGAAATAGAGATCTCCAATAATAAGGGTATTCTGATAAGGATTATGGAAATACCGGTTATGATAATTATTAAGTTGTAGTGTCAAGGATACTATAACTAACAAGATTGAGTATTGGTTGCATAAGATGCAACATTCGCATTAGATGCGAGCACTGTTACTGGGGATATGCAAGTGTCGTAAAAGGACTTGGCGTAGTCTTGCAGGAATAGAGTGACTGATCAGCTTACCTAGATGTTTTCTAAATAACCTATGATTGTCACATGATGGTAGGTTTAAATGATTAGCCCATTAATGGCTCTTTGGGCTAGTGGGAGATTGTTGGACATGCGAGCCCACAACGAGCCATTATGCAATAAATGTTATAGCAAATATAATTCCCTGATCTGAAATGAAGAATAACTAATTTGCATAATAGGTCCCTTAGTAGAATTAGGGTTATGTACCACGGCCATCTTAATAATCATACAGTTGTTGATTCAAGTATTGAATCATAGAGGCTGGTGCTTGGATGAATATCTAAAGAGTTAGATTGAGGACTCATCGAGGACTGTTAAATGATTTTTAAGAGATGATCTCCAGCCTGAGAAGGAGATGGCAATCCTTTCTCTGAAGGCTGATATCTAACTGACCTCTTGATGCAGGTCCTCTGTAGAGGAATAGAGATTCGGAGGTGTTAGATAAGTTAGGTCAAAGAGTGGACATAATGAAATCGAGATAACCTAAGTCCTATATCGTATGCTGTCACGATACAGGAACGCATCCTCTGACCGAAGACAGATGTGTTACTATATGTCTGAGTATGTACATTTGGCAGACCAATAGGTTGATCTAATCAAGGTCTATACACCGACACGATGTGTGCATGTAAGGGCATATGAGTAATACGATCTCTCAAAGGTCATACAGGTTCAGTTACTGAACCGGAAGACATGATCTCACTCATGAGATATTGGGAAGAATCAAATTCTGTGCACAGTCGTCTCGCTTTGGAAGCTTGACTAAATTTGTAGGTTTAATATATACTTTTGGAAAGTATATGATTAAGACCTAGGTATGATATATGATTTTGTAAAGTATATGATCGATACGGACTCCCAATGATCAAATGAGAAACTTACTGATAAAACCCTAAAGTAGACAATGTAAAGTTGATCTAATACTTCAGGTTTATTTTGAGTCTTCCAGTATGCAGGATGTACAGGTGTTGGGAATACCTGAGGGTGATGCGATCATAAACGATTGTATAACCATGACGCTTCCATTCCTAGGGAGTGATGAAATAGGTCTGGATTTTAGTGACTCCTCTCAGTAGAGAAGTAATCTAATCTTGGTCCCAATTGTTAGACATTGATCTGAATATGATTCAAACGTAATGAGAAGATTAGATTTGCAGTCTTGATTTAATCAAGCATCTATGGGATGTCCGAGATCTGGATTTGAGATACGATCTCAATATCCAAGTCACTATACGTGGAACAATACAATCGCCATGTCCTTATCTCCAAGTATCCGCGGAGAAAGCGCATTATCCTTGAAAGAGTTCAGGATAATTTCATTGTTGATATATGTATCCGAGCATTGAGAAAATGGATAATTAAATGTGATTTAATTATCATGATTAATATGAATTCGATTCATATTATAAGGAGAGTTATCTAAGATAATTAAATGTGATTTAATTATCAAAGACATGAATAATGTGAATATGATTCATATTATTTGAGAACAAGAGAATGGAGATCAAATATGATTAAATGTGATTTAATTATCATGGATATGAATAATGTGGATAGCAATATCCATATTAGTCATATATATTGTAAATGTGATTTATAATATATAAGAGAGAGCTATTTGTAATTTACATTTGTTAATTAGATGTTAATGTGAATTGGATTCACAATGGACATTGAATTGAAAATGTAATTTATGTTTTATTTTGGGTTGTGAATATGATTCACAATATTTTCAATGGCAAGATTGCAATATTATCAAAATAATTATGAATTATTTGAAGGATATTCAAAATCCTTAAGCACATCACGGAAGCATGTTGATCGCATCGTATGCAATCGGAGCAACTAGTCGCACTAGATGCTAGATGCAGCGGAAATTAAAAATTTTAAAACTAAAGATGAAACCACATGATCACGAGAACACTTCTCGGATCGTTTCATCAAACCACCAAGTATAAGGAATACCTCTTGAAGCGTGGTTGTGATCGCGAGATCCCAAAGTAGAGATCCTCCTGTCTTAAGTCCGATCCACGAAGAACGCACTTGCAGTCGTGATGATGAGTCATGTTCCTTCCCGCAATCCTCGATGATGATCCAAGCGATGGCTCCCCCGATTTCGTCAAACGAAATCCGTCGTCTTCCTTTAGAGTAAGCAACTCCAAAGAAGATGGAGATCCACGAGTCATCGAAGGCGAAAGCCGAGAGTCTCTCCTTTCTCAACACAAGATGGACGGCCATCTTTTGGAGGAGTGGAAGAGAGAGGGCGAGAATATGAGAGAGAGAGAGTTGTAACCTTGTACAACTCTTAATCATGTACCTTGGAAGGCTACCCTAGCCCTCCTTTTATATTAATTTAGGATCCAATGGATCTCAATCCATGGGACACATGGATCCAACGGCCAGGCTTGGTCCATGTAAAATCAATGTCTATAATTATTGTTGGTTAAAACCAACAACATTTATTTATGATTAAATTAAATATATGTTGCAACATTATCAACGCATTTTTAGTTTAACATAAATAAGTTAGTTGAGAGATTAATCATCATAATAAAATGGAGATAATATTGCCTCCTAAAATGGTGGCTTTATTTCTCCTTTTTATTATATTACATTATCTCTCAATTATCACACAAATATCCACCAAATTAATTCCAAATTAATTTGTGAATATTTCAATTATGCCATTGAAAATTATGTGAATCAAATTCACAACCCAAACTAATTTGTAAATTACATTTCCAATTAATTAATTAATGTGAATCCAGTCCACACTATTAATTAACAAATGCTATTTAGATATATTCTCTCTCTTCAATATATGTACTATAAATCACATTTATAATACACATATATCATGGATAGTATTATCCACATTCTCTAATCCTTGATAATTAAATCCCATTTGATTATCTTGGATAATAATTCTCACAATATGAATCTCATTCATGTTATGCTTGATAATTAAATCTTATTTAATCATCAAGTTCTTCTTGCTTGGATATGAATTTCATCAAATGAATTATTCTCGAACTCCTTCAAGAATAATGTGCTTTCTCCGCAGATACTTGGAGATAAGGACAGGGCGATTGTATTGTTCCACGTACAGTGACTTGGATGTTGAGATTTTATCTCAAATCCAGATCTTACGAACCTCCCATAGATGCTTGATTAAATCAAGACCGTAAATCTAATCTTCTCATTAAATCTGAATCTCATTCAGACCAATGTCCAACACTTGGATAAGATCAGATTGCTTCTCTACTGAAAGGAGTCACTAAAATCCAGACCTGTTTCATCACTCCCTCGGAATGGAAGCGTCATGGATATATAATCGTTTATGATCACATCACCCTCAGGTATTCCCAATACCTGTACATCCTGCATACTGGAAGACCCATGGTCAACCTGAAGATCAAGATCAATTTTACACCGTCTTCTTCAGGGTTTGATCACTATGTTTATCATTTGATCATTGGGATTTGGTATCGATCATATACTTTCCAAAAGCATATATCATACCTAGGTCTTGATCATATACTTTCAAAACGTATATATCAAACCTACAAATTCAGTCAAGCTTCCAAAGCGAGACGACCATGCACGGAATTTGATTCTTCCCAATATCTCATGAGTGAGCACATGTCTTCCGGTTCAGTAGTGAACCTGTATGATCCCTTTGAGAGATCATATTACTCATATGCCCTTACATGCACACCAGCGCGCCGATGTATAGACCTTGGTTAGGTCATCAACCTATTGGTCTTCCAAATGTACATACTCAGACATATAGTAACACATCTGTCTCCGGTCAGAGGATGCGTGCCTATGCTGTGACAGCATTCAACATAGGACTTAGGTTATCTCGATCTCGTTAAGTCAACTCTTTGACCTAACTAATCTGACACCTCCGAATCTCTATTCCTATGCAGAGGACCTGCATCAAGAGGTCGGTCAGATATCAGCCTATGTGAGAAAGGATTGCCATCTCCTACTCATGCTGGAGATCACATCTTAACAATCATTTGACGGTGCTTGATGAGTCCTCAATCTAACTCTTTAGATATTCATCCAAGCACCAGCCTCTATGATTCAATAGTTACATCAACAGCTGTTTGATCATTAAGATAGCCATGGTACATAACCCTAATTGTACAGAGGGACCTATTATGCAAATTATTTATTCTTCATTTCAGATCAGGGAATGATATTCGCAATAATATTTATTGCATAATGGCTCGCCGTGGGCTCACATGTCCAACAATCTCCCACTAGCCCAAAGAGCCATTAATGGGCTAATCATTTAAACTCACACTCATGTGACAATCATAGGCTATTTAGAAATAGCTAGGTAAGCTGATCAGTCACTCTGTTCCCAAAAGACTATGCCAAGTCCTTTTATGGCACTTGCATATCCCTTGGTAACAGTGCTCGCAACCAATGCGAATGTTGCATCTAATGCAACCAATACTCAATTTAATCAAAGCAGTTATAGTGTCCTTGACACTATTGCTCAATTAATATAACCATTATTTTCATAATCCTTATCAGAATACTCTTATTCCGGGAGATCACTATCTCTTAAGGTATCCACAGTTAAGACCTTTTAGATCTCTATCTATAAAGTCTTAAGCTTTTGAAGATATGACTTTGAGATCACTATCTCAAAAAATCTTGTCATCTATGAAGATTTTGCTATTACTGCAATCAAGTGTTTTCTCTCCATGGTAGGATTAGTAACACTTTACTACTCCCACTGCATGGCAGATATCTGGCTTTTGTACACATCTAGCATACACTTAGCTTCTCGTAACTGATGCACAGGTGCAAGCAGTTCTAGTATTCACTTCCTCAACTCTTTGAGGTGTTATCCCTTTAGATAATTCAGTACCAAATCTCAAGGGAAGGAAGCCTTTCTTGGAATTTCCAAGAATGGAACATGTCCAAGGTGTACTACAAATGTGATAATCCCAATACCCTATTTTCTTTGCTTCTGAACACCTTCAGAACTAAGATCTAAGAGGTATTATTGAGATCATATCTCAAAGTATAGAATAGCCAGTCTATAAAACACTTATTATCATCCTTATATCATTCCAAATGATTAGGATATTATCTACATTTAGCATGATGAATACAATGGCACTCCCACTAAGCTTCACATGGTACATCAAGATTCTATCTGAAATCATAACACTTATGATTTCATCAAATATGATGTTCCAACTACAAGAAGCTTATTTGAGTCCATAGATGGAGTTTCTTTAGCTTGCACACCTTGCTTTCCTCAACCATGAAGCCCTGGGGCTACTTCACGTGAATATCCTCAGAGGGGTATTCTTAGAGGAATGCAATCTTGACTTACATCTTGAAGATGCAATAGTCAAGTTGTGTATCTAAGGTTAGCAATATGGTTACCGAAGAGAAAGTCTCATTGCAAGCAATGTCTTCTCTTCCGGTGTGTAGCTTATGGCTACGAACCGAGCTTTGAAGGTCTCTACCTTCTCATAAGGTTCCCTCTTCTCTTGAAGATCCATTTATACCTTAACGGGTCAAACCCTATAGGTGGATCCTCAAGGGTCCATATACAACACTTGTATATGAAGTCTACTTTAGACTTTTTTGCTAATATCCATCTTTCCATGTCATGATCCTTAGGAGCTTCATCACATGAAGTCCGATTATTTTCAGACTTAATCGATACATGGAATACATCCTCAAACTCATTTGAAGAGGTATTAATGTTTCATCTTTAATTATCCTTTTAGTTTCCGATTTCAGGAGCCTCATTGTCATCTCAAGATTAAATGAGTTCCTTTACTTCATTTTCATCTTGATTCTCAAGAGACTCATCCTCTAAGAATCACATTCTAAGAGATGAGATTTTTTAAGAATCTCAAGGTCATAAAGTAGGTATCCAATACCATCCTTTATTTTCCTAATGAAGTAGCACTCTCAAGTGCTGGATTCCAGCTTACATGCATGGAACCTTATTAAGGATATATATTGTAGTCTCTACTACACATATATATCTGGAAACTAAGAGGAAATTATGCTAAAATTCATCATTGACCAAATCATGTCACACATGATCCAATTGTATCTCCCTACAACTCTATTGAGTTTAGGTTTATCAGGAGGAGTGAGATAGAAATGATATTCATATCTCCATAAGGTATTCTTTGAATTCTATCTACCAGGTACAAGCTACCTAGGTTAGATCAAATTCATTTCATCTTTCTTCAAACTTTGGTTCTAAACCAAAATTGTGAAATCTTTGAACATTTCAAATATTTCTCAGGTGAAGAGAAGAAATCTCATATCATACACAATCATCAATAGATATCACATATCCATAATGTTTATTATGATATAGATGATCTACATACATCAATATGTATGAGATCTTGAATACCTCGACATCTAACACCATTCCCATAGAAGGGTGTATTGGACATTTTACTTTGAATACAATATTCACAAGTATGTAAGATTTGAAATTTTAGACATTCTAAAGTTTCATCTCTTACTAGTCTATTGATCAAATCAACAGACATATGTCCAAAGCTTGATGCCAGATCATCGTCAAATGATCTTCATCCTCCTATTGATCTTGTAAGGTTTGATTTCAGTATTAGAAATTTTAATGAACCATTCATTAATTTTTCTAATTTTATGGAGTCCACTAGATGTTAGAATACTATCTGAAATATATCCATCATAACTCTTTATGATAGTTCTATCTCATAATTCATGTTTATTTCCAACATTTAGAAACAAACAATGAGTGTATTCTAATATCTAGGTCATAGAGACATTCTCTAAGACAAAGGGCTCTCCCACTGAAAATATGAAGTCCATCTATCCAATAGAGATTGTCGCAGCAATTGCACCAATATCCATGTAGATGACTATTAAAACTTAAGATCAAATTTCTAATCTTCTAATATATACAACCAATTGTAAATGTCACTACAAGATTGGGACACAATTGTCAGACTTTATCTTATGAAATAAGAAAGTCAAAGTCAATGATTATATGTAGATTATTCTAATGCTCTATCTGAGTCCTTTACTAAGGATTTTAGACAAACTTGATAGTCATACTATCAACACATCAACTTATTGCAGTATTGGCATTCATCCAACTCTTTGGATGCTATATGGAAGTCACAGAAGTAGGTCAACTCTTTGACTTTCCTTCTTACTCGCGTTCGACCCATGCTTCTAGTGCGCTCTCTTAATCTATAAACAACCATTGCTTAAGACTAAGGATCTCTTATGTTAAATTCAAAAGAATTCAATGTAAGAGCATTTCAACATTTATACATGCTTCAATATGAATATCATGAAGCTTCATGAATGACTTGAGTATAGATAGTAGAATGATGACACTCATCATATCTACATTCATCTTAACTCTTGGAGACTTAGGTTCATGTAGGTATTCAAACATTTTGAATATATCATCTCCTTCGAGCCACCATTCTGCATAATGCAGAGAACCATGCCATTCATGATTAAATGTCTAGAGCACATATGTATGCCAAAAAAACTTCTTTTATTTTATAAGGATTATTCGACAATTACGATCACCATCGACATGTCACTTCTAAAGTACATTCGATGAAAGATCAAGAACATAGAGATATACAAACCCTAAGGTGATGTCTTATTATCTTATTTAATTGTCATTCCTCATTATGTTGAGGAAACTTGCACATTGCAACCACATACATTATGTGTCCAATTGCAAGTACAATATCTGGATCATGAGTCCAATCCAAGATATTTTACTGGTTATTATTGAGTATAACATCGAGTGGGTTTAATGAAGGATTATCTGAAATAAGAAATTTGCATAAGTGTATATATATTATATATACATGTTTTACTTCGATTTAGGAATTTTTATATCAAAGTTGTCTTGCCTTGTCAACACTGAAAGTTCATTCCCTTAATCACTTTAAATGTAAGAGATATTCTTACCATTATATCTCTAGCAAGATCTGGGATCTCCTTTCCTATCTTTGTTGCATCCCAATAATATGAGAACTTACGAATCCGATAAAAAGAAGCGGGAACTCATTCCGCCTTGCAAGTCCAACTTGCATTCCCAATTCGGTATTTAAAACCCGGGCCCACCACCCCTAAGATGATGTTGACCCGTTGCTAATTGAACCAACCATCAACAGGATTAGTACTCGCTATGCGCAATCCAATATCGCCCCAATAATATGAGGACTCGATATTGGGGTCACTACGCATATGGCCTTACTCTTTCGAGAAGCAAAGACCCCGATCCAGATGTGCTTGCATATAGGATCTGTCACTTCGGACAGGCGTCTCCTACATACAATCCCTGGCGATGAAACCCTTCGCCTTGACGGGAGACCATGGATGTCACTTATGTGATCCTCCACCTCATATTCAAATTGTAATTAATTATCGTGAATCATATTCACATAATTAATTCTTCCAAGGGAAATACACATCTATTCAAAAATAGAGTGTTATAATTTAATCACATTAAATTAATCATTAATCCAATCATCAATCAACAAACATGTCTTTTACTTGAATAGTAGGTATTCTCAAAGTACGTATTATTCGAATTTTCATAATTAGAAAAAATACACATTGACTTTCTCCGGATTATACAGTCCCTACCCGCTGTCATGGCCAGTACCGACGAGAGTGGGACGAACCACATACGTTGCAACCCGCGACCCCAATGCTCTCCGACTAGGCACCATATCCGCCTCGGGAAAGGATAATACCAGATAGATCACCATGTACTTTGAGATGCTCATCGGTTTTTCAACCGAAATTATACCATGTAATATACATCAAAACAATTTTTGATTATATTATAAGGAGATTTGCTAGACAAATCCCCAATCCTATTCAAGCAAGAGGGTTTTTCATGAAATCAATGTTTGTTGATGAAGCCAATGATCAAGATCTAACATCTCATCATTGTAGTTTAGGCAAATGTCATTCAATGAAATAATTATCTATTTAAATATTTCACAAATATTTATCACTAATTATTCCAGAAAATTAACAATTAATTTTCATCATGATAATTGAACGACTTATCACAAGGTTCAAGATCAAAAATGTCAATTTCCAGAAGTGACCCCCAATCACTAAAATTAACATATCTTGATAAATTTAAATACAAAAATTGCAAACTCAGTTTCCAAAGATTGCCTATTTGATTTATTAAAGAACCCAAGTGATAATTCACGTATTTCGAGGCGGATTAAAACCGTAATTATCTCATTAATCACGTTTAAATCCGCAGTTCCCGCAACAGTGAATATAGTCATATTCAAAAATCCTTATCTTGAGCAAATGAAGTCCAAATTTAGTAAATTCAAGTCCTATGGTTTCCTTGTTTAATGGGGAACAAAATCCAATTGAAAATTTCGTGTTTAAACTTTTTAAACAGTGCCGAAAAAATCAATTAGACAGAGGTGCGAAAATTGAAATGCTGTAAAAATTTCGCAATCCTTTCAAGAACCAAATCGTCTAAGGTCTATGGATCATATCCAAAAACTTATTCAACCTGGCTCTGATACCACTTGAAGGATATTCAGAATCCTTAAGCGCATCACGGAAGCGTGTTGATCGCATCGTATGCAATCGGAGCAACTTGTCGCACTAGATGCTAGATGCAGCGAAAATTAAAAATTTTAAAACTAAAGATGAAACCACATGATCACGAGAACACTTCTCGGATCGTTTCATCAAACCACCAAGTATAAGGAATACCTCTTGAAGCGTGGTTGTGATCGTGAGATCCCAAAGTAGAGATCCTCCTGTCTTAAGTCCGATCCACGAAGAACGCACTTGCAGGCGTGATGATGAGTCACGTTCCTTCCCGCAATCCTCGATGAAGATCCAAGCGATGGCTCCCCCGATTTCGTCAAACGAAATCCGTCGTCTTCCTTTAGAGTAAGCAACTTCAAAGAAGATGGAGATCCACGAGTCGTCGAAGGCGAAAGTCGAGAGTCTCTCCTTTCTCAACACAAGATGGACGGCCATCTTTTGGAGGAGAGGAAGAGAGAGGGCGAGAATACGAGAGAGAGAGAGAGAGAGAGAGAGTTGTAACCTTGTACAACTCTTAATCATGTACCTTGGAAGGCTACCTAGCCCTCCTTTTATATTAGTTTAGGATCCAATGGATCTCAATCCATGGGACACATGGATCCAACGGCCAGGCTTCTTCCATGTAAAATCAATGGCTATAATTATTGTTGGTTAAAACCAACAACATTTATTTATGATTAAATTAAATATATGTTGCAACATTATCAACACATTTTTAGTTTAACATAAATAAGTTAGTTGAGAGATTAATCATCATAATAAAATGGAGATAATATTGCCTCCTAAAATGGTGGCTTTATTTCTCCTTTTTATTATATTACATTATCTCAATTATCACACAAATATCCACCAAATTAATTCCAAATTAATTTGTGAATATTTCAATTATGCCATTGAAAATTATGTGAATCAAATTCACAATCCAAACTAATTTGTAAATTACATTTCCAATTAATTAATTAATGTGAATCCAGTCTACACTATTAATTAACAAATGCTATTTACATATATTCTCTCTCTTCAATATATGTACTATAAATCATATTTATAATACACATATATCATGGATAGTATTATCCATATTCTCTAATCCTTGACAATTAAATCCCATTTAATTATCTTGGATAATAATTCTCACAATATGAATCTCATTCATATTATGCTTGATAATTAAATCCTATTTAATCATCAAGTTCTTCTTGCTTGGATATGAATTTCATCAAATGAATTATTCTCGAACTCCTTCAAGAATAATGTGCTTTCTCCGCAGATACTTGGAGATAAGGACAGGGCGATTGTATTGTTCCACATATAGTGACTTGGATGTTGAGATTTTATCTCAGATCCAGATTTTACGAACCTCCCATAGATGCTTGATTAAATCAAGACCGCAAATCTAATCTTCTCATTAAATCTGAATCTCATTCAGACCAATGTCCAACACTTGGATAAGATCAGATTGCTTCTCTACTGAAAGGAGTTACTAAAATCCAGACCTGTTTCATCGCTCCCTCGGAATGGAAGCGTCATGGATATACAATCGTTTATGATCACATCACCTTCAGGTATTCCCAATACATGTACATCCTCCATACTGGAAGACCCATGGTCAACCTGAAGATCAAGATCAATTTTACAATGTCTTCTTCAGGGTTTGATCACTATGTTTCTCATTTGATCATTGGGATTTGGTATCGATCATATACTTTCCAAAAGCATATATCATACCTAGGTCTTGATCATATACTTTCAAAAAGTATATATCAAACCTACAAATTCAGTCAAGATTCCAAAGCGAGACGACCGTGCACGGAATTTGATTCTTCCCAATATCTCATGAGTGAGCTCATGTCTTCCGGTTCAGTAGTGAACCTGTATGATCCCTTTTAGAGATCGTATTACTCATATGCCCTTACATGCACACCAGCGTGTCGGTGTATAGACCTTGGTTAGGTCATCAACCTATTGGTCTGCCAAATGTACATACTCAGACATATAGTAACACATCTGTCTCTAGTCAGAGAATGCGTGCCTATGCTGTGACAACATTCAACATAGGACTTAGGTTATCTCGATCTCGTTAAGTCAACTCTTTGACCTAACTAATCTGACCCCTCCGAATCTCTATTCCTATGCAGAGGACCTGCATCAAGAGGTCGGTCAGATATCAGCCTATGTGAGAAAGGATTGCCATCTCCTACTCAGGCTGGAGATCACATCTTAACAATCATTTGACGGTGCTTGATGAATCCTCAATCTAACTCTTTAAATATTCATCCAAGCACCAGCCTCTATGATTCAATAGTTGAATCAACAGCTGTATGATCATTAAGATAGCCATGGTACGTAACCCTAATTGTACAGAGGGACCTATTATGCAAATTATTTATTCTTCATTTCAGATCAGGGAATGATATTCGCAATACCGTTTATTGCATAATGGCTCACCGTGGGCTCACATGTCCAACATTATTTTTGTAGAACAATTTACAACAAGTGTTGTAAAATCATGGAGATTTCCAAGGAATCTTGAAATATCAACAAGATTGCATGAGATTGCATGGAGATCCCACCCTTCCATATTGGAAGGGTGGACGGCTACAATTTCTCTATAGAAATTGGTAGTCGTCCACTGTAAGTATGGAGAGTGAAATCTCCATCCAATAATCTCCATGTATGTTTGATTTAATTTAGGATTAAATTATATTTTGATTTATTAAATATATTTAATCTAAATTAAATTAATTGTTGTTGTGTTTTTCCAACAACATCTTGACCAATAACAGAAACACAAATCAATGAGAGCCATTGGATTTGTGTTGTCCCATGAATTGAGATCCATGGTTCCCAAAATATTATAAAGGAGAGGCATCCCTTGCTCTTCTAGGTTACAAGTTAGACAACAACTCTCTCTCTCTCTCTCATTCTCTCTACACGCCCACTCTTTCTCATTCTCATATGGTCGTCCACCATGGATATCGTAGAGAGAGTCTCCATCGCCGCAACGTCGTCGTTATGTTGCATGATCGTTTGCTTGTGGATCTTCATCTACTTCATCGTGCCTTGCTCGTGAAGAAGACATTGTATCTCAAGGGATGAGATCAGGAGATCCGTTGCTTAGATCATCAACATGGATTGCAAGGAGCACGTGTTTCATGAACACGCTCGCAAGCATCTCCTCCGTCGGATCGAACTTGAGACATAAGGTCTCTTCGTTTAGAGACTCGATCGCAACCACGCTTCAAGAGTTAATCCTATTACTTGTTTGTGGTTTAGATGAAACTATTCGATAAGTGTTCTTGAATTATGTGGTTTCATCACGTAGAAAATTTTAATTTCTGCTGCATCGAGCAACTAGTGTGAATAGTCGTTCCCGATCACATACGAAGTGATCCTCACGCTTCCGCGATTCTCTTAAGGATCTAACCATATCCTTCAACCCAATCACCAATCATTCTCAAAAATTCATTATTAGCCTTGGTTAAGGCAACTATATATTTCAAGACTCGGGGAATCAATTGTATCGCATTGGGAGCACTTTGACCTTGCTCAGTATTTAAGGAAACACGATATTCTAAGGAAACCCACAAAGCCCTCAATAGCTGTAGCCGTCAAGAGGTAGAAGAGCATTACCCCACTGCTATACTTGAGATAATGGATGTTGAACCAACCATTGGATCAGGGACTCACCCTACACTCCCATTTCCTATTGTTTGCACCTCCACCAATAGTGTGACGTCTTCTAAGTAGAACACATAATCAAGGGCTAACCTTGAGTCAGACGAGATATTTTATGATCTCTTTGACCCTTTTAATGATCTAACATAGGAACTACCAATGCTACGCTAACTGAGAACACATACACAGGACGCACGCTAACCGGGGAGGAATATTACAAGGATTATTCATCTAATAACGAACCGATGATCAACACTCAATCCCTAGGATCTGTATATTTATAGACAATAAGGACTAAATTACAATTCTTGTTACTCCATACTCTAGTTGGTTATCTGGTGAGAAGAAGAAGAAAACTGATTCCTCGAGGCGTTCCTCCGAACACCTTAAGACATATTAATCTCCTCCTTTTCTTGATACTTCATGTTCTAGAAAAATGATTAATAAAGTCACCTTCGACATACTGGAAAAGGAATCTTCTTATGATTCCTCATTAGGTCTGGATAAGGTGATCGATATAAGTGAGATCAGTTCGGCAACTTTGAAGCCCTATCTAAGCAAGCATCCAAATAACGACCCTCATTGGACGGCTCCTGCTCCTCATTACTATTCCTCCAGAACCAACTCTCTTCGTCTCATTAAATTTACCGGAATAATTTCACATGACCAGACTAATACTGGTGCTTAAGAGTATTCATCATCCGAGGATGAGTCACTTGACCACAAGACTGAGCACAATTTGAGAAAGTAGCTTAAATAAAAATGTTTGGAGAACCTCTACTATCCAGTTTTATTCTTCTGAGGATAACTCCTACGATGGTTGGGATCATCTACTTCGTCTTATTTCCATAAATATACCTCTCAGTAATATTCTTTTGTGAATAACTCTGGCAATGGTCGGGAATCATCTACTTCATCTTCTTCTTATCATTATGACCGCCCACCACAGGCTCACAAAAATATCTACCGAAAACCTCCTTGATCACAGGAAACCTTCCCTACTGACCCCATTGGTTCCCTTGTACTTCTTCTTCCTCTACTTAGTCCACGGACTAAGTATAGGGGGGGGACCGATGTCATATGTATATACCACTCTCCACATCCACTTCTGTCCTCGACTGCCACCTTTTCGCCCTCCGTATATAAATAGATTGTCCACAACCTAAGTATAGGGGGACATGACATCTTCTAATTCCCTTTTCCTTTTTCACTCTCTTACTCTAAACATGATCTATGTCTTCTCTGTGATTCTTGTGCTCTGAGGACATAGCACTTGCTAAGTACATGGGGGTGTGTATACTCTATATATATTTTACCCATAGCTCGTACTTTTATGTAAGTCTATATTTTATTTATAAGGTGGGTAACTTACTTCTAAAAAAGAGTTTTGCAACTAACATTCTTTGTGTCCAATTCTGTATGCAACTAAAGTGTTAAAAATTGGCTTTTTACTCATTTATGCATTAGAAAACAAAAATATTGCATTAAAAAATCTCTAAAAAAACTTAAAAAGACATTTTGCACACTTACATTTCATTCAACATTCCATTCATCCATAAATTCTTTGGTTGGATGTATCCCTGACACATACACTCTCACACAAGACTTGTGAAGTTCAAGGACACTTGGTTTATGAGGTTTTAAGATTCAGAATTAACTAGCCTTAGTCATTAGGGTTTATGACTTAATTATTCACACTTCCCTAGTTTGAAAGTTGTTTGTACTATATTTCATACTTAGTCTCTACCTTAAAATAATATGATCAGTACCTCATTTGCATGACTATAGTTATGATGAGATGAGTTGAGATTTCACTTGAGGAATTGGGACGGGGGATTTGAGTTTGGACCTGATTTTTTGACGCCCGAGGATGGGATAAAATCAATAACGAATTTATGAAACATGAGAGTTGGCACCTTTAGACAGTATGAGAACAAGGTTCTTGTACTAATATCTTAACATAAAACATATGTGCTAGGGTGTGATGAAACTAAATAAATTGTTGAACATTGTGCGCCAACTTCGTAAAAGCAATGGAGCTAGCCAACCATCAATGAAATAAATTTTGAGAAAAGTTCTCTCATTAAATTACAAAGAAAAACTCTCTCATTACAAATACGAGTTCAATGAGCTTCCACCAAAGGTGAGTACTCCCAACCATTTCAAAATGTCTGTGGATCAAAGCTATTTGGGCCATAAGTCGAGCTAGCACCCAAAAGGGCTCTACATCATATAATGATACAAGTCTGGGTGTCAAAGATACGATAGGTACTCAAAAGAGACACACCTTGGTTTAATCCCAGGAAAACAATGTGCAAACGACTCTGAACTCTCTTGACGAATGTACTGGTCAACAATCTAAAACACATGCGTTAAGTTAATCAGGTACTCGAGGAGATCCTTGCTCCAATGAAAGAGAGAGAAGAAATTACATAATCCTATACCCTCCATCAACTAGCCCTCCATCTATACTTTAAAGACTGACAACTAAAGAGGTAGTGGAATGTTTACAAGAATTAATCTATTCCCTATGTGTTGAGGATTGGGTCCTTAGGAGAGTCTCTTGCTCTAAAACCTTGAGTGACGTTTCGACTCTATTCTTGTGACTGTAGTTAACACTAAATGTCATATCGCTACTATATATGTAAATAAAGAGAGTCTTAGAGCTAGAGAGTTTGGATAAATTTTGACTAAAGCTTGGTTCAGCTCAGAGTTTTGGGACTAGAATCGAGAGTTCTTAAACTTATCGAATCTTATACTCCACATGCACAGTCAGGGATTAATCTGACTCATTCATTCATTCTCTAGTGCTCAGGGACAAATACGGTTTAGGTATAGGAGTTGATGAATCTGTGATTCATCACTCTAAAAGAGATTAATTAAGATTGGTTCCCCAAAATTCATTGGCATTTCATCATCTAAATTGCATTATTAACATTCATGCATGTATAAATAATAGCTGCATTTCATCATGCATAATTGCATAATAAGAAGCCAACAAAAAATCCCAGTCCAATTGACATGTAAAATAAGGTAACTTCTCTGATTTTTATTTAATTTATGATTACTCCAAATAACCTGAAACCACCTTTGCTATGTACATATTACTAACAAGAATAAAAAAATACAAAAAAATCATAACATGAATAAGTGACTCACAAATCAAAATCCTAATTTCAAGACAGTCAGACTAAAACATTGATATCTCTCTCATACAATGCCATACTTAATCTTACTCACTTTGAACTAATGTACATTCAATTATCTTCAAAACAAGATTAAGTTCAAAAGAATCAGAGATCATATGTGAAAGTTGGGTTTTGGATCTCTTTTTTTACATTGTGTATTTTAGTTGATTTTGACCTAACATTTTATGTACATAATTCAATATTTTTATTTTATTTCTTTTTCACTTATTTTCTTTAACAAAAGATTTATTAAAGTACGTAAAAATCCAAATCAAAATGAGCTTGAAGTCAAAGAAACTAACTGAGTCTAAGTCCTCACTGTAGTCTGTATAATAAGTCCATTGTATTTTATTTTCCTATTTTCTCTATTATTAAAATCCAAATAAAATAGAATATTGTGTAAATATTTATTTTGATTTTATCATATTTTCCCCTATTTTTATACTAATTTAAAATGACAAAAAATACAAAACCCTAAAATCAGGCATTTTATGTACATATAATACTACCAAAAATACCACTTTGTCCAAATGCCCTATTTTGGTATTGGTATCTTCATGAAATTTATAGATCTCATCCAGATGAACAATTTTCGTGAATAAAATTTTCCATTTGAGGTCATTTGCCTTTTATTTTTGATTTATCTTTGAATTTAATTCTGGATTTTCTAGGCATGCCACATGGCTGCTCTTGGAGCCGCCACGTCTCACCCACTTTTGGGCTTTTTAAATTTCAATTTTTTACTTAAAAAATAAAAAATAATAATGAATTTACTACATGTCATCATTGAGTCCATCTGATATCGACGATTGTACGACCATCCTCTCATTATCAACCTTCGATCATCCCCCTCCTCCTTTCCCAAATTGGATCGGCCACCACCTTTCGATCTCTCGCGATTCTTGCCCAATAAATGACCACTATCTTCCTCATCAGAATCCAACGCATCGAATCGAGTTCTCAATCGAATCCCCCGTTGGATCGGAGACCTTCTCGATTCGTCGTCAACCACCTTCCATGTCTAGACCATACCAACCAATCGAAGCCCCGTCTTCTCGCCGACCTTTCTATTGCAATCACCGCCCCCTTTCCTTCCCGAGTCCACCACCTCCAATTCCCTCGTCATCAAATCCATCACCACCCCCTTCCTCATTAAGCCCCTTTCCATCTTTGGCTATCCCCTCACTACAAAACCCTCACCACCACCCCTCTCTGAATCCATCCGTCGATTGCCCTACACAACAAAGAGGAGGAGGGCATCGGAAGTGACAACTCTAGCCTCTTACCTTCCGTCAACGAGATCCAGAGTCCCCATCTCACGACATCATTGCAAATCTTTGCCTGCAACATTTCTTGCCTTGCTCTGGCATAGTATCGTCGTTGAGATGCTATGTCTTTGGCCATTAAGTCAACTACTGTCTCACCTCCATTCACCAACCACCGCATAGACCTCCGCCTCCAGACACAGAACCACCAGCAGCGTACCCCTCTGGCGGAGGGTTCTCCTCCTTGTCTGACGATATGCACCAACCAGGGTTGCTTCGAGGTCCCCTTGACAACATGCCATCTCCACCTCCAAATGCCATCAGAGTTGGTCTCCTCCTCCTTCTTCAATATGAGCTCCTTCACAATATCTAGCACCACTCGAGCTTCGAGGACTCTTCTTCATCGAGCTTCAACGACATACAGTGGAGGATCTCATCTCTAGTCGAATCTTCTCCAAATCTCCAATCGAAGGGCCATGTTCTGCCTCAAGTACTCCAACAATCACTCACACCACCACAGTCGCTTCATTAGCGGTTGAAACCTCATCATCAGGCAGGAACTCTGTTGAAGACCAACCTCCTCTACCTCAGGATCGTTGGGTCCGAATACCAGGGGGCATGCTACCAGCATCCCCCTCCTAGGGAATTTTGCAAGAAAGCCCTAGAACTTTGATGAATTCAAAGGGGACCCCACTGACCAAGAAGCATGTGCGCATCACGTGCTCGCTTGGGATTTTGCGAAAAAAGCCCTCTAGCGATCGGTAATCTTTTTTCTGTCCATGTTCTGCACTTTTTATTTAATTTATTATTGTAATTTTCATTTAGAACCCTAGCTTTCTTTTGTATTTTGAATTGTATTTTGAATTGTATCTAACTGTTTCATCAAATGATCTGTGGTTAACCCTATGGAACCCCCCTTCCAACGTGATCCTATAAGCCCTCTTTCACATAGTTCCAGCAACAACGAAAGCTGCAAAAAAGACAGCTGCGAGACTACTGGAAAGTACGGTTTCAATATTTTGCATCAGTTTCTAATTAAAAAATTGGCACATTGTTCATCAACTATTTCTTGACATTATGGCATGTGATATAAATTTGGTGATCTGTAGTTATTTAATAATACTATTTTGTGGAAAATTGCATAATTTCCAAATTAATGATATGAAATTCATAGATAATTAATTACTATTTGAAAAATTGCAAAAAAATCAATGATCATAGATTTAGTAGTATTTGACATTATGAACCAAAAATAATTGCACTTGCATGCATCATTTGTTTTAAAAACTTTGTTCTGTGTTTTTTAATAATTAATTTTTAATTAGTCATAAACGTTACATTTTTAGGCTTTAGGATTTTTCTGAGATAGATCACATAGTGATAGATCTTAGATGATTTTATTCTCAAAAATAAACAGGTTTATTAGTTATTTTATTTAATTATTGTGATTCACACTATTTGCACCATTTAACTCATTAAATATTCGTATTAGATCAGAAAATTCAACAAAACTTATAGTGCATTCATTTTAGCATAATTCACATTTTGTAATTTTTGGATATCATTTGATTAGCATTAATTTTCTCGTTCTTAAAATTGGCATGCATTTGCAACTGCAATAAAAATTGCACTAAAATTACCAAAAAAAAGCGGCCTCGAAACCTGCACATTTATCTTGATAGACTTAAACCTAGGTTGTTCCTTGCCTCTCGGAGTTCAACCCTAGGACTTGTTCAGATTAAATAAACATCAAACCACATCCTGCTTAATCGATTAATTCATTGAGCTTTGTGGTTATTTTTGACTTATCTCTAATTGTCCGACTACAACATAAAAATGACAAATTGAACAGGGTATTTAGCGGAGCACCACTTAGCCGAGTCGACCTCCATACCATGATTGGAGATGACATGGCCCAAGATAATTCCATTAGTCACCATAAAGTGACTCTTCTCCCATGAGAGAACTAAGTTTACCTCACAACAATGCTTAAGTACTCGATCTAAATGATTAGGACATAAGTCAAAACTATCCCCATAGACTAAGAAATTTAATCTTCCATGAAGGCCTCTAGAAAACTAGCCACCATGTCGGAAAAAACGACCACATACACCTTTGGAATGTAGAGGGGGTGTTACATCATCCAAAGGGCATCCATCTAAAGGTATAGGTGTCAAGCGGACGAGTAAAAGTAGCTTTATATTGACCCTCAAGAGCAACAGCAACCTAGTTATACCCTGAGTACCCATCCAAAAACAAAAAACTCCTTCCCTACCAACCTCTCAATAACTTGATCAATAAAGGATAGTGGAAAGTGATCTTTCTTGGTATCTGAGTTTAGGCATTGGTAATCTATGTAGACATGCCATGAAGTAGGTACACGGGTCTAAATATCCTCACCTAGGTCATTCATCACAATAGTAATCTCGAATTTCTTCGGGACTACATGCAACGAGCTGACTCACTTGGAATCTGAAATGGGATAAATAAAGCCAGCATCACACCATTTCCTGTCTCTCATGACAACATCCCGGATGTTTGGATTTAGATGGTGCTGACACCCACGGGTGGGTTCGTTGTCATCCTTTAAATAGATAAGATCCAAGCACAAAGCTAGACTAATCCCACAGAGATCCGAAATATTCTAGCCTATGGCCTTATAGTTTCTCTCAAGAACATCTAAAAGTTGAGATTCCTAATCGTCGATCAATTGCAAACTAATGATGTCCGGAAGCATTTGGGGGCATCCACAAGGAAGGGATACTTCAATGTTGAGGTAAAATCCTTAAGCTCAGATAGGGTCTGAATCTACTCCGGGACAACCTCTACAACTGCACTAGTAGAAGGTATATGATTTACAATATGTGAATTGTCCACCGTGGCTATAGTAGTCTCAGCAAGTAAAATACCATAAAGGTCGACGATGAATGATCTATGCTCAGAGCTCATCAGGATGTTCAGAATCTTCAACAAATATATCAAAAATCTTAGTAGGAGGTATGTCATCAATAATCTCATAAGAAGAACGTATCTCAGGAATTTCAGAATGTACCTCCAAAAACTCATAGTGATCCTCAGAAAATAGCTCATACAATCCATCAACTGACAACCCATAATAATCAATAGGGGATCTAAAATTAACTGTGCTTTCCTGGTGATCCGTCCGAGAAAGTAACTCTTGGATATCCATGAAATATGTGAAAAGATCCATCTCTCTAAACTCTGTAAGAAAATCACAGTCCTCAGAATCTGTTGTAATTGTCTTTCTCTCATCTACTAGTGGTGGTGGCGATGATGGCTTCGGATTTGAGATAATCTCTATCTTAACCTTATCATTGTGGGAGTGAAAGGTTATCTCTCCATACCCATAATCAACTACTACTTTAGTTGTTCAAAGGAATGATCGATCAAGTATGATCGGGGTATGGAGTAATGATGCAGAGGTATCCATATCCATAACAACAAAATCAACCGGGAATCTCATTACTTAAACTATTACAATAACGTCCTCCAAAATGTCTCTCAACATCTTGATTGACCTATCAGCAAATTGAAGGATCATCCTAGTGGATCTAAGAGGCCCCAATCCAAACTCAATGGGTAGCGAGAATGGCATGAGATTAATAGAGGATCCACTATCAAGAACAGTATGCTTAAATTCTTTATCAAAGATATGGAAACGGATGTGAGGTGCTCCCTTATCTTTATTTTTGGGTGGGAGGTTGCTGATGGCATGAACTGTGGCCATGGTTATTATGTGCTTTTCTGTTTCTTTCGTCTATTCCGCTTTTGTTGACGCTTTTGAGTACATGCTTCTATCATTATCTTTTTAACTACGAGCATGTACTCCATGGCCTTAAGGAGTGGCATCTCTAAAAATATGTTCTGAAGTATCTCTACCACTCCAGGATCAGAAAGTTTTATTTATTTTTTTATTTTTCTATTTTTATTCAAAGTTTAAGGAAATGGAATAGAATCTGAAGGAACATCATACTGCTCATTTTTCTTTTTCAAATCAGAATCATGATGTACATTTTGACAACTAGAATCAGTATGTATAATGTTTTCCAATACATGATTAGATAAAATAAAAGGAAACAAGATGAGTTTCATGGTCTCTGGTGTAGAAGAAGACTTCACGACTGGTTTATTCTCCTTCAAGTCTGACTCGTTATGCATCTTTCTATATTCTCTTTTTGGGTTTTTCTGAATAATGCTGGTGAAGAAGGTGGTGGTGATGGTGAAGAAGAAGTTGGTGATACTCCAAGATCTGGCTCTGCTACACCGGATTGCTGCTCGAAGATAATGAAGTTGGTTAAGCTCCCTCAGTGGCTCTCTACAATCCCGACCGATGTGCATGCGGCTACAATCTCCTATCGCTTCTGAGATGAATGGCATCAGATAAACATGTAAAATCAAGGGCCATACTGATGAATCTCAGATTCATCACTCTAAAAATGATTAATAAAGCTCAAATTCCTAAAATTCATTGGCATTTCTTCATTTATATTGCATAATTATCATTCATGCATGTTTTGATAATAATTGCATTTTATCACTCATAATTGCATAAAATAAGAAGCCAAAAATCCCAGTTAAATTGACCTATAAAATAGCCAAACTTCCCTATCTAATTCATGCTAACTCCAAATGACCTTAAACCACCTTCACTGTGTACATATCACTAACAAGAATAAATGAAAAATACAAAAAATCAATAACCTAAATAAGTGGACCGAAAACCCAAACCCTAGTTCTAGGATTTTTGCACTAAAACATTATATCTTCCTCATAAGATGTCAAATTTGATCCTACTCACTTTTAAACTAATACACATTCAATTACCTACAAAACAAGACCAAGTTCAAGTGAATCAGAGCTCATACGTGAAAGTTGGGTTTTGGGCCTTTTTTGTACATTTTGTATTTTAGCAATTTTTGGCCAAACATTTTATGTACATACTTAACTCATTTTATTTTATTTCTCTTTCATTTAACTTCTTTGATAAAAGTTATATTAAAATACACAAAAATCTAAATCCAAATTGAGCTTGAAATCAAAGAAATATACTGAGTCCGAGTCTTCACTAACTATTTGTACAAAAGTTGTAACTTTCGTATTTTATTTATTATTTTTATGAATCAATAAAAATACAAAAAAAATAGATTATTGTGAAAATATTTATCTTTAGTTTTATCTTTTTTATTTTTATCTGGTTTAAAAATGACAAAAAAATTAGAAAACCCAAAAATCAAGTTATTCTACGTACATGGAGTACCCCCAAAATATCACTTCGTGCAAATGATCGATTTTGGTATTAGTCTCTTTACGAAAGTTGTAGATCTCATCAAGACAAGCAGCTTTTGTGAAGAAAATTTCTCGATCCAAAGTTGTTTGCTATTTCTTTATGAATTATCTTTGTATTTTAGTTTTCTGAATTTTTTGGAGCTAACACGTGCAATTTTTGGCCTTATTTAATTTTGTTTTTAAAAAAAACTAAAAATAAGTAATAAAATAAAAAATCATGCACGTGCAAAGCACATGCCTTCTGTGTAGCACCCTGCACGTGCTCCACTTTCCCCGTCCAGCCACGTGGTCGCATTAGGGTTGTCCAATCTCGGTCGATCGGACGACACCTGTGTGACATCTCCTTCCTCTTTCCACTTTCCCAAACAGGATGAGCGATGTCACCCTCGTGGTCTTTGCCATCATCACCCACTTTCCTAATCGGCCAGCGGTGCCATTCCTTATCAATCTTTACCACGCTCCACGATTCTCACCACCCACCTGCCAATTCAAGCCGCAGCCGCCTCCAATCTCCTCTGCCAAATCCCATCGCATCTTGTCAAAACCCATCACCATCTCGTCCCCTTGACCTCGCGTGCCTTCCGTCTCTGACACCCTCACCTATCCTATTTAACAATGTCGCCCCTCCCCTTGGCATGAACAAGGGACTCCGGTGGTGATAGCCAGAGTCACTGTTCTCCCTTGATGAGATCCGAGCTCCAAGGAGCTCGTTGCATCGGGGCTACCACCCCTTCTGCTTTTGTTCCGGCGCACAACGTCGTAGAGACAAAGACCCAGCTCTACTTCTACCTCCATTGAACCACCGTTCCTGAGCTCCACCACCCTCACCACAGAGCCTGCTCCGCTCCTTAGCCACTCCCGCTTCGACGTCGTCGGGCACGAACCACCAGGAGGGAGGCTCGAGGCCCTCTCATGTGTCACTTGTATAGGGAGGGAACATCTCCAGAAAGGACCTCCACCCACGTGATACTCACGTACGGTGGGTCATTTACACCAAGGTCCCTGAAGGAATCCCCAATCGTACAAGAACCCACAACCCTGAAGGCACGTGCCCTGCACATGCATGTTTGGAAGATTTGTAGAGATGCCCTCAAGTTTGTGTATTTGCAGTTTCATCCAGCTACTAGAGAGCACGTGTTGAGCATGTGACCCTCTAGAGATGTTGCGCATAACCCCCTTTGCGGGTCGGTAACCCCACTTTAGCCCCTCTATCTGCATTTTGTCTATTTTTTGCAATTCTACCCATGTGTTCCCCATTTATTTTAGACCCCTACATGACTTTATTTCTATTATTCAAAAGAAGCATGATGTTCTACAATTAATTCTCTATAGTATGACACATTCTTTATATTTTTCTGATAAGTGATTAATTAATGATTAATTGTTTCTTGAAAAATTACATATTTTACACATCATGTGCTTTGACACTCATAATTAAATAACCATTGACATAAAAATTACCAAAAATTAAAAAATTCAAAAATTAATTGTGTTTAATATTTTTCCCAAAAAGAATTGCATTTCATGCATGTTTTCCCTATAAAAATCATTTTGCATATTTCAATCTGTAATTTTTAATAGGTATTAAATCTTGTATTTTTTAGGTTTAGAATTTTCTGAGATCAATCACCTAATCATAGATCTTGGATAATTTTATCCCTTGAAAATAATTAGTTTTAATAATTATTACAATTAATTATTAAAATTCATTGTGTTTGCATTCATAAATTCATAAAATATTTATCTTGCATCCAAAAAACTCCAAACAAATTAAAGTACATTTTTCATCATTATTATCGTCTTGGCTAAATTTCGTAGTTTTGGACTTCATTTGATTGACCTTTATTTTTTCAGTCCTTTAAATTAGCCACATTTGCATTTTGCATCCCAAAATTACATTAATAATACTGGAAAAAATAGCATCTTGAAAATCGTGCATGAACTTTGATAGACAAAATTCTGGGTTGCTCCTTTGCCTCCTTGAGTTTGACCTTGGGACTTGCCCAAGTAAAATAAACATAAAACAAGGTCGATTAAAATTTGAATAAATTACTATGGTTATTTCTTGATCGATTCTGATTGCCCGACGTAATTACAACGACAAATTCATTATTATTTTAAAGATTAATTCAAAAAATTAACTTTGGGAATTTTCAGACTCGTCACATATCTATCTCAAGTGTGGATGGATCATGGGATACCTCCTCGTTGCATCTAAAACAATCGGGACTAGCTTTGACATGGGTCAGAATCAATGTCTTGGTGTTGGTTAGGTCATCTATCCTTTGATTCAGACCATTCATATTCTTCATCAGGAGTTCAAGCTGATCAAGTGCGGGATTCATCGAAGGTGCCTCTGGATGCTCAACTATAGGTTGTCGCCGAGACTGGTAGTGTGGAGGCTGTTGGTCTCTAGAATATAGTTGTTGATAATGAGGAGGAGGAGGATGTGAGAACTGTCCATAAGATGCAGACTGTTGTTGATAGTAAGGCTGATAAGGATGTGCACGTTGCATCTGTTGTTGTCCATGTCTCTAGTTCTGGAAGTGTGACGGAGATGAGAAGTGAGGTTGTAACTAATGGTGTTGGAGGTATGATCTCCCTCCCTGAAAATGGTGGATGGATCTTTGACTCTACTGTGAACCCAACTGACCTTGCCATGATGGACAGGGCTGGTTTCGCTCTTAGTCAAACCAAATGTTGTTCACCTCCTGAATAAGAGGTGGAGGTGGAGACTGTTTCTCAGGAATGTAAGGATGCTCATGATGATACGACACAATCTGATGCAACTGTTGCGAGACTGATCCAGGGTCTGCATGTAGTAAACGTGTTGAACTATAGACATTCCTCCGGTACTCTAATGTGCTGAAGTGGAAGAAGTATGCTCATGAGTATAAGTATCGACTACGACACTTGCACTTTGACATGCACTAATCGTACTGACTAGAAGCTATAGATGCTTCATGATGTCATCTAGCTTATCCAGATTCTTTGTCCTCTGCTCGATCACTTGTAGCTTCTCAAGCTCCTTGTATGTTTCTCTATTATGTCTACTTTTGATAGATGATTTCCTATAATGGTCATATATGCATTGTCAACCCTATCCACATCATGTGATGCCATCATGTTGACAGCCTTGTGGGGTACTGAAGGAGAGATAACAAGATGCTTTTAAAAAGCACATGAAGAAGAAAGAGTTGCAGAGTTCTCCGCCATCTCCTCAAAATTTTGATAAAGAACATCCTCATCCTTATTGAAGCGGGACCCCCCACAAGCAGCAGCTACCAATTTCTGATTCTCAATGCTCAAACCTCCAAAGAAATTTTGCACAAGTCTCATATTTGGAATATCATGATGGGTCACTTCTCTGTTAAATCCTTAAATCTTTCCCATGCCTCGTCGATAAACTCGTGGGACATTTGGGAGACGTTGGCAATCACGGACCACATTTGATTCAGTCGCCCCAGGAAATAATACTTGTTCAAGAATGTTGAACTCAATTATTCTCAGGACTTAACAATCCTTCCTAGATTATTTATCCAATATAATGCCTCATCCATAAGGCTGAACGGGAAAGTTGTCATCTTTGCTACCTCTAACGGGATTTATCCAATATAATGCCTTGTGGGGTACTGAAGGAGAGGTAACATGACATGAAGAAGAAAGAACTGTAGAGCTCCTTGTCATCTCCTTAAAATTGTGGTAAAGGACATCCTCATCCTTATTGTAGCGGGACTCCCCACGAGCGGCATCTACCAATTTCTAATTCTCAATGCTCAAACCCCCAAATAAATTTTGCACAAGGCTCATCTTTGGAGTATCATGACAGGGGCACTTCTTTGTTAAATCCTTAAATTTTCCCATGCCTTGTCGATAGACTCGTGGGACATTTGGGAGAAGTTGGCAATCATGGACCACATTTGATTCAATCGTCCTAGGGGATAATACTTGTTCAAGAATGTTGATCTCAATTCTTCCCAGGATGTAACAATCCTTTCTAGATTATTTATCCAATATAGTGCCTTATCCATAAGTCCGAACGGGAAGTTTATCATCTTTACTACCCCTAACAAGACGTTAGGATAGTGTATCGTGCCACATATGTGGTCAAATTGTTGGAGGTTTACATAAGGTTCTTTATTAATGTGTCCATGGAATATTGGGAGTAGAGGTAAAATTGTGGGCTTTATCTCAAAATGCCCATGAATCGCAGGGATCCTAATCCAAGTATTAGTCTGTCTTGCCCCTAAATTATAGGCATCCTTAAGTGTAAGCTTAGCCACTGTCTCAATAAGTGTATCTCCTCCTTCCAATTCCCACCACCACTCTCCTTCTCATCCTCCTCTCTCCTATCTTATCTCTCATTCCTCGACTCAAAGATCATATCTCTCAATCCGGCATGAATGTCAGCATATTCAGTCAACTGTGCTTGAATGGGTTGTATGGAAGCTAACATCGTGTTGTTGATCTCACTATGCTCTGTCATGGAACCCTTTCCCTTTGGTGGCATCAAGTGCTATAATTCTGACTCTGAAAATTTATACAACACTAGAATAGTCATAAAAAATGGTGGAGTCTCAAATGACAGTTCGATATTAGAGTCATTCTCAAACAATGGATTATATGAGTAGATGGGTGATGTGGAGAAAGATAGATATTTGGAAAGTGAGTTTTCTCGAATAGAAGACAACCGAACTGGAGTGTGAAATGAGCTTGCGGAGTCCGAACATGAAATACTCCAATCTGACATCTTTGATGTCAATAGGAAAGATGTGAGAACATGAAGTCAAGACAAGAAGGAAGAAGAAAAGGCATGAAAGACACAGAAGGGTCTTTGCACTAACAAACAAATACAATAAAAATGTCTGATTCACCAACTGAACATAAGTGGAGACCGTAAGAGTTTGGTCTTTTATCTTTTCAATTTTAGTTTTAATGAATCTACAAGACGTTACTTACTACTGAGAATACAGGGTTAGTCGCCGCCATCGCCCAGCATCCGTTCTCAATCCTCCCCAATCAGTGGAGCTATATGTCCGGGTTGTTGGGTCTAATATCAATCTCAAAGGGAGAAAGGATAATGAGCACACCAAAATGATTTTCTAACCTCGACTATACACCACAAAGATGTGTAAGGAGCATAGGGCACAAGTCCAGGGATTTGGGCTCTATCCTTATAGTCGCATCCTCACCCACTCTATCTGCAGGTAAGTACCTATAAACAATGAGGGGGTTACTCTCCCCAAAATAATGATGATTTGTCCTTACATTTCGTTTAGGGTCGAGTTTTCTTTAGTAGTCCCAATTTTACATAGTTATCATTTTTTGGATTCTTTTCAAGTAAATGAGGTAACAAATTTTCCAGTTCTTCTTTATCTTAGATGAATGAAAATGAAGAATGAAATCAGAAAAGCCAATGTGCAGTAAAATCAATGATGCATGAAAAGAAAGAGATGTGTACCTTTCTCCAGTACTCTACATGCAAAGTGATCCATACATAAAATAAAGATAGAAATAAACTAACCTTAATGATGCATGAGAACTAGGGGTATGAATGGATCAAACTTGAAGGTAGCTACAATATTTAGGTTCAGTTCATTTAATTAATTGAGCCTAAACTTGTGTTTAACTCGGTTCATTTAGTTTTGAACCGAGTCTTAATCGAACCTCTATTTAATTGAATCGAATATAAGAGAATGTGGAACTCGAGAATTCTCTAATGAGAGGGAGTGAACAAAAAATAAATAGATATATGTGTGTATGTGTGTCTATAATTAGAATAAATATCCATTTAGTTTTTTCTTTATCTAACTCTCCCTCATATTTCAAAAAAATAGATTAATAATGATTTATCTCTTGGAAAAAATATAATTATAAGATATTTTTATATTTGTTTAGCTGAAGATAGGGAATAATTTAGAGATAAGAGTTAAGTAAGGTTTATATTATTCTATTGATTTAAGGATAAAGAAAGGAAAAGTACTGGACACATAGATAATAGATGTTGTAACCACAATGTTCCATTTATTTTGAGAAATTTATACTGATATAAAACATACTTATATCGTAAATATTCACTTATCTCCAAGCAAAGTCCACTTATCATGGAACAAATCCACTTATCTCAAAATAAGACCCTCTACTGCAATTATGGATTTGTAAATATGTGCATATGTGTGTATGTGTGTGTGTTTATCGAGCTTTTAACAAATTGAACCTAAGAGAACTTATGATTTTTAGATTCGGTTTGTTTGTTTATTTAAAAAAAATTGTGTTCATGTTCATTTTGTTAATTTCCGAACTAAATCTGAAGAACTTTTAGCGAGCCAAAATTGAGCGAATATCAAACTTGAGAATTTTCTGACACCTCTAACGAGAACCTTCCTAGCAGTAACTTCTATTAACAAACAAGAACCAATTAATTTGACTAAGTCCAATCCTACGATCTAATCTATAGGAACAGATAATCTTTTAAGGGCTTCGGACATAATCGATTACTTGGCTCTAGAAAGATAATAAAACCTACTTCTAAGGGCTCAAGCACATAAAAACTTGAGAAAATAAATAAAAATAAAATTAATAAAAATAAAAATCGTTGCAGTCCCCCAAGTGCACATGGACTCAATGAAACAGATCCCGCACACACAAGGTATAGAATGGCCTTAGAAAAAAAGAAAAATAGGCAAGTGTCGAAACAATATTTACAACTTTCTACAAGAGTAATGATGAAAATGAGAGACTAAAACTAAAACAAAAAAAAGTGTGTGAAAAATTCTTCTCCAAAAATCTTCTAACTCTTCTGCTTCGTCCTTCTGAGCTCTCTTGCATCTCGGTGAAGAAACGAACAATCTCTGCTTCACTTGGGTGTGTCGGTGCTCCTATGAATGTTGTCCTTATTAGTTGGTCCCTCGCAAGAAAGAGAGAAACAAAGGAGATGTCAGATCACAATTATGAAAAATTAAGCAAAAATAAAAGAAGAAAATAAATAGTAAATATATACAATCAAACAAGACACATAAGGTGGATGTATAGCAAAATGAGATGAGTAATAGTAAGTGATCTCAAATGATTCCAAAGTCTGATCTTGGGGAGCTTTGGTGTCTGACAAGTCAGATCTTGCAGGCGATGTGTAAGCTCCCCCACTGCACGTGGAATTCTAAGTGAGTGCTCACTCAACAAGTTGTAATCCACAATAATAATATATACAGAGACTATAGACAACAAATAAAATAAAAAAACGATAGGAAATACATATAAGAGACAATGACATAGACAAAGATAAGAAGAAGATATAACCTAAAATGAAGACAAAATTATAAAGAGAAAAACAAACAGGTATCTACAACTAAGAATAGCATGCTATAAAAAGAAAAGCCTATCTACCCTTGTTGTGCCTCCCCAACAAAGGTGCCATTTATTTAATGGAGGAACTCAAGGTTTTAATTTAAAAGAATTAATGCAATGTCGTTGCAACACCAAAAATCCCTCAACAAAAACTATTGATTAATCTCAAGCCAAAATAAAATGAAGAAATATCAGCAAGAGAATTTTGTTATTTAATTTACATGTATAATATACAAGATCAAACTCAGGGTTGGTTTTTGTGAATTTTTTGCTTTTTAAAATTTTTTAGGAATCATAAGTTTTATATTTTTTATGTTTTTCGTATTTTATATTTTTACGAATTTTCAAATTTTAACAAATGTTTTTTTATTTTTTGAAAATAAAAGAAAAAAATAAGGAAAAATAAATAAAAGAAAAGAGAAAAGGTGGCTTTTGGAGTTTTAAAAGATATAATAAATTAAAATATTTTTTGTGTTTTTCGTATTTTCCTGATTTCTTTATTTTTCCAGATTTCTTAGAATTTTTAGGGTTTTCAAAACAAATGAAGAAAAAGGAACATGATAAATATAAAATAATTTGAATGTTTTTTTAAAATAAGAAATAAAATCAAATATTAAATAAATAATACAAAAAAAATAATTTTTTAAATTTTTCAAAAAGCATTTTTACACATTTTTTTGATTTTCCGTGATTTAGAATGAATTTTTAAGTGTTTTTGTTACATTTTGAAGTTTTTATTAAGGATTTGTGAATGAGATTTGATCGGAAAAAAATAAATAAAATAAACAAACACGGATTTTTTGGACTTTTTAAAAAATTTCATATTTTTTTGATTTTCTAATGGAAATAGAAGATTTTTTGGTCCTTTTAAATTATCAAAAAGAATAAAAATGATTAAAATCCTAAATAAAAATTATTAATGAAAGAATTATGTAACAGGAGTCTAGAATGAATTTTTGGGATTTTTTTAAAAGGTTTTGCTATTTTTTAATTCATCTTAACATGCAAAATAGAATGCAGACTCATAGGGGATAATAGGCAAAGGAAACTAATTTATGGGATAAATGGTAAAAAATAAAGAAAACACGGGGTTATTGGTAACCAGGGTTTCTTAGGGGACTAGAGTTGTCTACACAAGGTGCACAATGTCGTTGAAGCGACCCTCAACAAAAGCTCAATCGATCAACAATTAACCCGCAACAAGAATCATGCAATGAATATCAAAAAGAGTTAAAATTTATTATAAATCTATAATAGGTGTGTATAAGTGTAAGCATGTGTAGAGGTCGAACTTAGGGAGCAAACTGTAGAAAGGGGGCAAAAACGTAATGTGCATAAAATTTGTCTTTCATCTCTGATCTGTTTTTATTATTTTTGTACGTTTTTAATTTTAAATTTTTTAAATTTTTTTGTTTTATATTTTTTAATTTGTTTTTAGTTTTATAATTTATATTTTTATTTTTGAATTTTCAAATTTTTATTTTCTTTTTCTTTTAAATATATAATATAACTATATAGGGCTTCATATACAATATGGAGTAATATATTTATAAACATTAGTACATATAAGTAAAATACATAATATAGAATGTTTTTGGTATTATAAATTTTTCTAATGTTTTTTATGATTTTTCTAGAAGTCAAAACAAATATTGCTTATAAAGTTTAATAAATACCCGAAATTGATTTGGATTTTAAAAATAGAAAATAAGGTCCAAAATTATGCAAACCAATTTTTATAAAAAAAATAATTACATAAATAAAATTATAAAATAGAAAGAAATGTTTTTTTATTTTTCTAGAATTTTTATATTTTTTGTTGGATTTAGGAGCTTTCTCATTTTTTTGATTTTTCTTTTTCTATTTTTAGGGTTTTTTGGTTTCTAGACTTAGATAATATTATATCTTTTAATATATTTTTTGGAATTTTTCAGAAGGTTTTTATATAATTTTTATTTTTTAATTTAAATAGTGAATATATGTGCTCATTTTTATTTTTAATAAATGGGTAAAATTTCCAAAAATGCTGCATAAAATGTAATCGTAAAAGTACATGGCATGATGCATCTAACCCTATATTTGCTAATTTTTAGGAGCACAATAGCTATTTTAATAAATAGATGAAATGCAAGAAAATATATATCCTAACATGGGTATATTTGTAATTAAAATATGAATCATAGATTCATCTGCAAATGTGCTAAAAATATAAAATTTATTTTGAATTTTATGAAACTATTTCACAATATACAAAAATGTTAGGGCTTCACATGCAATTTTTCCCACTCTCATGGGGACTACATGTAACTAGGCTGGGAAGGACCCAAATACAATTAGCAATAAATATAGGGGTCAGATTATAAATTTCCCAATTTATTTAACACTTCACATTTTATTGACAATATTAATTAATAAATATATAAAAATGTGGGGTTAAATGTGAAATTACTCCAATATTGCACACAGATGTACGGTCAGATCTTTCCACTTAAACACATGGCGTGTGCAGGGTGAGTGATAATGTTTCATCGATGAGATATCAGGATTAGATCCCGTAGAGGATCCAACGGTGGATGTACAGCTTGACCGGATGAAGATTGCGTACGGGAAGAATTGTACTTGATCTGATGGTGATGGATGGAGGTGGACGAACAAGGTATGAACTATATGGTGCAGGGTTTCGATTGGGTGTTGGGCGCATCTCCGACCTCCAATCCCTCCTCCGATGGTTGTGTTCGACTCCTACAGCCTCTCAATGATTCAGAAGCGCCTCAAATGGCTTCAGACCCTTGGGAGGTCCCTAGAGGTCTTGGATGATCCGACTAACTTGGAAGGCTCCTCCAGGTCTGATCTTAGGCTCAGTGGGGATCCGTTATGCGTTGACCTGTGCAAAAAAAAAAGAGTGTTGAGGGCAAACTGCCTCAATCCTATTAGAGGGGTATAGAGGTCAAGCGAAGTGGGCGATAGAGGCTCCGACAAGCGGAGGAGTTGGAGCTTTGATAACTTGCTCCAGATGGCATCAAGGTAAATGAAGGGATTCGTGGTGATGAGAAGTGACAGGGGATCGGAATGAGGGTGGCAGGCGCGGTAGAGAACAAGCAAAATCACGACGAAACACGGTCGGAGCTCAAGAGCTCCGATTAGCTAACTTTCTAACCAGCGTTAATTAATCAGGTAACATATGAAATTAAATGCACAAAATAAAATGTGAGATTAAAGTTTACCTAGAAAACATAAAAAGATCATCTCTTATACCTATAATGGTCAGCAGGGGCAGGGCCGCTGGCGACGACCATGGGTACACCTCCGTCCTCCTGGAGCTTATCCAAATCACTGGGAAGCTCCTCCTGTCATGAGGAAACTCCCTATATGAAATAATCGAGCTCCTAGACTTGAATTAGGGGCCAACTTTGATATGAAGGTCGGAGGCTTTTATTTAAACACATGGTGGGCACCCTCTTTGACCGGTGAAATGGCAAGAATTAGGCGTATGTACAAGAGATTTGGAGGCTTGGCATAGATCATGATGAATCAGTGATCAAATCGTGTGATGGGTCGAAGGCATTTGATGGATGGATCATGCGGGAAAATGGGATGAAATCGTGGGATTTGTTGGGGTTGGCAGGAGCAGCGCCGGGAGGTTGAGACAAGGGGTTAACATTTGACACGACCCATTAGTCCACGACAGGTACTAAATGACAAAACAAGCTGACTTATTATAAAATAAATAATTAAAATAGTAATCGATTTTATTAATTTTTTAATATAAATAAAAAATGACTATTATTTATTGTAGTATTTTAATATGATTTTTATTTATTTTTTGATGTTATTATAAGTTACATTTGAGTACGTATTTATAGGTATATTTGTCTATATTTATCTATTTTATTTTTATTTTATATATTTTTATTTTATTATTTTATTTTCTTATTTTATACATTTATAACATATTTTTAGGTACACAAATATATTTTTATTCTATTTTTATGTCTATATTGTACACTTAAATAAATAGGTATATAAATTATATAGGTATACTTATAGGTATTTTATCTATGTTTTATATACATTATTTTATTTTGAGGTATTTTCTAGGGTTTTATTTTAGTTTATATTTTAAATAGAGTATAAATAATATTTACAAGATTATAAAAATATAAAAGAATAAATAATAAAAGAATAATTTCTCTTTTATTTATGTACAAGTAATAGCATGGGTATTTTGTCTATATATTGATATAGACTTATTTTATTTTATATTTTCTGTTTGGTTTTATTTTTGGTTTTAATAAGTATATATGTTATAAATAATAACTATAAAATTATAAAAATATAAAATTGTAAAAATCATTAATAATGAATAAGTTGAATATTTATCCGGGTCAACTATATAATGAGGGTCCCAAAACCTAACTTTCACACCTTAACTCCAAAAAATATGAAACCACATCTATTAAATAGATTGTTAAAAGTTATCTATTATTAATGGTGATTTTGATACATTTTTTGTTTTTATTTGGAAGACATGGGTCTGTGAAGTTGGGATTTTGACCATTTATTTTGTGTATAAAATGTGCACTATGTGTTATTTTTGTACAAACTCAATTTTGAATTTTTATTTACATTATTATTTACAACTTTTATGTTTAAAGTTTTTTATTTGATGTATAAATAATAAATAATAAATAATAAAATAAGTGTCAAAATGAATAAATAATAAATAAAAGAGTTTGGTTTTTATTGTATTTTTGGCCCTTATCTTCCCCTACTTTATTCCTTGTTGACCAATTCAATTCTTGATTTGATCTCGGGATTTAGGATCATAAAAGACCATTGGAATTTTATTCTTTTTTTCTTCTCTTTATTCTATAATTTTGGCATTAAAATATATTATTTACACAATAAATGCAATAAATGATGAATGCTATTTACATACACTAGCTAGGGTTTTAAGGCCAAAATGATAGAATAAAGGTGATTAAATGGAGAATCATCCCCCCATACTTGCCTTTGCTAGTCCCTAGAAAACACTTATGCAATAAGTATAAAAAGAATAAATAAGAAAATAAAGAATAAAGAATAAATGGAATGGATTTCAATTATTAAACTTGTCTTTACAAAATCAAAGTTTGGAGCTTAGGTTAGACCTTGATGTGAGAATGTGTGTGGAACCTGGTCAGGAACCAAATTTAAAACACAACAGCCTTAGAGAGTCACAGAACTCAGTTCAAACCACCTCAATAGCCAGGTCAGAACTAGCCTACATTATACGCAAACCCTTATGACTATAAAACTGACTTGTACAGTGTTAGTGATAGTGACTCTCCCCAACTGAAATGACAAAAAGAGTGACTTCTCCAGAATGACAACCGAATGATTCCCGATACAACAACTCTTTCCTCGAGGAGCGGGGTATTCCCTTCTAACTTTGAGTGGCTTCTGACTAAAGAGGAGGGTGTGGAGAGAAGAATGGATGGTAGCCAGTGTAGCTACCTATCTCGGGATGCATAACCAATGTAGTCAAGTCATCCAGATGCAGGCTCACATGGTATAACATTGATGCAAGCTTGCTTATTGATTATACAAGATATATACAAACTTCGGAAGGTATTTTATTTTCGATCAGTCTTGTCCACTTTTTTGGAGGTTTTTTTTGAAATACTATTTGTAGAAGCATTTACATAAGGAGTTTTTCCTCTTGAGCTAGAAGACTATCCCTCTTTTGAAGCATTATTGCAACCCACACTCTCCTATCTTTACATCTCATGGCAACTGGACTAGGTTGGGGTGCACTTCCCTCCCTGAAAGAGGATGAATGTTTCCACTCGTGTGCATCTCAAACCCAAAAAATCCATTCCACTCACCACTCCAACTGAGTTGAGCCAAGTGAATGGTGCAAGTGTCCAAGTTAGCTTACGACCTACAAGAGTCATGCGTGTGTCTCGAAAAGTTCTAGTTAGTCAGTTGAGGTGACTTGAACCCAGTACTGAGTCTCAAAGAATTAATTCCTAGTGCTCAATATGAAAGAATGTGAATGCTATGCAAATTCTTTGTACAATGCAGAAAAATGATGCAATTTTTCTAAAAAATTGCAAATAAAAGAATTTTGGCACAAGAATAAAATATGCACAACTATTTACATGGGCATGCCTCTTTTTATTTATTTACAAGAATTAAAAAGTTGAAGGATTAACAGGTTAAAAATGTTATGTAGAGGTGCATATTTACAAACGGTCAAGAATTTTATTTATTTATATTTTTTACATAAATTTATTTTAAAGATGTAGGTATTCCTCAAATTTGTTGAAATAATTTTGAAAACTATAGTACAATATAATTTTCACAAATATTTACAAACAATTGAAAGTCATTTTGCAAATATTTTTCAAATACTATTCATAGATTTTTCAAAATGTTTTTACAACCATTTTCAAAAATCATTTGTAAATAGGTTTTCAAAACTTTTGTTTCACATGAAGAAAAAATCTTCACAAATCAAAACATTTTTAGAGGTTGAAAATATTTTACAAAAAGTTTTCCAAACGGGTCAAGTCATTTTTCAAGTCATTTGCAAAAATATTTTTAACATGATTTATTAGTCAGTATATACAAAAATAATTTGAGGAATAAAATGCATCTTGTTGTTAGATGAATTAATGAATTGTATATTTGTATATAATATTTTAGCCATATTCATTAATAACATGAAAGTACAAGTTATGGCTAAAGTATATACATAGTATATACGACCCACCTATACTTAGCTTGAGCTATGTCCTCATAGATCAAAAAGAAGAAGAGAAGACATAACTCGTACTAAGTATAGAAAAGCCTATACTACAATGACAAAGAATGAAGGAATAAATGAATAAGAAGTTGACCTTCCTCCCTATAATTAGGATCAAATAATCCTAAGTATAGTAAATTGTACACAAGGCAGAGAGGGTCAAGGGTGGGAATGAACAGATCACAGCTCAGTCTGACTCCCCCTATACTTAGGATGAGATATCCCTACGTATAGTAGAGAAAATCAACAAGCGATGAGACAATGGAGGGGATCAAAGAATGAAAGAACTCATGGTGTGCCCCCTTATACTTAGGACAAACGTCCTAAGTGCAGAAGAATGACAAAAGGGGGCGACACCTCTTTTAGTAGAAATAGAAAAATGAAACCGAAAGAAGAAAGAAGAAAAGATATATGAAAATAGATGAAAAGATCGTAGAGAATGTACACATCACTTCGCGTATACTTAGGTAAAAGATCCTTAAGTCTAGGCAACGACAGGAGTGATAAAATAGAACGGAGAAAGAACAACACATGGTGTACCTCCCTATACTTAGGACAACGTACGTCCTAAGTATAGAGACACGCATATGGCAAAAGATCTAAGGGTACCCATGACATATGGGAGAAAGGATGGAATGTAAGACAAAACACGTATATACAACAAGGACAGATTGGTGAAGTACTTGATGGTATTTGTTTGCGAATAGTGTACTCTCATCGTCGTCTCCCTGTAAGCACAAGGATGCAGTCAAACAGCAAAAAGACACGCAGATGTGCAATCAAGTGGGTGTTAGTTACCGGGGAAACAAATTTAAAACTATACCAGGATCCAGTAACATGAATCAGCACATCGACTCATTAGGAAGAAATGGGGGAGCTGAGCTAATATCGTAAGACATGGAGGAAGAATGAGCAGTGAAGGATCTTCCATGTCAATCACGGTCTCAGAAAGGTATAAAAATGAGGAACATGAGACTCTCTATGGAATGTGATAATCGGTGCTCATAAGGTCTGAAAGTCGCAAGAACACACCGATCTCCACATGGCATGGCTTAACCCTACGAGGGTCCTTTAGGTGAACAGACTCAGATGAGTCTAAGATCGCATAATAATCGGAAGACATTGCTCTGTGTTCCAACAGAATGGAGACACATCCAGAGAGGAGACAGAGTACACAAATTAACAGAATCAGCTTCGTGCTCCATCAGATAGGAGGCATCGAACGTATATACAACAAGGACAGATTGGTGAAGTACTTGATGGTATTTGTTTTCGAATAGTGTGCTCTCATCGTCGTCTCCCTGTAAGCACAAGGATGCAGTCAAACAGCAAAAATACACCCAGATGTGCAATCAAGTGGGTGTTAGTTACCAGGGAAACAAATTTAAAACTATACCAGGATCCAGTAACATGAATCAGCACATCGACTCATTAGGAAGAAATGGGGGAGCTGAGCTGATATCGTAAGACATGGAGGAAGAATGAGCAGTGAAGGATCTTCCATGTCAATCACGGTCTCAGAAAGGTATAAAAAATGAGGAACATGAGACTCTTTATGGAATGTGATAATCGGTGCTCATAAGGTCTGAAAGTCGCAAGAACACACCGATCTCCACATGGCATGGCTTAACCCTACGAGGGTCCTTTAGGTGAACAGACTCAGATGAGTCTAAGATCGCATAATAATCGGAAGACATTGCTCTGTGTTCCAACAGAATGGAGACACATCCAGAGAGGAGACAGAGTACATAAATTAACAGAATCAGCTTTGTGCTCCATCAGATAGGAGGCACCGAAAGTGAAACCGAGTACCTATAAAATGATGCAACCTCCCGTATATAACCCTCGAGGAGCGATACATACTAGGAAATGAATAATCAGACAAAGTTCACCCTTGCAACGGCGTCGAGGTGAGCAGACTTAAAGGAGTCAGATCCATCAAACGGATCATCAGAAGTGGTCTCTGTAGGCGATATATCATCTAACAGCAGAAGAGATCGTAGATCGAGAAAATGTGGCAACGTCTCGCAAGCGGAGCGTTCTGCCAACTAATCATGGAATAATCAGAGAAACATGGCTCATCCTTGCGAGGATCGTCAAGGAGAGCAAACTCAAATAAGTCAAGACAGATTGTACTTGTGGTCCGACAGATCGGATACACATCAAAGCAGTGAGATCGATAATACATGTTAGATGCCTCCATTCTGTGCTCCAATAAAGTGGAGACACAATCAGCATGTGGAACCATGCTTACAAGAAATGTTGCATCCTCCTGCAGATAATCCTTAGGGAGTAATGCAAACAAAGCAGTGAATACCATAACACATCTCACTCTTGCAAGGGTCGTCAAGGTGAGAATACTCAAAGGAGTCGAAAAGATCGGTCTCGGTAGATGACAGATCAACTACGATTAGAAGAGATCAAAGAATCTAGAAAAATTGTCACAGTCTCTCGCAGATAATCCTTAGAGCATTGTGAACTAGGCAGGGAATAATCAGAAATGTGATACTCATCCTTGCGAGGACTGTCAAGGAAACAAGACTTGAAGGAGTCCATCAACTTGGCCTCCTGTACCGACAGAATGGGAACATAATTTGATAGGGATTCCAATGATCATACATCCAATGACTCGATTTCGTGCTCCAACAAGATGGACACACAGGCCAGGAGTGAAACCGGTCATACTGAAATTACCGCATTCTCCCGTAGATAGTCCTCGGGGAGTGATAAAAAATAAGTCAATCAAATCATGGGGTTGCTAGCGAAAATCTCAGATCCTCAAACCAATCAATCAATCCTTAGTCAGAGGGCATAAGATCATGTGAGGGATAAGAAATAAGCAGGTCAATCACAAAATAGTCCCTCAAGTCAATCGAAGTAGCTGAGATGGCTCAAGATGTAAGAAGAAATCCTCTACGTGTTGTAGGTGGGAGAAGAGTCAGGAGATGGAGGAAGGATCAATCAAGGAGTTGAGTGAAATCATGAGGTTCCGGGCATCGTCGCTCTGAAGTCCATATAGAGATAATACACCAATTCTCAAAATCAAGAAGGGAGGAACTACGTAATAGATCGTCTAATCATAGCTCATGATATCATCATCAAGTCATCAAAATACATCATATCCTCAATCCAATGCGCGTGATCAAAAATCCTGAAATAAGAATCACACCTAGTAATCGTGCAATCATCAAAATCATCAATACGCTCTATGCATAGATCTGAAGCCATATCCACCAAAAGTAGCACACCAATATCAGTATTCTCAAAATGGTCTCGGTTTACTCGAATAATCAATGCTATACATAAACCTCGATGCGAGCCCTATCGATAAGCACATCAATCTCGGGTAGAAGAAGGAATGATACGGGGGATGCGAGGAGGGTTGGCAAAGGCATGATATCGAGAGGAAAGTGAATATAGACAAAATTGTGGTTCGAGGAGAGGGTCTCCTTGAACCGGACAAGTAATGGGTGATATAGGTAAGGTGGAAAGCCACGAAATCCGACGAAGACTATGAAGATCAAAATCCAATATCACAACTCATATGCAAATGAGGAAATATATAAACAAGAGAGGTAGAGATACTCGATGATAAAAAATTATGACTCATACTGATGGGACCGCAAACTCAAAGAGGGATGAAAATGCTAATGGGCTCAAAAATCATAATCAATGTGCAAGCAAACCCCCATTTCACCTACTCAACACAGTGAAGATCGAGATGTGGTCGTTTTTCTTATCGATTTTAGAGTTAGGTGATCATCCAAAAGTTGTACAAACTGAAGATATGCCTGGGATTTGGGCACTAATCCTTAGCATGTACGTAGGAATAAAATACTCAAACAATGAGGAGGTTGCTCTCCCCAAAGCAAGGAATCCATTACATTTTATTTTAAAATCAAGTAGATTTAGCCGCCCCAATTTTATTTAGGTTATCACTTTTTTTGTTATTTTTCAATGCACATGTAAGTGAGAAAAATTAGAGGGAGAAGGTCGGAAAAGTCGTGCAAGTAGGAAATCGATCATGCATGCAAAGTCAGAAGACTTACAATGCATCCCAGCTCTCTCCATGCAAGATGCATAACATAATTGAAACTAGGCTATATGAGATGCAATTCGATGAAATCACCCTAGAATAGTAATTATTATTATCGTGAAGCATAACATGTTAATTATCTGGAAATTAACTCTAAGGTCTGATTAGGGAGACATCTCAGTACCCTCCACAACGGGTCCTGCTAGCGTTGTATGTTGTCTCTCATGACACGCGGGTTTGAATCTAAAAAATAACATTTATTATTTGACTAAGTCCAAAAATGTATTTATAGGTACATACAAATATATTAGGCTTTGGACCTTAATCTATCGAGCAAACAATTCCTAAGATAAGGTTCATTCACACAAAATAAATAAAACAAAAGCGAAAACAAATAAAAGAAAGCAAAGGAAACATGAAAAACACGACGAGGACCCCAAGGGAACAATCCCTCGAGCACTGGGCCTCATGAAGTAGTTATGTTCTGGAGAGTCCAAATTATTACATATTAATGTTCACTCTCTTACATAAATTACAAGATAATATAAATAAATAAATAATGTGAAGAAATGTCTTCAAAAATTCCTTCATGTTCTCCTTTGCTGCTCTCTCATGTCGATTAAGCCAGAGAGCCGACTCTGCCTTGCTTGGGTGCGTAGGTCCTCCTAAGAAGTCTTCCCTCACGTGGTGGACCCTCACAACAAAGTCAAACAAAAAGGGGCGTTAGAAAGTTCGCGATTAATATCAAATAATAATGAAAAGTATATATAAATGAATAAATTAACAAGAGAGATAGAACAAATAAACAATCCCAATATATGTAGTGTTGCTCCCTGGCAACGGCGCCATTTGGTGATAGAGATTTTCATGTGGGTCAAGTATGTCTCACAAAAGGCGAAGACATAGTCGCTGCGGTGATCTATAATGAAAACATCGATCAATCCCCGGTAACGACGCCAATAGATAACCAAGGTTTCATGAGGGCCTATAATTGTAGTCTACACAAGGAGAGACCACAATGTTGCTGAAGCGACCCTCGACAAAACCCCAATCGATCAACAATCAACCCATAATAAGAATCATGCAATGAATATCAAAAAGGTGGAGTTAAAATTTATTATAACTCTACAATGGGGGTGTATATGTCTAAGCATGTGGAGAGGTCGAACTCAGAGAACAAACAGTAGAATGGGGGCAAAAATGTAATGTGCGCAAATTTTGTCTTTCATCTCTTATTCAGTTTTTTGTTTTTGTGGGTTTTAAATTTTAATTTTTTTATTTTTTGTTTTATATTTTTGAATTTAGTTTTTTGTTTTATCATTTATATTTTTCTTTTTGAATTTTCAAACTTTTTATTTTCTTTTTCTTTTAAATATATAATATAACTATATACAACTATATATACAATATGGAGTAATACATTTATAAATATTAGTAAATATAATTAAAATACAGAATGTAGAATATTTTTGGTTTTATATATTTTTCTAATATTTTTTGTGATTTTTATGGAATTATGTCCATTTTTATTTATTTTTAAAGTAAAAAATACCCCAAACAAGGGTTTTAAAATACCCAAAATTAACTTGGATTTTAAAAATAGAAAGTAGGATACAAAATTATCCAAACTAATTTTTATACATAAATAATTACATTAATAAAATTATAAAATAGAAAGAAATGTTTTTGGTATTTTTTAAGAATTTTTATATTTTTTTGTTGGATTTTGGAGCTTTCTAATTTTTTTATTTTTCTTTTTCTATTTTTATGGTTTTTGGCTTCTGGACATGGATATCACTATATACTATAATGTATAATTTTTTTAGAATTATCCAAAAAAGTTTTTATATATTTCTTTATATTCTAATTTAAACATGAAGTATATGTGCTTATTTTTATTTTTAATAAATAGGAAAAATGCCCAATAATTCCAAATAAAATATGAGTGTGAAAGTACATGGCATGATGCATCTAACCCTATTTTTTATAATTTTTAAGATCACAATAGCTGTTTTTAATAAATAGATGAAATGCAAGAAAATATATGTCCTCGTAGGGACATATATAATTAAAATATAAATCAAGGGTACATTTGCACATGTGGTAAAAATATAAAATGCATTTTGAATTTTATTAAACTCTTTCACCATGTACAAAAATGACAGGGCTTTACTTGCAATTTTTCCCACTCACATGGGGACTACACGCAAGTGGGATGGGAAGGACCCTAATACAATTAGCAATAAATACAGGGGTTGGATTATGAAATTCCCAATTTTATAACACTTCAAATTTTAGTTACAATAATATATATACAAAAATATAGGGTTAAATGTGAAACTACCCCAATATTGTGCGCAGATGGACGGTCAGATCTTTCCACTTAATACATGGCGCGCGCAGGACGGGCGATAACGTTTCGTCTATGAGCGATCGGGATTAGATCCCAGAGAGGATCAGACGGTGGATGCACAACTTGATCGGATGAAAACTGCTTCGCAGGAAGAATAATGCGTGATCTAACGGTGTAGGATGGAGGTGAACGAACATGTGATGAACTTCATCGTATTGAGTTTTGATCAGGTGTTGGGTGCATATTCGACCTCCAATCCCTCCTCCGATAGTTGCGTTCAACTCCTACAGCTCCTTCACGATTCACAGGTGCCTCAAATGGCTCCGAGGACCCTTGGGAGGTCCCTGAAGGTCTTGGACGCTCCGACTAACCTGGAAGGCTCCTCCAGGTCTAATCTTAGGCCCAGTGGGGGGCTCCGTTGTGTGTTGACCTGTGTAAAACAAAAAGAGGGTCAAGAGCAAACTGCCTCGACCATGTTAAAGGGGTATGGAGGTCGGGCGAAGTTGGGTGGTGGAGGCATCAGCTAGCGGAGGAGTTGGAGCTCCGATAACTTGCTCCAGAGAGCAGCAAGGTGAATGATGGGGCTCATGGTGATGAGAAGCAATAGGGGATCGAAATAAGGGTGGCAGGAGAGGCGGAGAATAGGCAAAATCACAATGAAACACAGTCAGAGTTTAACAGGTCTAGCGAGCTAACTTTCTATCTTACGCTAATTAATCAGATAACATATGAAACTAAATGCAAGAAATAAAATGCGAGAGTAAAATTTACCTAGAGAACATAAAAAGATCAGCCCTTATACCTATAGTGGTCGGTAGGGAGCATGGCCACTGGCGACGGTCGTGGGTGCACCTCCGTCCTCCTGGAGCTGATCCAAATCATCGGGAAGCACCTCCTATCACAAGGAAACTCCCTATATGAAATAATTGATCTCCTAGACTCAGATTAGTGACCAACTTTGAAATAAAGGTTAGAAGCTTTTATGTAAACACATGATGGGCACCCTTATTGACCGACGAAATGGCAAGAATCAGACGTATGTAGAAGAGACTTGGAGGCTTGGTGTGGATCATGATGAATCAGTGATCAAATCTAGTGAAGGGGTCGAAGGCATTTAATGGATTTATCGTGCGGGAAAATGGGATGAAATCGTAGGTTTGATGGTGCTAACATGAGGAAAGCCTGGAGGTTGAGTTGACCAGGGGTCAACATTTGACGCAACCCCATTGGTCCACGTTAGGCACTAAATGACAAAACAAGTTGATTTATTATAGAATAAATAATTAAAAATAGTAATCAATTTTATTAATTTTTGAGTATAAAATAAAAATTGTTTATTATTTAATTTAGTATTTTAGTATGATTTTTATTTATTTTTTATGTTATTTTTTATAAGTTAATTTTTAAGTATGTATTTATATGTATATTCATTTATATTTTAGCTATTTTATTTGTATTTTGTATATTTTAATTTTATTATTTTATTTTCTTATTTTATACATTTATAACATATTTTTAGATACATAAGTATATGTTTATTTTATTTTTATGATCTATTTTGTACACTTAAATAAATAGGTATATAAATTATATAGGTATTTTATCTATGTTTTATATACATTATTTTATTTTAAGGTATTTTCTTGGGTTCTATTTTAGTTTTATATTTTTAATAGAGTGTAAATAAATTTTACAAGATTATAAAAATAAAATAATGATATAATAATTTCTCTTTTATTTATGTACAAGTAATGACATAAACATAGACTTATTTTATTTTATGTTTTCTTTTTTGTTTTATTTTTGCTTTAATATATACATATGTTATAAATAATAACTATAAAATTATAAAAATATAAAATTGTAAAAATAAATAAATAAATAAATAAATAAAATATTTTATTTGGGCCTACTATTCAATGAGGGTCCCAAAACCTAACTTTCACATCTTAACTCCAAAAAATATGAAACCACATCCACTGAATAGATTGTTAAAAGTTATATACAATTAGAGGTGATTTTAACATTTTGAGTTTTTATTTGGAAGATATGGGTCTGTGAAGTTGGGATTTTTGCTTTTACTTTGTGTATGTAATGTTCATTGTGTGTTATTTTTGTACAAACTCAATTTTGTATTTTTATTGACATTATTATCTACAATTTTTATGTTCAACGCTTTTGTATTTTATGTATAAATAATAAACAATATAATAGGTGTCAAAAATGAATAAATAATGAATAAAAGAATTTGATTTTTATTGTATTTTTGACCCTTATCTCCCCCTACTTTTTTCCTTGTCGACCAATTCAATTCTTGACTTGGTCTCGGGGTTTAGGTTCATAAAATACCGTTGGTATTTTATTCTTTTTCTTTTCTTCTCTTTATTCTATAATTTTAGCATTAAAACATATTATTTACACAATAAATGCTAAATGATGAATGCTATTTTATACAAACTAATGCTATTTACATGCATTAGCTAGGGCTTTTAAGGCTAAATTGATAGAATAAATGTGATGAAATGGAGATTCATCGATTAACAATGCAATTTACCCAAAACTGTGTGTGCCAACCGCGTGAGGTGAGTTGGATTGGATATAAGTGTAATTTATTTATTTACAGGGGCAGATAATAACACAGAACATTCTATACGTTTATTGCGAAATATCCAATATAACACATGCACTGCATGTGTTGCATGTGTTATATTAGGAACTAAACATGAAGAAATGTCTGATTTGAGGAGGATCAGAGATGAAAGAGAGTGAAGAAGGGTTGTATGATGGTGTGGGTGTGATCATATGTAAGTGAAGGTGATCAGAGAGCTCCGATCTTATGGATCGGAGTTCAGATGAGGTGATCGGATTATTCTAATTACCGAAGATAAGTTGTAGAAATAAAAGCTAAAAATGGGAGCAAACTACTTAGATTATACCAAGGGATGGAATAAGTAAGATTGTGCCTCGGTCAGCGATGGATAATGGAGAAGCTAAATGTGGGTGGAGGAGCTCTGATGATGTGGTGAACCGCGCCTTCAAGCAGCTCTCACGCGCTCCCGATCGAGGAGTGGCTACTCTGCCACAACAGCTTTCTTCCACCACCAATCTCAGGCGTGAAATTTGCGTAACAATAGATCAATTTGATGAAGGTTCAAGTTTGGTTCTACTACTAGGCGACGGCTCGAGCGAGATTTAGAATTTAAAATGCATGCAATCCGAGACAAGATATAAGGAATCGATGACCTGATGATGGAGGGGTTAGTGAAGGCTAACTGAATGGAAAAGAAATCAAGAGGGGTTAATGATCAAGGCATGAGGGAAATTCTCAAGAAAGTAGTCGGTGAGCAGAAATGCAGGCGGAGCATCGATTGAGGGAGTTGACTTGGGTCAATAGACCCGGATCCAACCAATCACAACCCGCCTAGAATAGGACAAACTATGCTAGAAGACAAAAAACCATAAAAAGTTAAAAATATTGTTTAAAATAGAAATGATTTTAAATAATGAAATAATGTAAGTAGAAAATGTTAAGGAATAAATAAATTTAATTTAGTTGATTTTTAATTATTTAAATAATTTATTTATAAGGGTAAAAGTAAATAAAATATATTAGTTATAGGTGTTTATGTATACTTGAATATGATTTTTAATTTATTATTTTTACAAATATACATTTAATTTCATAACTTATTAGTAAACAATATTTTAGAAGGATTTTGATGTTTTTTAATTTATTTTTATAAAGTGGTTTATAGGTTAATTAAAAAGTAGTGTTTACAATATACATACTGGTATATATACAATATGAACATTATTTTATTTTTTTATTTATTTTTGATTTTGTGATTTTTATTTTTATTTTATATAAGTCAAGATTGATGGTTAGTAAAATGAGATATTTATTGATATTTACATGTGTTTTATAAGAGATTTTAAGGTAAAATAAATGAATAAAGATGATGAATTTCAGATTCGCTAAAGTCATGATAGGTGATGGAGATCCAGTTATTCTTAAGACGAGCAGTACGATAAGAGAGTGGATGGTTATCGGCATCTCTACTGTAGAAGTACACAATAAGGACAGGTGAGTTTGATTCTCTTTACTAGAGGATGGCGGAAAAATCTCCAGACATGGGATATTTGGGGCACCTCATCATGAGGCACAATGCTAAGCTATGTGAGTGCCCAAGAGGGGTTGTCAAGGGTGCCCAGTGATGGGTGCGTGAAGAACTGCTAATGGCATAAGTTAATATGTATCTGTCGTAGCATGAGCACTTAGCGAACCATACAAAACCATGTTAAATTCTTTGTGAAGAGGACTCGAGTTTAATTTATACCTGGGAAGTTCAGGGTTGGACATAAGGACATGAGCAATTTTATGATTTAATTCAAGTACAAAATATTTAATTTAAATGATTCAAAGGAAATCGAGGGTAAGATAATGCACAAATACAAGATAATGCAATTTTAAAACATTTTTTAATGAAAACAATAAGACAAGGCAATGCATACTAATGCACACAACAACAAAGCTCATGTATTTTATCAATGAATCATTTAATCAATGATAAACATTCCAAGTGACAAGGTACATAAGTCTCAACTCATCAAACTGATTCAAAGCATGAAATTTTTACGTAAGAAGTGGAAAGATGATTTCAAATAATTAGATAATGTTGAAGTAAACAGGAATAAAGAGATTAATTAATAGATTAATAATCATAATCAATGAATCAATCAATTTAGGGGTTTAATAACTCTGTAGATTTGTAATTAAATTAATGAGCCAAATAAGTTGATAAGTTTATATAATACTTATTGTGTGAAATAAGTGTTAAATAAGTCATCAAAACATGACAACGTGAACAGAATTAAACAAGCATTCTAACAAGAGCAATTTCACTCAAATTGGATCTCTCTCTATATATATACATATTAAACGTTCAAGACTGAATCTAATTGCTTAATTTCAACAATAAAAAATTAATTAATAAATTATTACGAACAAGTCCTTACAAGGACTAAATAATTCTAAAAAATGCAAGGTATAAGAGCAATTTCCTCACAGGCAAAAGGTCGTATCTACAATTCAAAAGAACTTGAGGACATGCTTGCAATTATTCCAAGATCATGTTCCTGTTGCACGTGCCTAGATTAGGCTTTGTGGTGTGGTTCAGATCTATGTGGCTCTCTCGTGTGGCTTACAGCAGGCTTGGAGCATCTGAGGTTTATGTCCGAACCGGTGGCTTATACGTTGATGTGGCTTTCTTCTCTCCGTCGCACCATGCCCAAATCAGTCTGATGTGATGTACACTGTGAATCCAAGATATTGTTTTCTTCCTCTTTGCACGATGTGGAAGCCAGTGCTTCAGTGACCCACAAACTCCTCTTCCTTATATCCCAGCTCTGGTAGAAGATGGATAAAACATCACAACACCCTCATGACTATGCTCATGACATGACTAAGGGTTGGAGCAATCATGACCATTGAAGCAACATAACTTTGTCGGAGGAAAATCGAGCAAAAAGTCTTGCGATCAAGGTCGGATCATTGAAGCATCTAAAGTAGTTGCAAGTTACTACACAACATACAAAACCAAATCACATGAAGTAGGGATGAAATGAAGGCTCTACAGTAGTAAGACATAAAGAGTCTAATGGTTTCTTCCTCTGTGCAAGAGGAAGAAAAAAATCAGATGGAATACAAAACGGAGAAATGAGGATATTTTACAATATGATATGCATGAAAGGTGGATCAACGGTGAAGGTATCCAAGCACATTAATCAAAGAGTAAATGCTACACTAAAGTGGATTAATAAGGTGAATACAAGATCAAATGGATTTGAAGAACTTACCTAAAATAGAAATGAGATGAAGTTAAATGATTTAATGATGAACTGATGCTTGAATAAAGCTTTAAAAGCTCTAGGAATATTTACTTAACTTTCATGGCAAAGAAGAAGCTCAAGCAGAGTCCAATAGTGGTCTACATAGTGAGGTGGCACTCACAGATCTCGCCTGAAGGAACCTCCATCTCCGCGCACTCTACCATTGCTTATTTGTCATAAAAGGATGAATGATGGCAAGGTGGTTCTTCGTAAGATGGCAGATCTTGGTAATCAGAGAAGGAGAAGGGTTTTTATGCAAGTGAAGGTTGACGGAAACTGGGAACTAGTGGTGGTTTCTACCACTGCTAACTCGCGATAAGGATAGAGAAAGAAATTTTTAGGTGGTTGGCGAAGATGGGAGTAGATAGGTAAATCGAATGAAAGTTGGAACTATGCAAGGGGTTGCTGGATATGGAAGGGAAAATAGGTGAAGATGATGAGGTACGAAGGGTTGTGACCCTTCGACCTGGATGTTAGGGGGTTGAAGGCAATAAAATGATCGTTTGATCATGATCCAATGGCTATCGTTCGAGCGGTATTTTGAGGCTAGGATCTGATCTGAGATCATATTAAAGGGTTGAGACTTAAGTACAATCAATAGTGAAGATTAACTCATCAAAAGGATATGGACGGCTGAAAACAAAGGTGTGATGATATAAATAACCGGCCACGTGCTGAAATAATATTGGGCCATGTGGCCTAATTAGCAAATAGGAAAAAGAATAAAAGCTTAAAAATCAAAAGAATTAGATGGATAAAGACTTAGAAAAAACGGTGATGAATCTGCATTTCATCATCTTTACTCATTTATTTTAGCTTAAAATCCCTTATAAAACACGTGTATATAATACTAACTCCATATTATACTAACTTGCATCTGTGTGTAAATATTGTACATTTATTATTATTTTAACCTTAAATAAATAAATAAATAAAGGAAAAATAAAGAAAGGAAAAAAGGAAAAAAAAAGGATTGTATATATGTAGTAGATATAGGCTGACCTAAACCCCGAGAGAAGGTCAAGACTTGACCTGATCGACCAGGAATAAAGTAGGGGAGATAGGGTTCTTAATAAAAAATATAAAAAATGTTTTGTAAATACTTCTCATGTATCATGTGTATATTTGTATAAAACTTACACTATTTTATTTGTGCATAAATTGACCTCAAATTAAACAATTTTCAAAATAAAATTTGTAAATGAAAATATTTTGTGAATAATAAAAATAATTGCAAAATAAAATCATGTATAGAATAAAAGTAACCACATTCTGAAAAAGCCATAAAGCGATAATTGATATAGCAATTCCTGCTCCATATGAAATCAAGTTTCATCAAACTCACTTCCATCGTATTATAAATTAAATTATCTTTAAAATGATTGTAGTTTCATAATTTTTGGAGTTGCAGTTTCAAAGATAGTTTTCTAGTTTGGTTTATGCGATTTAACTATTTATTATATATATATATATCCATATTTATTTTGTATATATATAGTATGTGTAAATATTTTTAATAATTATTTAAAATGAAATACAAAAAATAAAAAATTTAAAACAAAAAACTAATTTCCTTATTTAACTATATATAATATACCATATGTATATACTATATGTATATAATCAATTCTCTTAAATAATCACACCAAAAAAATAAAAAATTAACATTTATTATTTAATTTAATAAAGTAACGAAAATAAATAAAAAAATTAATTTTATGAATAATTTTAACAGTAATTTTGTTTCTTACATTTATCTCATTTCAAAAAATTTTATCTCTTATCTTTATTCAAATTTTTGAAATTCAAACTCCATTCTTTTATCTATTAGTATGGCTCCTGCTCCCTCATTTCAATTTATCAATCTTTAAAGAGAGGACCCTAATCTCCAAGAACTTCTTGTTGTAGAAAGGTGCCTAGCCTCCGAGCCTTCCGGTGACAACGAGTCAGCCTTCGTTGAGTCCATCACGACATTCTCCGCTCCCACGGTTAGATCCATTTTTTTCTTGTTTTTTATCTAGGTTAATCTTAGTTTAATTCTAAAATTTGTAATTTCATTGTCATTTTTTTATTCCTAGATCGTAGTTAATTGTTCTTAACCAACCATCATGATTCGATCCACCATCGCTCTCGATTTTTCATATCATTTTCTCGATCTCTCCATGTTTAGGTTCTACCTCACACAAACACTCAACTCCGGTCACGCACGATGACCAGAGACTCAGATCTATCTCTCACTTCGCTGGATCCAGCATTTCCATTCACAACTTCCATCCAACAATTTTGGATCAAGCCATCGTGCTTAAGTTGAATATCTCTGTGTTTATTGCAGGTTGACAGGAATTTCAAAATAATTACATTTGCTACTTGCTACTATTGAAAAAAATACAAAAACTAAAAAATAAAAATTTGGGGCAGCACTGTAGCCGCTCATGTCTTCCCTCGGTGCATGTTGCTCGACCGCCATCAGTCGCCAGCCCCTTCGTGGACGAGGAGCACCAACATCATCACATAGGGTGTGTGTCGCTCCCTTGCATCATTGTCCACCGCCCTCCCTATAAATCAACGGTGTGAGTCCACCAAAAATACCTCCTAGAATTCCTTCACGACCGTCGAGTTCTTCTGCACCGTCGCAGCCGCTTGAAGACTGGCGCTCACGACCTCCGCACGAACGACTTCAGTCGCAGACCACCGTACGCCAACGTAGAAGAGGAACCTGCGCAGCTTGCGACCGCCACCCACTCGCATGTAGTTCACTATCCTCGGGTGAGGACCAAGACCACCGATGCCACCGCCAACACGGGCAATCGCCTCCTCTACCCGACCACCGCTTAGAGGAGAAGCCACCGCCGGAGCCCATCATCACAGCCCCATCCGTCGCTCCTCGATAATCGCAGCCCACCGTCGACCTTAGGAAAGAAGAAAAGAGGGGTGGCGCACCTCTCCCTCTTGAGAATGAAAAGGAACGAAGAACCCTAATGGGGGATTAAAAAATTTTGGAACAATATCACATAGCCCCTCTGATATTTCCAATTTAGCATAAAGGCCCCTACTCTCCAATCAAGCACGTGTGTCGCATGTTTATTTGGGTAATTTACAATTTTCTTTTTATCATTTATTTTTGTTATCTTTTAATGCAAAAACTATAAATATTTTTAATTAAGCCTCTATATTTCCAGACATTTAAGTTGCATTTTATTTTCATTGAAATAAATATTTTTTTCATCAATAAATTCTCCGAACTTCAAGTTAAGTTCCTGACACTTGTTTCTACCTTGCATAAAATTTACATTGCATTTTATCATGATTTATTATTATTTAAAAATCAAAACATGGCATTTTACTTGTTTGAACTTTGAAAAATCATAAAAAATCAAATATTACATTAAAAATTCAAAAAATAGATTAGTTTTATTTTTGTGTCTTTTATTTTCTATGCAATTTTCTTGCATTAATCATTTTAAAACCCAACAAAATTGTAAAATACTCACAATCTCAAAAAATAATAGAAATGGGTAGAAAAATCCAAAAATAGTGATTTCAGTTCTTATTTGTAGATAATTTCCTTTAGACTGTAGAAAAAATAATTTTCATAATTTTCACATTTATTTGGTATTTTTAAATTAAAAAATGTTCCTGATTGCTCATTGTTTGCATTATTCTATTTTATTCATTTAAAAATCCAAAAAAACGAAATAAGTAAGAGAAATTACAAAAATAGTAAAAAATAATCAAAAATACAAAAAGTTTTAATTTGGATATTTTAGTGCATTTTCTCATATTTAAAAAATCCAAAAAATAGCCATTATCTATTTTTGTATATAGTTTAGTTTAAAATTATATTTTTGAGAATAAAAAATGCAAAACTAAAAATTACAAAATCAGAAAATATAAAAAGGAATAAAAAATAAAAAAACAAAAACCAAGCATAGTTTGCATTTGTGGTTCCCTTTTCTTGTAATTGAATTTTTTCGATTATTTGAATAACCTTAGGGAATTGTAGCCTCCCTGAGTTCGATCATGTTGTTATACAAGTAAATTAAATAGCAAATTTTTTTCATGTTGTATATTATTTGTAATTATTTCTGCTTCAGAAAAAATAAAAAAATAATTTTTTATTGGAGGATTATTTGGGTTGCAACGACATTCGCACATTTATTTTCATAGATCTAATTAAAAACTCGAAAACCTTGCTCAACAAACAAACATGAAGTTGTAGATCTCGATGTGGTCTATAATTTTCATATAGAACTTAAAGAGAATTGGAGTCATATGTACATGGATAAAAATTTAAAATTAATTAAAATAATAAAAACAATTTATTTTATTTTACTTTTCTCATTTTTTATGTTTTCAAATATATTTTTTATTATTTTAATGATGTATAATATTAATATAATTTTTATTTGATTTTAATGAGAAATAAATACATAAAATAATGGCACTATAGTAAGTTATATAATATAGTATAATTAGGGTTATTTATGTACAATACAGAAATTAATAATTAAGGTTAATTATCAATGAATCTTGGTGATTTTCTTAAGCAAGAGAGATAATAATAATATCTAATGATAATAAGTAAGGTATTTATCACCCTTGTACTTAAGCTAAGCTCGTCCTCGAGCTAGTAAAAAAAGAATTAGTTGGAGAGTTAGATTACATTAGTGAACTTTCTGACATGTGCATGTGAGTATACAAGGCTTGAATTGACCTAGAACATTTGGTTTTAGAAATCCGAAGACTCTAAATTGATGCATGTGTCAATCAAAAGGTATTCAACTCCTGTAATTATCAGACTCTCAAATTATACACATATATAAGAAGTATGACTTAGTGTTTGACTGCATCAAATAAGAGTAGAGTCAAGACTTCACCAAAAGTTCCAATCTCAGAAGCACTCGTAAGGACCCAACCCTCAACACTAGGGAATAAATCAAATCGTGCTTCAATCCACCATCTCTTTAGTTTGTCAAACTTAAAAATGTAGATGGTAGGCCAGATAATGGAGGGAAATGGGATTGTGTCATTCTTTTCTCTTCCTCCCATTAGAACAAGGTTTCTCTCAAGTGCCAATACTCGACACATTTTTATATTTTTTTTAATCAGTTTGATCATCGAAAGAGATTGAGTTGCATGTACTTGTTTTTCTGGGAGTACACCAGGGTACATCTTTTTAAAGTATCTAGTATACTTGCACCCATACTTGTAGTTCTAATAATGTAGATACCTTTTTTATGTACTAGTTCGAATCATAAAAGCCTAAAATTTAGTCCAATTGGACATTTAAAATGTTGGGAATGTTGGACATGCGAGCCCACGATGAGCCATTATGCAATAAATATTATTATGAATATCATTCCCTGATCTGAAATGAAGAATGAATAATTTGCATAATAGGTCCCTTAGTACAATTAGGGTTATGTACCATGGCCATCTTACTAATCATACAACTGTTGATTCAACTATTGAATCATAGAGGTTGGTGCTTGGATGAATATCTAAAGGGTTAGATTGAGGACTCATCAAGCACCATCAAATGATTGTTAAGAGATGATCTCCAACCTGAGTAGGAGATGGCAATCCTTTCTCAATTAGGCTGATATTTGACCTACCTCTGGATGCAGGTCCTCTGCATAGGAATAGAGATTCGAAGGTGTCAGATTAGTTAGGTCAAAGAGTTGACTTAATGAGATTGAGATAACCGAAGTCCTATATCGTATGCTGTCACGGTACAGGCATGCATCCTCTGACCGGAGACAGATGTGTTACTATATGTCTAAGTATGTACATTTGGCAGAGCAATAGGTTGATGACCTAACCAAGGTCTATACACCGGCACGCTGGTGTGCATATAAGGGCGTATGAGTAATACGATCTCTCAAAGGGATCATACAGGTTCAATTACTGAACCGTAAGACATGATCTCACTCATGAGATATCGGGAAGAATCAAATTCTGTGCGCACGGTCGTCTCGCTTTGAAACCTTGACTGAATTTGTAGGTTTGATATATAATTTTGGAAAGCATATGATCAAGACCTAGGTAGGATATATGCTTATGGAAATTATATGATCGATACCAACTCCCAATGATCGAATGAGAAACTTATTGATAAGTAGACGGTATAAAGTTGATCTAATACTTCGGGCTTATTCTAAGTTTTCCAGTATGCAGGATGTACGGGTATTGGGAATACCTGAGGGTGATGTGATCATAAACGATTGTATAACCATGACGCTTCCATTCCTAGGGAGTGATGAAACGGGTCTGGATTTTAGTGACTCCTCTCAGTAGAGAAGTAATCTGATCTTGGTCCAAATGTTGGACATTGATCTGAATGTGATTCAGATGCAATGAGAAGATTAGATTTGCGCTCTTGATTTAATCAAGCATCTATGGGAGGCCCGCGATCTGGATTTGAGATACAATCTCAATACCCAAGTCACTATATGTGGAACAATACAATCGCCTTGTCCTTATCTCCAAGTATCCGCGGAGAAAGCGCATTATCCTTGAAAGAGTTTAGGATAATTTCATTGTTGATATATGTATCCGAGCATTGAGAAAATGGATAATTAAATTTTATTTAATTATCATGATTAATATGAATTCGATTCATATTATAAGGAGAGTTATCTAAGATAATTAAATGTGATTTAATTATCAAATAAATGAATAATGTGAATATGATTCATATTATTTGCGAACAAGAGAATGGAGATCAAAGATGATTACATGTGATTTAATTATCATGGATATGAATAATGTGGATAGCAATATCCATATTAGTCATATATATTGTAAATGTGATTTATAATATATAAGACAGAGATATTTGTAATTTACATTTGTTAATTAAATGTTAATGTGAATTGGATTCACATTGGACATTGAATTGAAAATTTAATTTATATTTTATTTTGTGTTGTGAATATGATTCACAAATTTTTCAATGGCAAGATTGCAATATCTACAAAATAATTGTGAATTATTTTTGTAGAATAATTTGCAACAAAAGTTGTTGCATAATCTTCGAGATTACAATAAAGAGATGAGAGCCACCTTCCATATATATGGAGTGGACGGCCACCATTCCTATTAGGAATGTGTGGTCGTCCCCTCCTTCGAACATGGAAGGAGGCACTCTCTCTCCTATGATCTCCAAGAGATCTTGATTTAATTTGGTGATTGAATTATATTGATTTATTAATATATATTTAATCTAAATTAAATTAATTGTTGTTGGTTTTTACCAACACAAATCTTGGCCATTAAAAGAAACACAATCAATGAGAGCCATTGGATTTGTGTTGTCCCATAGATTGAGATCCATGGATCCCAAAATATTATAAAAGGAGAGGCACCCCTTTGCTCTTCTTTACACAACAAGTGAGACAACAAATCTCTCTCCCTTTCTCTCCACACGTCAGCCCTCTCTCTCTCCCTCTCATGGCCATCCACCATGGATGCCCTAGAGAGGTTCTCCATCGCCGCAGCGTCGTCGTTATGCTGCCCGACCGTTTGCTCGTGGATCTCCGTCTCCTTCGGTGTGCCTTGCTCGTGAAGAAGACGTAAGATCTCGAGTATCGAGATCAGGAGATCCACCGCTTGGATCATCAACATGGATTGCGAGAAGCGTGCGGTTCATCCCCGCGCTCGCAACCACCGTCGGATCGGACTTGAGACAGGAGGTCTCTTAGTTTAGATACTTGACCGCAACCACGCTTCAAGAGGTAACCCTAATACCTTTTTTGGTTTAGACGAAATGATCCGAGAAGTGTTCTTGGATCATGTGATTTCATCACATGAAAAAAATTTAATTTCCGCTGCATAGAACAACTAGTACAACTAGTCATTCTTCGTCGTATTCGATACGACGCTCACGCTTCCGTGATGTGCTTGAGGATCTTACCATATCCTTCAATTGGTATCAGAGCCAGGTTGAAGGTTTCGAATATGATTCGCAAACCTAGGACGACTTGGGTTCGTTAAGGTCGCGAAAGTTTTTGTCGCATTTGATTTTCGCAGATCTGTTTAGTGAATAAATTTGGCCGTGTTTAAAATGTTTAAACACGAATTAATCACTTGGATTTTGTTCCCCATTAAATAAGGAAACCATATGATCTGAGTTTACGTAATTCGGATTCTGTTTGCTCGAGATATGGTTGTTTTAATGAACATGTATGCACTGTTGTGGGAACTGCGAATCTTAACATGATTAATGAGTTAATTACTGTTTTGATCTGCCTCGAAATGCGTAAAACATCACTTGGATTCTGTCCTAAATCAAGTTAGCAATCTTTGAAAATTGAGTTTGTCTGATTTGGATTTAAATTGATTGAGATATATAAATTTTAGTGAGTAGGGATCACTGCTGAAATTACAGTCCTAATCAAGAACCAAGTGATTGTCAATTACTGAAATTAATTGTTAATTTCATGAAATAATTATGGAAAATATTTTTGAAATATTGTAAGATAATTATTTCCTTAATTGACTTGGCCTCAACCAATTAATTGATTAGATTTGATCTAGATCATAATTGGAAACACAATCATCAAACTTGATGCTTGAATAGGATTTGGAATTTGTGTAGCAAATTTCCTTATAATCAAAAATGTTTTGATCATTACTATATGATATAATTTCGGTTAAAGAATCGATGATAATCTCAATTACAAATTGATATATTTGGCATTATCCTTTCCTGAGGTGGATATGGTGTCTAGTCGGAGAGCATTGGGATTGCGGGTTGCAATGTATGTGGTCCGTCCCACTCTCATCGGTACTGGCCATGACAGCGGGTAGGGACTCGATAATGCCGGAGAAAATCAAGGTGTATTTTATAATTATTAAAATTCAAATTAATACGTACTTTGAGATATTACCATATATATTCAAGTAAATTAATCAAGTTTGTTGATTGAATTGGATTGATAATTAATTTAATACGACTAAATTGATTATGTCCAATTGAGACACTCTATTATGAATAGAGTTGTTATTTCTCTTGGAAATTAATTATATGAATATGATTCATGATAATTAATTAAAATTTGAATATGAGGTGGAGGATCTCATAAGTGACATCCATGGTTTCTCGTCAAGGCGAAGGGTTCCGTCGCCACGGATTGCATGTGGGAGACGCCTGTCCAAAGTGACAGCTCCTGTATGCAAGCGCATCTGGATCGGGTTCTTTGCTTCTCGAAAGAGTAAGGCCGTATGCGTAGTGACCCCAATATCGGATCCTCATATTATTGGGGCGATATTGTATTGCGTATAGCGAGTACTATTCCTGTTGACGGTTGGTTCAATTAATGACGGGTCAACATCGCCTTAGGGGTGGTGGGCCAGGGTGTTAAAGACCGAATTGGGAGATGCAAGTTGGACTTGCAAGGCGGAATGCGTTCCCGCTTCTTTTTATCCGAGTTGCATATTCTCATATTATTGGGATGTAACAAAGATAAGGAAGGAGATCCCAGATCTTGCTGAGATATAATGGTAAGTATATCTCTTACATTGAAAGTGATTAAGGGAATGAACTTTCACTGTTGACAAGGCAAGATAACTTTGATATAAAAATTCCTAAATCAAAGTAAAATGTGTGTGTGTGTGTGTCTATATATATATATATATATATATATATACACACACTTATGCAAATTTCGTATTTCAGATAATCCTTCATTAAACCCACTCAATGTTATCTTCAATAATAACCAGTAAAATATCATAGATTGGACTCATGATCCAGATATTGTACTTGCAGTTGGACATATAATGTATGTGTTTGCAATATTCAAGTCTCCTCATAATAATGAGGAATGACAATTAAATAGATAATAAGACTACAACTGTAGGGTTTGTATGTCTCTATAATCTTGATCTCTCCTCAGATGTACTTTGGAAGTGACATGTCGATGATGATCGCAATTGTCAAATAATCCTTATAAAATCAATGAAGATATTCTGGCATACATATGTGCTCTTGACATTTATCACGAATGAGATGGTTCACTGCATCATGCAGAATGGTGGCTCTATTAGAGATGATGTATTCAAAATGTTTGAATACCTACCTGAACCAATGTTTTAAGAGTCTAGATGGATGTAGACATGATGAGTATCATTATTCTACTATCTATACTCTAGTCATTCATGAAGCTTCGTAATATTCATATTGTATGAATTTAATGAAGCATGTATAAATGTCGAAATGCTCTTACATTGAATTCTTTTTGAATTTAACATAAGAGATCCTTAGTCTTAAGCAATGGTTGCTTATAGATAAAAGGGAGCGCAGTGGAAGCATGGGTCATGCCCAAGATGAGAAGGATGGTCAAAGAGTTGACCATACTTCTATGACTTCCATATGACATTTAAAGAGTTGGATGAATGCCAATACTGCAATAAGTTGATGTGTTGATAGTATGACTATCAAATCTATCTAGAATCCTTAGAGAAGGAATCCGATAGTACATCAGAATAATCTACATATAAATCATTGAAATTGACTTGCTTAAAGTCTTGTAATAATATCTCAATCTTCTACAACACTTGCAATGGGTTTCATATGTTTTGGAAGACTAGAAAATTTGATTTTAAGGCTTATAGTCATCCACATGGATATTGATGCAATTGCTGCAACAATCTCTATTGGATTGAAAGGCTTCATAATTCAGTGAGAGAGCCCTTAGTCCTAGAGAATGTCTCTATGACCTAGATATTAGAATACACTTATTGTTTATTTCTAAATGTTGGAAATAAACATGAATTCTGTAATAAATCTATCATAAAGAGTTATGATGGAGATGTTTCAGATACTAATCTAAAGTCTAGTGGACTCCACTAAATTATAAAATTAATGAATGGTTCATTAACATTTCTAATACTGAAGTTAAACCTTAAAAGATCAATAGGAGGATAAAGATCATTTGATAATTATCTGGCATCAAGCCTTAGACATTTGTCTGTTGATTTGATCAATAGACTAGTGAGAGATGAAACTTTAGACTGTATAAAGGTTCAAATCTTACATACTTGTGAATATTGTATTCAAAGAAAAATGTCCAATACACCCTTCTTTGGGAATGGTGTAAGATGTCAAGGTATTCAGGATCTCATATTGATGTATGCGGATCATCTATATCATAGTAAACATTATGGATATGTGATATCTATTGATGATTATTTATGATATGAGATTTCTTCCCTTCACCATTAGAAACCTTTGAAATGTTCAACGATTTCATAATTTTGGTTTGGAACCAAAGTCTGAAGGAAGATAAAATGAATTTGATCTAATCTAGGTAGCATGTACCTGTTAGATGAATTCAAAGGATACCTTCTGGAGATAAGAATATCATTTCTATCTCAATCCTCCTAACACACCTTGACTCAATAGAGTTATAGGGAGATACAATTGGATCATGTGTGACATGATCTTATCAATGATGAATTTTAGCATAATTTCCTCTTAGTTTCCAGTTATATATGTGTAGCAGAGACTACAATGTATATCCTTAATAAGGTTTCATGCATGCTGGAATCTAGCACTTGAGAGTGTTGCTTCATTAGGAAAATAAAGGATGGTATTGGATATCTACTTTATGACCTTGAGATTCTTAAAATATCTCATCTCTGAGAATGTGATTCTTAGAGGTTGAGACTCTTGAGAATCAAGATGAAAATGAAGTGGAGGAACTCATTTAATCTTGAGAAGATAATGAGGCTCCTGAAATTGGAAACTAAAAGGAAAATTAAAGATGAAACACTAATACCTCTTCAAATGAGTTTGAGGATGGATTCCATGTGTCAGAGAAATCTGACAATGATCGAACTTCATGTGATGAAGCTTTTGAAGATCATAGCATGGATAGACGGATGTTAGCAATAAAAGTCTAATGTAGACTTCATATACAAGTATTTTATATGGACCCTCGAGGATCCACCTATTCGGGTAAGACCTGTAAAGGTGTAAATGGATCTTTATGAGAAGAGGGAACCTGATGAGAAGGTAGAGAACTTCAAAGCACGGTTCGTAACTATGAGCTACACACTGGAAGAGAAGACATTGCTTGCGATGAGACTTGCTCTTCGGTAACCATTCTTAAAATCATTAGAATATTACTAACCTTAGCTACACAACTTGACTATTGCATCTTCAAGATGTAAGTCAAGATTTCATTCCTCTATGAATACCTCTCGGAGGATATTCACATGAAGTAGCCCCAGGGCTTCATGGTTGAGGAAAGCAAGGCGTGCAAGCTACGGAATCCATCTATGGACTCAAATAAGCTTCTTGAAGTTGGACCATAAGATTTGATGAAATTATAAATGTTATGATTTTAGATAGAATCTTGATGATCCATGTGAAGCTTAGTGGGAATGCCTTGTTCATCGTGCTAAATGTAGATGATATCATAATCATTTAAAATGATATAAGGATAATAATAAGTGTTTCATTATCTGGTTGTTCCATAACTTGAGATATGATCTCAAGGATACCTCTTGGATCTTAGTTCTGAAGATGTTCAGAAGCATGGAGAAGAGGGTATTGAGACTGTCACATTTGTAGTATACCATGGACATATACCATTCACAACTTCCATCCAACAATTTTGGATCAAGCCATCGTGCTTAAGTTGAATATCTCTATGTTTATTGCAGGTTGACAGGAATTTCAAAATAATTACATTTGCTACTTGCTACTATTGAAAAAAATACAAAAACTAAAAAATAAAAATTTGGGGCAGCACTGTAGCCGCTCATGTCTTCCCTCGGTGCATGTTGCTCGACCGCCATCAGTCGCCAGCCCCTTCGTGGACGAGGAGCACCAACATCATCACATAGGGTGTGTGTCGCTCCCTTGCATCATTGTCCACCGCCCTCCCTATAAATCAACGGTGTGAGTCCACCAAAAATACCTCCTAGAATTCCTTCACGACCGTCGAGTTCTTCTGCACCGTCGCAGCCGCTTGAAGACTGGCGCTCACGACCTCCGCACGAACGACTTCAGTCGCAGACCACCGTACGCCAACGTAGAAGAGGAACCTGCGCAGCTTGCGACCGCCACCCACTCGCATGTAGTTCACTATCCTCGGGTGAGGACCAAGACCACCGATGCCACCGCCAACACGGGCAATCGCCTCCTCTACCCGACCACCGCTTAGAGGAGAAGCCACCGCCGGAGCCCATCATCACAGCCCCATCCGTCGCTCCTCGATAATCGCAGCCCACCGTCGACCTTAGGAAAGAAGAAAAGAGGGGTGGCGCACCTCTCCCTCTTGAGAATGAAAAGGAACGAAGAACCCTAATGGGGGATTAAAAAATTTTGGAACAATATCACATAGCCCCTCTGATATTTCCAATTTAGCATAAAGGCCCCTACTCTCCAATCAAGCACGTGTGTCGCATGTTTATTTGGGTAATTTACAATTTTCTTTTTATCATTTATTTTTGTTATCTTTTAATGCAAAAACTATAAATATTTTTAATTAAGCCTCTATATTTCCAGACATTTAAGTTGCATTTTATTTTCATTGAAATAAATATTTTTTTCATCAATAAATTCTCCGAACTTCAAGTTAAGTTCCTGACACTTGTTTCTACCTTGCATAAAATTTACATTGCATTTTATCATGATTTATTATTATTTAAAAATCAAAACATGGCATTTTACTTGTTTGAACTTTGAAAAATCATAAAAAATCAAATATTACATTAAAAATTCAAAAAATAGATTAGTTTTATTTTTGTGTCTTTTATTTTCTATGCAATTTTCTTGCATTAATCATTTTAAAACCCAACAAAATTGTAAAATACTCACAATCTCAAAAAATAATAGAAATGGGTAGAAAAATCCAAAAATAGTGATTTCAGTTCTTATTTGTAGATAATTTCCTTTAGACTGTAGAAAAAATAATTTTCATAATTTTCACATTTATTTGGTATTTTTAAATTGAAAAATGTTCCTGATTGCTCATTGTTTGCATTATTCTATTTTATTCATTTAAAAATCCAAAAAAAATGAAATAAGTAAGAGAAATTACAAAAATAGTAAAAAATAATAAAAAATACAAAAAGTTTTAATTTGGATATTTTAGTGCATTTTCTCATATTTAAAAAATCCAAAAAAATAGCCATTATCTATTTTTGTATATAGTTTAGTTTAAAATTATATTTTTGAGAATAAAAAATGCAAAACTAAAAATTACAAAATCAGAAAATATAAAAAGGAATAAAAAATAAAAAAACAAAAACCAAGCATAGTTTGCATTTGTGGTTCCCTTTTCTTGTAATTGAATTTTTTCGATTATTTGAATAACCTTAGGGAATTGTAGCCTCCCTGAGTTCGATCATGTTGTTATACAAGTAAATTAAATAGCAAATTTTTTTCATGTTGTATATTATTTGTAATTATTTCTGCTTCAGAAAAAATAAAAAAATAATTTTTTATTGGAGGATTATTTGGGTTGCAACGACATTCGCACATTTATTTTCATAGATCTAATTAAAAACTCAAAAACCTTGCTCAACAAACAAACATGAAGTTGTAGATCTCGATGTGGTCTATAATTTTCATATAGAACTTAAAGAGAATTGGAGTCATATGTACATGGATAAAAATTTAAAATTAATTAAAATAATAAAAACAATTTATTTTATTTTACTTTTCTCATTTTTTATGTTTTCAAATATATTTTTTATTATTTTAATGATGTATAATATTAATATAATTTTTATTTGATTTTAATGAGAAATAAATACATAAAATAATGGCACTATAGTAAGTTATATAATATAGTATAATTAGGGTTATTTATGTACAATACAGAAATTAATAATTAAGGTTAATTATCAATGAATCTTGGTGATTTTCTTAAGCAAGAGAGATAATAATAATATCTAATGATAATAAGTAAGGTATTTATTACCCTTGTACTTAAGCTAAGCTCGTCCTCGAGCTAGTAAAAAAAGAATTAGTTGGAGAGTTAGATTACATTAGTGAACTTTCTGACATGTGCATGTGAGTATACAAGGCTTGAATTGACCTAGAACATTTGGTTTTAGAAATCCGAAGACTCTAAATTGATGCATGTGTCAATCAAAAGGTATTCAACTCCTGTAATTATCAGACTCTCAAATTATACACATATATAAGAAGTATGACTTAGTGTTTGACTGCATCAAATAAGAGTAGAGTCAAGACTTCACCAAAAGTTCCAATCTCAGAAGCACTCGTAAGGACCCAACCCTCAACACTAGGGAATAAATCAAATCGTGCTTCAATCCACCATCTCTTTAGTTTGTCAAACTTAAAAATGTAGATGGTAGGCCAGATAATGGAGGGAAATGGGATTGTGTCATTCTTTTCTCTTCCTCCCATTAGAACAAGGTTTCTCTCAAGTGCCAATACTCGACACATTTTTATATTTTTTTTTAATCAGTTTGATCATCGAAAGAGATTGAGTTGCATGTACTTGTTTTTCTGGGAGTACACCAGGGTACATCTTTTTAAAGTATCTAGTATACTTGCACCCATACTTGTAGTTCTAATAATGTAGATACCTTTTTTATGTACTAGTTCGAATCATAAAAGCCTAGAATTTAGTCCAATTGGACATTTAAAATGTTGGGAATGTTGGATATGCGAGCCCACGATGAGCCATTATGCAATAAATATTATTATGAATATCATTCCCTGATCTGAAATGAAGAATGAATAATTTGCATAATAGGTCCCTTAGTACAATTAGGGTTATGTACCATGGCCATCTTACTAATCATACAACTGTTGATTCAACTATTGAATCATAGAGGTTGGTGCTTGGATGAATATCTAAAGGGTTAGATCGAGGACTCATCAAGCACCATCAAATGATTGTTAAGAGATGATCTCCAACCTGAGTAGGAGATGGCAATCCTTTTTCAATTAGGTTGATATTTGACCTACCTCTGGATGCAGGTCCTCTGCATAGGAATAGAGATTCGAAGGTGTCAGATTAGTTAGGTCAAAGAGTTGACTTAATGAGATCGAGATAACCGAAGTCCTATATCGTATGCTGTCACGGTACAGGCACGCATCCTCTGACCGGAGACAGATGTGTTACTATATGTCTAAGTATGTACATTTGGCAGAGCAATAGGTTGATGACCTAACCAAGGTCTATACACCGGCACGCTGGTGTGCATATAAGGGCGTATGAGTAATACGATCTCTCAAAGGGATCATACAGGTTCAATTATTGAACCGTAAGACATGATCTCACTCATGAGATATCGGGAAGAATCAAATTCTGTGCGCACGGTCGTCTCGCTTTGAAACCTTGACTGAATTTGTAGGTTTGATATATAATTTTGGAAAGCATATGATCAAGACCTAGGTAGGATATATGCTTATGGAAATTATATGATCGATACCAACTCCCAATGATCGAATGAGAAACTTATTGATAAGTAGACGGTATAAAGTTGATCTAATACTTCGGGCTTATTCTAAGTTTTCCAGTATGCAGGATGTACGGGTATTGGGAATACCTGAGGGTGATGTGATCATAAACGATTGTATAACCATGACGCTTCCATTCCTAGGGAGTGATGAAACGGGTCTGGATTTTAGTGACTCCTCTCAGTAGAGAAGTAATCTGATCTTGGTCCAAATGTTGGACATTGATCTGAATGTGATTCAGATGCAATGAGAAGATTAGATTTGCGCTCTTGATTTAATCAAGCATCTATGGGAGGCCCGCGATCTGGATTTGAGATACAATCTCAATACCCAAGTCACTATATGTGGAACAATACAATCGCCTTGTCCTTATCTCCAAGTATCCGCGGAGAAAGCGCATTATCCTTGAAAGAGTTTAGGATAATTTCATTGTTGATATATGTATCCGAGCATTGAGAAAATGGATAATTAAATTTTATTTAATTATCATGATTAATATGAATTCGATTCATATTATAAGGAGAGTTATCTAAGATAATTAAATGTGATTTAATTATCAAATAAATGAATAATGTGAATATGATTCATATTATTTGCGAATAAGAGAATGGAGATCAAAGATGATTACATGTGATTTAATTATCATGGATATGAATAATGTGGATAGCAATATCCATATTAGTCATATATATTGTAAATGTGATTTATAATATATAAGACAGAGATATTTGTAATTTACATTTGTTAATTAAATGTTAATGTGAATTGGATTCACATTGGACATTGAATTGAAAATTTAATTTATATTTTATTTTGTGTTGTGAATATGATTCACAAATTTTTCAATGGCAAGATTGCAATATCTACAAAATAATTGTGAATTATTTTTGTAGAATAATTTGCAACAAAAGTTGTTGCATAATCTTCGAGATTACAATAAAGAGATGAGAGCCACCTTCCATATATATGGAGTGGACGGCCACCATTCCTATTAGGAATGTGTGGTCGTCCCCTCCTTCGAACATGGAAGGAGGCACTCTCTCTCCTATGATCTCCAAGAGATCTTGATTTAATTTGGTGATTGAATTATATTGATTTATTAATATATATTTAATCTAAATTAAATTAATTGTTGTTGGTTTTTACCAACACAAATCTTGGCCATTAAAAGAAACACAATCAATGAGAGCCATTGGATTTGTGTTGTCCCATGGATTGAGATCCATGGATCCCAAAATATTATAAAAGGAGAGGCACCCCTTTGCTCTTCTTTACACAACAAGTGAGACAACAAATCTCTCTCCCTTTCTCTCCACACGTCAGCCCTCTCTCTCTCCCTCTCATGGCCATCCACCATGGATGCCCTAGAGAGGTTCTCCATCGCCGCAGCGTCGTCGTTATGCTGCCCGACCGTTTGCTCGTGGATCTCCGTCTCCTTCGGTGTGCCTTGCTCGTGAAGAAGACGTAAGATCTCGTGTATCGAGATCAGGAGATCCACCGCTTGGATCATCAACATGGATTGCGAGAAGCGCGCGGTTCATCCCCGCGCTCGCAACCACCGTCGGATCGGACTTGAGACAGGAGGTCTCTTAGTTTAGATACTTGACCGCAACCACGCTTCAAGAGGTAACCCTAATACCTTTTTGGTTTAGACGAAATGATCCGAGAAGTGTTCTTGGATCATGTGATTTCATCACATGAAAAAAATTTAATTTCCGCTGCATAGAACAACTAGTACAACTAGTCATTCTTCGTCGTATTCGATACGACGCTCACGCTTCCGTGATGTGCTTGAGGATCTTACCATATCCTTCAATTGGTATCAGAGCCAGGTTGAAGGTTTCGAATATGATTCGCAAACCTAGGACGACTTGGGTTCGTTAAGGTCGCGAAAGTTTTTGTCGCATTTGATTTTCGCAGATCTGTTTAGTGAATAAATTTGGCCGTGTTTAAAATGTTTAAACACGAATTAATCACTTGGATTTTGTTCCCCATTAAATAAGGAAACCATATGATCTGAGTTTACGTAATTCGGATTCTGTTTGCTCGAGATATGGTTGTTTTAATGAACATGTATGCATTGTTGCGGGAACTGCGAATCTTAACATGATTAATGAGTTAATTACTGTTTTGATCTGCCTCGAAATGCGTAAAACATCACTTGGATTCTGTCCTAAATCAAGTTAGCAATCTTTGAAAATTGAGTTTGTCTGATTTGGATTTAAATTGATTGAGATATATAAATTTTAGTGAGTAGGGATCACTGCTGAAATTACAGTCCTAATCAAGAACCAAGTGATTGTCAATTACTGAAATTAATTGTTAATTTCATGAAATAATTATGGAAAATATTTTTGAAATATTGTAAGATAATTATTTCCTTAATTGACTTGGCCTCAACCAATTAATTGATTAGATTTGATCTAGATCATAATTGGAAACACAATCATCAAACTTGATGCTTGAATAGGATTGGGAATTTGTGTAGCAAATTTCCTTATAATCAAAAATGTTTTGATTATTACTATATGATATAATTTCGGTTAAAGAATCGATGATAATCTCAATTACAAATTGATATATTTGGCATTATCCTTTCCTGAGGTGGATATGGTGTCTAGTCGGAGAGCATTGGGATTGCGGGTTGCAATGTATGTGGTCCGTCCCACTCTCATCGGTACTGGCCATGACAGCGGGTAGGGACTCGATAATGCCGGAGAAAATCAAGGTGTATTTTATAATTATTAAAATTCAAATTAATACGTACTTTGAGATATTACCATATATATTCAAGTAAATTAATCAAGTTTGTTGATTGAATTGGATTGATAATTAATTTAATACGACTAAATTGATTATGTCCAATTGAGACACTCTATTATGAATAGAGTTGTTATTTCTCTTGGAAATTAATTATATGAATATGATTCATGATAATTAATTAAAATTTGAATATGAGGTGGAGGATCTCATAAGTGACATCCATGGTTTCTCGTCAAGGCGAAGGGTTCCGTCGCCACGGATTGCATGTGGGAGACGCCTGTCCAAAGTGACAGCTCCTGTATGCAAGCGCATCTGGATCGGGTTCTTTGCTTCTCGAAAGAGTAAGGCCGTATGCGTAGTGACCCCAATATCGGATCCTCGTATTATTGGGGCGATATTGTATTGCGTATAGCGAGTACTATTCCTGTTGACGGTTGGTTCAATTAATGACGGGTCAACATCGCCTTAGGGGTGGTGGGCCAGGGTGTTAAAGACCGAATTGGGAGATGCAAGTTGGACTTGCAAGGCGGAATGCGTTCCCGCTTCTTTTTATCCGAGTTGCATATTCTCATATTATTGGGATGTAACAAAGATAAGGAAGGAGATCCCAGATCTTGCTGAGATATAATGGTAAGTATATCTCTTACATTGAAAGTGATTAAGGGAATGAACTTTCACTGTTGACAAGGCAAGATAACTTTGATATAAAAATTCCTAAATCAAAGTAAAATGTGTGTGTGTGTGTGTGTCTATATATATATATATATAGACACACTTATGCAAATTTCGTATTTCAGATAATCCTTCATTAAACCCACTCAATGTTATCTTCAATAATAACCAGTAAAATATCATAGATTGGACTCATGATCCAGATATTGTACTTGCAGTTGGACATATAATGTATGTGTTTGCAATATTCAAGTCTCCTCATAATAATGAGGAATGACAATTAAATAGATAATAAGACTACAACTGTAGGGTTTGTATGTCTCTATAATCTTGATCTCTCCTCAGATGTACTTTGGAAGTGACATGTCGATGATGATCGCAATTGTCAAATAATCCTTATAAAATCAATGAAGATATTCTGGCATACATATGTGCTCTTGACATTTATCACGAATGAGATGGTTCACTGCATCATGCAGAATGGTGGCTCTATTAGAGATGATGTATTCAAAATGTTTGAATACCTACCTGAACCAATGTTTTAAGAGTCTAGATGGATGTAGACATGATGAGTATCATTATTCTACTATCTATACTCTAGTCATTCATGAAGCTTCGTAATATTCATATTGTATGAATTTAATGAAGCATGTATAAATGTCGAAATGCTCTTACATTGAATTCTTTTTGAATTTAACATAAGAGATCCTTAGTCTTAAGCAATGGTTGCTTATAGATAAAAGGGAGCGCAGTGGAAGCATGGGTCATGCCCAAGATGAGAAGGATGGTCAAAGAGTTGACCATACTTCTATGACTTCCATATGACATTTAAAGAGTTGGATGAATGCCAATACTGCAATAAGTTGATGTGTTGATAGTATGACTATCAAATCTATCTAGAATCCTTAGAGAAGGAATCCGATAGTACATCAGAATAATCTACATATAAATCATTGAAATTGACTTGCTTAAAGTCTTGTAATAATATCTCAATCTTCTACAACACTTGCAATGGGTTTCATATGTTTTGGAAGACTAGAAAATTTGATTTTAAGGCTTATAGTCATCCACATGGATATTGATGCAATTGCTGCAACAATCTCTATTGGATTGAAAGGCTTCATAATTCAGTGAGAGAGCCCTTAGTCCTAGAGAATGTCTCTATGACCTAGATATTAGAATACACTTATTGTTTATTTCTAAATGTTGGAAATAAACATGAATTCTGTAATAAATCTATCATAAAGAGTTATGATGGAGATGTTTCAGATACTAATCTAAAGTCTAGTGGACTCCACTAAATTATAAAATTAATGAATGGTTCATTAACATTTCTAATACTGAAGTTAAACCTTAAAAGATCAATAGGAGGATAAAGATCATTTGATAATTATCTGGCATCAAGCCTTAGACATTTGTCTGTTGATTTGATCAATAGGCTAGTGAGAGATGAAACTTTAGACTGTATAAAGGTTCAAATCTTACATACTTGTGAATATTGTATTCAAAGAAAAATGTCCAATACACCCTTCTTTGGGAATGGTGTAAGATGTCAAGGTATTCAGGATCTCATATTGATGTATGCGGATCATCTATATCATAGTAAACATTATGGATATGTGATATCTATTGATGATTATTTATGATATGAGATTTCTTCCCTTCACCATTAGAAACCTTTGAAATGTTCAACGATTTCATAATTTTGGTTTGGAACCAAAGTCTGAAGGAAGATAAAATGAATTTGATCTAATCTAGGTAGCATGTACCTGTTAGATGAATTCAAAGGATACCTTCTGGAGATAAGAATATCATTTCTATCTCAATCCTCCTAACACACCTTGACTCAATAGAGTTATAGGGAGATACAATTGGATCATGTGTGACATGATCTTATCAATGATGAATTTTAGCATAATTTCCTCTTAGTTTCCAGTTATATATGTGTAGCAGAGACTACAATGTATATCCTTAATAAGGTTTCATGCATGCTGGAATCTAGCACTTGAGAGTGTTGCTTCATTAGGAAAATAAAGGATGGTATTGGATATCTACTTTATGACCTTGAGATTCTTAAAATATCTCATCTCTGAGAATGTGATTCTTAGAGGTTGAGACTCTTGAGAATCAAGATGAAAATGAAGTGGAGGAACTCATTTAATCTTGAGAAGATAATGAGGCTCCTGAAATTGGAAACTAAAAGGAAAATTAAAGATGAAACACTAATACCTCTTCAAATGAGTTTGAGGATGGATTCCATGTGTCAGAGAAATCTGACAATGATCGAACTTCATGTGATGAAGCTTTTGAAGATCATAGCATGGATAGACGGATGTTAGCAATAAAAGTCTAATGTAGACTTCATATACAAGTATTTTATATGGACCCTCGAGGATCCACCTATTCGGGTAAGACCTGTAAAGGTGTAAATGGATCTTTATGAGAAGAGGGAACCTGATGAGAAGGTAGAGAACTTCAAAGCACGGTTCGTAACTATGAGCTACACACTGGAAGAGAAGACATTGCTTGCGATGAGACTTGCTCTTCGGTAACCATTCTTAAAATCATTAGAATATTACTAACCTTAGCTACACAACTTGACTATTGCATCTTCAAGATGTAAGTCAAGATTTCATTCCTCTATGAATACCTCTCGGAGGATATTCACATGAAGTAGCCCCAGGGCTTCATGGTTGAGGAAAGCAAGGCGTGCAAGCTACGGAATCCATCTATGGACTCAAATAAGCTTCTTGAAGTTGGACCATAAGATTTGATGAAATTATAAATGTTATGATTTTAGATAGAATCTTGATGATCCATGTGAAGCTTAGTGGGAATGCCTTGTTCATCGTGCTAAATGTAGATGATATCATAATCATTTAAAATGATATAAGGATAATAATAAGTGTTTCATTATCTGGTTGTTCCATAACTTGAGATATGATCTCAAGGATACCTCTTGGATCTTAGTTCTGAAGATGTTCAGAAGCATGGAGAAGAGGGTATTGGGACTGTCACATTTGTAGTATACCATGGACATATACCATTCTTGGAAATTCCAAGAAAGGCTTCCATCCCTTAAGATATGGTACTGACCTGTCTAAAGGGATAGCACCTCAAAGAGTTGAGGAAGTGAATGCTATAACTTCTTGCATGTGTGCATTAGTTACGAGAAGCTAAGTGTATGCTGGATGTGTACAAAAGCAAGATATCTGCCATGCAGTGGGAGTAGTAAAGTGTTGCTAAATCCTACTATGGAGAGAAAACACTTGATTGCAGCAATAACAAAATCTTCATAGATGACAAGATTTTTGAGATAGTGATCTCAAAATCTTATCTTCAAAAACTTAAGACTTTATAGATAGAGATCTAAAAGGTCTTAACTGTGGATACCTTAGGAGATAATGATCTCCAGGAATAATGGTATTCTGATAAGGATTATGGAAATACTGGTTATGATAATTGTTAAGCTGTAGTATCAAGGACACTGTAACTTACAAGATTGAGTATTGGTTGCAAAAGATGCAACATTCGCATTAGATGCAAGCACTGTTACTGGGGATATGCAAGTGTCGTAAAAGGACTTGGCGTAGTCTCGCGGGAACAGAGTGACTGATCAGCTTACCTAGCTATTTTCTTAATAGCCTATGATTATCACAGGAGTGCGGGTATAAATGATTAACCCATTAATGGCTCTTTGGGCTAGTGGGAGATTGTTGGACATGCGAGCCCACAACGAGCCATTATGCAATAAATGTTATTACGAAGATCATTCCCTGATCTGAAATGAAGAATGAATAATTTGCATAATAGGTCCCTTAGTACAATTAGGGTTATGTACCATGGCCATCTTAATAATCATACAGCTATTGATTCAACTATTGAATCATAGAGGCTGGTGATTGGATGAATATCTAAAGGGTTAGATTGAGGACTCATCAAGCACCGTCAAATGATTGTTAAGAGATGATCTCCAGCCTTAGTAGAAGATGGCAATCCTTTCTCAATTTGGCTGATATTTGACCGACCTCTGGATGCAGGTCCTCTGCATAGGAATAGAGATTCAGAGGTGTCAGATTAGTTAGGTCAAAGAGTTGACTTAGTGATATTGAGATAACCAAAGTCCTATATCGTATGCTGTCACGATACAGGCATGCATCCTCTGACTGGAGACAAATGTGTTACTATATGTCTAAGTATGTACATTTGGCAGACCAATAGGTTGAAGACCTAACCAAGGTCTATACACCGACGTGTTGGTGTGCATATAAGGGCATATGAGTAATACGATCTCTCAAAGGGATCATGCAGGTTCAATTATTGAACCGAAAGACATGAGCTCACTCGCGAGATATTGGGAAGAATCAAATTCCGTGGACATGGTCGTCTCGCTCTGAAAGCTTGACTGAATTTGTAGGTTTGATCTATACTTTTGTAAAGTATATGATCAAGACCTAGGTATGATATATGCTTTTGGAAAGTATATGATCGATACCAACTCCCAATGATCGAATGAGAAACTTATTGATAAAAACCCCGAAGTAGACGGTATAAAGTTGATCTAATACTTCGGGTTTATTCTGAGTCTTCCAGTATGCAGGATGTACGGGTATTGGGAATACCTGAGGGTCATGTAATCATAAACTATTGTATAACCATGATGCTTCCATTCCTAGGGAGTGATGAAACGGGTCTGGATTTTAGTGACTCCTCTCAGTAGAGAAGTAATATGATCTTGGTCCAAATGTTGGACATTGATCTGAATGTGATTCAGATGCAATGAGAAGATTAGATTTGCGGTATTGATTTAATCAAGCATCTATGGGAGGCCCGCGATTTGGATTTGAGATATGATCTCAATATCCAAGTCACTATACGTAGAACAATACAATCGCCCTGTCCTTATCTCCAAGTATCCGCGGAGAAAGCGCATTATCCTTGAAAGAGTTCAGGATAATTTCATTGTTGATATATGTATCCAAGCATTACGAAAATGGATAATTAAATGTGATTTAATTATCGTGATTAATATGAATTCGATTCATATTATAAAGAGAGTTATCTAAGATAATTAAATGTGATTTAATTATCAAATACATAATAATGTGAATATGATTCATATTATTTGAGAATAAGAGAATGGAGATCAAAGATGATTAAATGTGATTTAATTATCATGGATATGAATAAAGTGGATAACAATATCCATATTAGTCATATATATTGTAAATGTGAATTATAATATATAAGAGAGAGCTATTTGTAATTTACATTTGTTAGTTAAATGTTCATGTGAATTGGATTCACATTTGTCATTGAATTGAAAATGTAATTTATATTTTATTTTGGGTTGTGAATATGATTCACAAATTTTTCAATGGCAAGATTTATCTACAAAATAATAGTGAATTATTTTTGTAGAATAATTTGCAACAAAAGTTGTTGCATAATCTTGGAGATTACAATAAAGAGATGAGAGCCACCTTCCATATATATGGAGTGGACGGCCACCACTCCTATTAGGAATGTGTGGTCGTCCCCTCCTTCCAACATGGAAGGAGGAACTCTCTCTCCTATGATCTCCAAGAGATCTTGATTTAATTTGGTGATTGAATTATATTGATTTATCAATATATATTTAATCTAAATTAAATTAATTGTTGTTGGTTTTTACCAACACAAATCTTGGCCATTAAAAGAAACACAATCAATGAGAGCCATTGGATTTGTGTTGTCCCGTGGATTGAGATCCATGGATCCCAAAATATTATAAAAGGAGAGGCACCCCTTTGCTCTTCTTTACACAACAAGTGAGACAACAAATATCTCTCTCTCTCTTTCTCTCCACACATCAGCCCTCTCTCTCTCCCTCTCATGGCCGTCCACCATGGATGCCCTAGATAGGTTCCCATCGCCGCAGCGTCGTCGTTATGCTGCCCGATCGTTTGCTCGTGGATCTCTGTTTCCTTCGGTGCTCCTCGCTCGTGAAGAAGACGTCGGATCTCGTGTCTCGAGATCAGGAGATCCACCGCTTGGATCATCAACATGGATTGCGAGAAGCACGTGGTTCATCCCCGCGCTCGCAAGCATCTCCTCCGTCGGATCGGACTTGAGACAGGAGGTCTCTTCGTTTAGAGACTCGATCGCAACCACACTTCAAGAGGTAACCCTAATACTTGTTTGTGGTTTAGATGAAACGATCTGATAAGTGTTCTTGGATCATGTGGTTTCGTCACATGAAAAAATTTTAATTTCCGCTGCATAGAACAACTAATACGACTAGTTGTTCTTCGTCGTATTCGATACGACGCTCACGCTTCCGTGATGCACTTGAGGATCTTACCATATCCTTTAGGGAACGCTCGCCTTGAGTGTAATCTCATAATGATGTATCTTTGTAACTTTGAGCTTTCCTTTTCATCATCGATTTTTTAGGAAACTTCCATTCTTTTTGGCTTGCTCCACTGCTTTTACCAAGGATTAGTGCATACTGATTAATTTATTATTTTTATGTCATCACACCCTGACACTTTAGGTCAAAGTCAAGAGATAGTATGAGAACCATGTCCCATTCTGGAAAAGATATTGACATTCATGTTTCAAGAGGCCATCATTACTTTTATCCCATCCTCGAGCATCATCTAGATCAAGTCGAAACTGAAGCCTCAAATCCCAGTCCCTCAAGTGATACCTCAACTCATCTCAATTATGAAAGCAGTCTTGCATGTGATGCCAAAGCCAAATTCTTTTGAGGGGGATTAAACATGAAATATTATACCTATATTCTAACTAGGATAGTGTGAATTTTTAAGTCTAAGACCCTGAAGATGAAGATAGGTTAACTTTAAATTTATGAACTTCTTAAGCCAAGTGTTAAAGACTATCTCAAGCCTTGAGTGCATAGTGAAAGTGTCTGGGAAAGGCATAAATAAAAAAATAGCATATTAAGAAGTTAGAAGTTATTTGAAGAAAATTTATTTAATAGAACAGAACAGGTACCCTTAAGACAAAACACAACAGACTAGAACAAGATTGACACAAGGATACCCAAACACCACATAACTCACTTCAGTTACTCAATAACAACAATCTGGTTTGAATCTTATAGGCTTGAAATCACAAGTTGCCTTGTGCTTCACTTGCTTTTTCCTCATAGAATAAATCTCTGAATCTGAATAAGAGAGATCTTCATCGGCTTGGACAATGAATCGCCTAGAATGATGGCATTCTTCCTCAAATGTAATATCCATATCAACAAGAGAAGATTCATATTTCTCCAAAATAGATGGAAGACATATCCAACCCCTAGCTTCTGCAACATACCTATGGGTTTTCCTTAAGAGAGAAAAGCTAGACACAATTGGAATGTCTAACTTACAAATAAGGTGACACTCAAATGACTAAACATCCTCAAAGAAGAGTATAGGCTCCTACATATTTAACTCCTTTAGTAAAATGCAATCTTCCTCAAGCAGCATCACTTTTCTCAAAGAACTCTTTATCTATTTGATCTTCCAAAATATAGAGTTTAAATCTAGACTCTCTTCCATGCTCATTTATGTGATGGTTCAATGAACATTCACACCCTCTCAGATACTCAAGACACAAGGTGGAAAATAAAGAGACACAAGTGTTAGTTTTTGTTGACAAGTTAATTCCATTTACTCCCTTAAAGTTTGAAAACAGACTTGAAAACTTTTTACAAACCATGTCATATAATTATAGGTTTTCCAAATATTTTACAAAGATTTTCAAAACAAGTCAAATCATCTTTTCACAAACATAAGTAACATATTTTTGAAAACCATGTCAGATAAGTATGTAAAAAAATTGAAATCATTTTCAATCATTTTTATAGAAATCCGTTCCAAAACAAATACGATACCCAAAGTCCCAAAATTTTGAAGAAGATAAAACTATGAGATATGGATAAAGTATATATGAAATATATATGGTACATCCTATACTTAGTTATTGCTATGTTCTTATAGCATGAAGTGATATGAAGCCGTAGCACATACTAAATATAAAGAAATATACAAGAACTGAGTAATAATGTAGGTGTAAGGAACGATGAAACAAATAGTTAATGAAGGATAGAATGAAATGGCTCCCTATATTTAGCATGAAAAATATACCAAGTATTAATAATAAATTAGAAATAAAGATAGTGGACCAACATAAAAGCATCTAAAGAATGTACAACAAGGGATAGGTGTCCCCCATATACTTAAGCTGAAAATATCCTAAATTAGGAGAAATAATACGAAGATAGGAGAAACTAAACCCTAAAAGAATTAAATCAGAAAGAATAAGAATATGATTCATGATGAATATGAAATATGTGAATCTTATACAGTAATTTCATGTTTTACCTAAAATATCTGCTAATGGATCAACTGGCATGAAGTTAATGACCTCAACAGGAATCAGTTGTTCCTTGGACTCTACGAAATGTTTCAATAGCTAACCATTGACCAAAAACGAAGTTGCACCATCTGAAAGATATGCAATATTTATACTACCATTATCATGCACTTTCTTAACTATATAAGGACCGTCCATTTGGATTTCAATTTCCCATGGAAAATTCGTAACTTAGCATTAAACAACCATACCTTTTTCCATGTTACAAGGTTTTTACATCTTATGTGTGAATCATGCCCCTTCTTAACTTTATCCTTGTAGATCATGTTGTTGTCATATTCTCTATTACGAATCTCCACTAACTCATTATGGTTTAGGTCTCTACACAACTTCCCAATGTGACAACTTTAATTGATCTTCTTTATTTACCATTCATACTTGTGAATTAATTCAGCGGGCAAATGACATGGCTTGCCATAAATCATCCTAAAAGGTGAAGTACCTAAAGGGGCCTTATAGGATGGCATGTAAGCCCACAGAACTTGGTCCAATAACTAAGACCAATTCTTCCTATCATGATGCACCAACTTCTGAAGAATGCTCTTCATCTCCCTATTTGAAACCTCGGCCATGTTGTTCGATTCTGGGTGGTAAGGACTAGCAACTCTATGTTCAAAGTGATGGTCCTTAGCTAATGATCTCATTTCTCTATTCACAAAATGACTACCCCATCAGAAATTATAACTTTAGGCACCCTAAACCTAGAAATGAAATGCTCATTAATAAACTTACAGACAGCCCTACTGTCTGCATCTCACGTTGAGATAGCTTCCACCGACCTAGAAAGATAATCCACTACCAACAAGATTACTCAAATCCATGACTAATTGAAAAGGGACCCATAAAATCTATGCCCCATGCATCAAATACAACAAAGAAAATCACCGGCTACATGGGAATCTCATCTCTGTAACCAAATGCCCCTCCCATCCTTTGGCAAACATGGCACGACTGGACAAAATCAGTGGCATCTCTAAATAAGGTCGGCCGACATAATCCACATTATAGCACCTTGTTTGCATTCCTTTTTCCTGAATGGTGTCCTCCGACCTCATGCAAATGATAATAAGAGAGGACACTTTGGTATTCCTCTTGAGGAATACACATCCTCTAGACACAATTCGGTCCCTCAAAGGAAAGGAATGGATCCTCCCAGTGGTATCTCCTCGAATCTGACTTTAGACGGTCAATGTTGCTCATAATACAACCATGAGGAACTTTCTTGGATACAAGAAAGTTCACCATGTTGGCATACCAAGGGAGTGAATCGATAACATAAATCGACTCATCTGGGAAGGTCTCTTTGATTAACTCTAGGTTAGGGGAATCCCTCAAGTCTCGACAGATGATAAGCCACTACATTCTTGACTACAGGTTTTTCCTTAATCTCCAATTCAAACTCTTGGAGTAATAAAATCTACCTAAGAATATGCACCTTCACGTTCTTCTTTTCTATGAGATGCCTAATGGTTGAATGATCTGTGTAAATCATCACCTTTGATCCCAAGTTGTAAGACCTAAACTTCTCTAAAGACCAAACTATGGTGAGCATTTCCTTTTCTATCATTCTATAGTTGTATATTCTCATTCCTTCTTGTATATATTTTCTTTCCCTCCCTCCCCAATAATTTGTATCACTCTCCCGGTCTCCATATCGTTTCATTTTCTGGCTATACTTAGGATGACCAGATCCTAATTATTAGGGGGAGAGTGCCCCGAGTCTCTTCACCATTCTTTGTATATTCTCTAGATCTCATCGGTTCTCACACTTACTTCTGTCCTAAACTTAGGCTGACCAAAACCTAATTATAGTATGGACTGATGCCCATCATTTATATATACTCATCCATTTCCCCTCTTGACCTCGCCTACCCCGTTTTTTATCTTCTTCTACACTTAGGCTGTCAGAGCCTAAGTATAGTGGGGGTGGATCAACTACTATATATTTTGTTATTTTATCTCTCCTACGTTTAGCACGAGCTATGTCTTTTCCTCGCTTCTTGTGCCCTCAGGATACAACACATGCTAAGTATATGGGGCGAGTATATATTATACATATACTTTACCCATAACTCATCTTTTTATGTATTTTGTATATATAATGTAATAATTACGGAGTGGGTAAAAATTGAAGAAAAAAACTTTTTGTAAAATACATGTATACTTGTATAGTATATTGTATAATATGTATAATACTTGTAAAATTTCTTGTAGATGATACTTTTGTAAATTTTTTTTTAAAATAGGAGGTATAGCAAAAAAAATGAAAAAAAGAGAGGCTTCATATTTACTCTTGCATATCATCCTTGAATTAAAAAAATTTGTGTCTTGCACTTCATTTATTGCATGTCATCTACATATCTAGCATATACAAAGTGAAAAGTTAGTGGGCTTTGAACCAAGTTATGAATAGATGTCGAGGATGAATTTGATTTGACCTTAATCTACCTAATTTCAGATGAACTATATAGGAACTAGAGTAAAGATTTTTCAAGTCAAGCGACCTAATTCTTTGAGTCCGCAAGTCTATGTTCACATGTCATCTTGATTAGCCTAAATAGAATATTTCGTACACACGCACGATTCTTTTAGACAGTGACCTAACTTGGATAAGCACCATGCATGTAGCTCTTCATTGATGAGGTGGTGAGAAGATAGAATCCTTTATTTTGGAGTAGCACACAAGTGGAAACATCTGTCCTCCTCTAGGCAGGGTACTGCATCTCAACCTCGCCTAGTGGCATTGACGTCTAACGACGGGATGATGTGGTTGCAATAATGGTTCAAAAGAGTAATAGTCTACTGGATCAAGAAGAAAAACTCCTGGTGTACAAGATGCATCTTGTATATATTCAAAAAATAAAAAGAAAAGAAAAAAACTCCAAAAAATTGGGCAGGCCTGATTGAAAATAAATTGTCTGCCGGGTATGTATATTTGCAAAGCATAGGCTTTAAAGCATCATACCAAGGAAGCTAACAGCTGGAGACTTGGCTACACTGGTCAATCTCCATGGATATGTGACTATACTGGTCACAATCCATTCTCTTCTTTACCCCCTCTTCTTGAGATGGTCACACTTGAACTTAGAAGGGAATACCCTGCTCCTCGAGGAAAGAGTTGCTAGATCGGGGAATTAGAGTTACCGTGTTAGAAGAGGTTGTTTCTTTGTCATTCTAATGTGGAGAGCTATGTTTCACTTACACAGTACAAGTAAGATTCATAGTCATTAGAATTTGTGTATGAGTATTTGTTATGACCTGATTGTGAGGCGGCCTGAATAAGAGACTTGTGGAACTTAAAGGCTGATAGGTCTTAAATTCAATTCCCAATAAGGTTCTGCCACATTATTAATCCAAAAGGTCGAGTCGATCTCCATTTTCACTTTTTTTCATGACCTAGGTATGGAACCCAAAATCATTTCACTTTTGCATTTCATTTTACTTGTTTAGGGACGAGCATGGTTTAAGTATAGGGGGTCGATTAATATGTGATTCATCATTCTAAAAGTCGAAAATAGAGCTTCTTTCCTGAGCAATTAGCTACAAATCTCCCTTTATTGTTTATTATTCACAATCATGCATTTAGAATTAATGTTCGCATTTTAGCATGCATATTTGCATTAAATAAGGAGCCAAATTCACTTGTACATATTCATATGCATGTTAGCCTAATTCACCTACTTGTATCTATTTATACTAGTTCCAAATCCAATAAAATCAATTCTATGGTGTATATATTACTAACACTAATAAAGGGAAAATATCAAAAAAAATACTAACTTGTAAAATTATCTAATAAAAGTCGAGCCCTAGTTTGAAACTAAGAACCTTAAAATGTGCATATATCTCTCATTTAGTGTCTGATTTAGGTGTACTCACTTTTAAAGTAATATACATTAAAAGACCTTCAAAAAAGATCAATTTCATAAAAATCTAAGTTATTATGTAAAACTTGGGTTTTGGATCCCTATATTGTACATATTGACTAAAATACCCTTTATTTTTACCTTTTTATTTTCTTAATTATTAAAAATCCAAAAAACTTAGATTAAGTTATAAATATTCTTTCCATATTTTTTATATTTTTACTTTGATTTTTCTCTTATCTAAAAATGATAAAAAAAATTGCAAAAGATAAAAATACGGTATTTTATACCTACCAGATACCGTTGAAAAATACACTTTTTACATATGGTCTATTTTGGTATTCAATACTTCATGAAACTCATCAAGATGACCAAGTTTTGTGTTGACCACTTTTTGATTTGACCCCTTTTGTTATTTCTTTTTTTTATTTTTCTATGGGTGATACGTGGCAACTCCTAAAGCTACCACATGGCACTCTGTTTTTATATTATTTTTGTATGTTATTTTATATTTTATTTTATTTATTCATTTAATATTTAATATTTAATATTTTCAATTTATTTATTTATTTATTTTCATTTTTTAAATTTTTGTATTTTTCTTCCATTTTTATTTTCTTTTACTTTATTATTTTTACTAGCCTACTTATTTTATTTTATATTTAATTTTTTTTCCTTTTTACTTCTTATCTACTCCAACTTCCCACCCAAGCCACCAACTTCTCATTCTCCCCTCATCTTCCACCATTCCTCCAACTTCGACCCCACTTCGTTTTCAACTTCCCCTCATCTTCCTCCTTTTTTATTCCCTCATCCCCTTCATTCATGGTCATACGCCCTTTCGAGAGAAGAGAGGTCGAGCCCTTTTAACCTCCAAGTGCCAACTGAAGGAGACGAGTTGAGAAATGATAACTTTTTTAGGCGAGATCCACAAGGGCTCCTCCTCATATCGTTGTGAATCTCTCCATGTCACAGCCTAGCTTCTCCAATGTTTTGTCGAATAGGATTAAGGCCACAACAATAGTCGTGCACCACAGCCCCATCCTCCTGCAACATCACAGCTTTCTACGTGGTCGTCCACCTTCGCAGGCCACTTGTAGCTGCCCCAGTTGTCGTCCGCGTGTGTGCCCCAATGCTGCCTCAGCAACACTACAGCCACATGCAGCTGCCCTTCCTCCAGTTCTACCTCCAGCCATGACTATGCACTCCATAACCACCCCATGGCACACCACAATTGCATTCGCTCGTTACCACCCGCACGCACGGCTCCGCCTCGTGCGCATGGCCGTACGTACCACTGCAGTTGTCTCCTCTCCTGGCCAAATCTCTGTTGGCGCCACCCCCACACCCCCCGCCCCCTGTTGCGCACCGCCCTCCTATTCCCACCTGCCCCCAGGAATGTCCCTGCTTGCCACCTGGAGCATCGCCTACGCCTGTGGCCTCCTCCTACTGGACCACACTACAACGGAGCCGTCACCATTGCCACACCGCGTATCTCATCCTCGAGCAGGCCGACCACTGCCAGCCCCCTCCTTGCGTACCGGCCACCACACTGCATGCCTCCGCCAGATACAGACAACCACCCCTCCCCTCCCCCCTGTAGAGCAGCAGACCGCTCTAGCAACCGTTCGCCTACCTACAGCCGTCGTGTGCCACCCTGTGTCTAGTCGATGCACCACCTCCACACACCACACCGCCAACCGCCTCTTCATGCCCTAACTTGGGTCCAAGGTTGGAACCCAAGTAAGGGAAGGTCTTTCTTTTTTTTATTTCATTTGTGACAATTGCATTTTCATCTCGTCTGTTTTTTAAATTACAAAAGTATCCTTATGCACATATTATTATGTTGAGTGTTTAATTTTGTATTGCACAGACATCCTGCATTATCATTTTCATTTGGACATCAAGATTGCATCATTTATTTTAATCAAAAATAGCATGATGAAGATCATTTAATTATCTATCACATGTCTATTTATTTGGATTTTTGTGAACATTGGATAATTTACTAAAAACTAGAGCTTTAAATTCAGTGATATTTCACCCATCTATGCTCTGAAATTCGCACATACTTATTCCTTGCCCAAAAAAATTTAGAAAATTGTAGATGATGTGTTCTTATGTGCTTTAAGTTGTTTCCAAATTTCATTAAAATCATAGATGTCTTCTTCCGGAAATAAGATGGTGACTGAATTTAGTAAATTATTTTTAATTAAATCCACGAGTATTATTTGTGTACCTAGAATCACTCTGATTTCAGTAAAAAACTCATAAAAAATCATATTTCTTGAAAATTTCCAAGAAAATTATCATAGCTTCATCTTATCATGTTTCACTCTCAGTAAAAATTTCATAGTTTTTGCATTCTGCTTGTGTGAAAAATTGCATAAAAACCCCCCAAAAAGTTTGCATTTTTCATTATTGCATTTTAAACCCAAAAATATCAAAAAATTACATTTTACATTCATCATAAGATTAGGTTTTGAAGAAAAATATGACGGCTAATTTGGATTAATTTCACATTAAAATTAATTTGGCTAAGTTTCTTGATTTCTTAATAACATAATTCATCCGCATTTTTGCATTTACATTCTTTTTGCATAAAAATATTCCGGTTGGAAAATCGTGAGCTAATTCCGCTAATTTGATTCGAAATTGTTCCTTTGCCTCCTTGAGTCAAACCTGGAGCTTGCCCAGGTTAAAAATACATAAAACCGCACATTAATTAATTTGTTGATTCATCAATTCATGTGGTTAATTTTTGATCGATCCTAATTGCCCAACTACAACAACATGACACATTTAGCTTAGGGCGATCAATAATCTGTCAATATGTACCTTGTTGAGGAGTGAGTACTCATTTTGAATTTCACGTGTTGTAAGGGAGATTATAAAGCGCTTGTAGGATCTGATGTGTCTGGCACCGAAAGCTCCCCAAGGTCAAACTTAGGGATGCATTTGAGATCCTTTATACTTGCTCTTCTCATTTTGCTTCATATCCATCTCCATGTGTCTTATTTCTTTATCTATTTTCTTCTCTTATTTTATTTTATTTTGCCCATATTTTTCATAACTATGATCTGGCATCTATTTTGTTTATCTCTTTATTGTGAGGGCATGATGAGCGAGGGCAGCATCCCTAGGAATGCCTACACACCGAGAGAAGTGGAGGTAGCTTTATTCTTCAGTGAGAAGTAGGAGAGTGTAGGAAGAAGAAGTAGAAGATTTGAAAGATTTTGGAACAGAATTTTGCACATAATTTTTTTTCCTTTTAGACTTTTATTTTCCATCATTATTCTTGTAAAAAGTTGTAATTATTCTGCCGGCACTTGCCTCTCTTTCTGTTTTTTCTAAGGCCATTATATACCTTGTGGATTGCAGGGTCTGTTTCACCAAATGCATGTGCTCTGACGAGTCCGGAAATCGTGGCTTTAAAAAGATATTTTTATCTTTGTTCGTGCAAAAATAATTTATCGTTCGTTGTAGGCGGCGATCGGAATCGGTCAAGAAATAACCACAAATATTATTCAATTTTAATCAAGTGGTTTTATGTTTAATTTACTTGAGCAAGTCCCAAGGTCGATCACAAGGAGGCAAAGGAACAACCTAGAGTTATGTCTATCAAAAATCTTGCACGGTTTTCAAGGCGGTCTTTTTTTGGAATTTTTAATGCAAATAAGGGATGCAAGACGCAATTTCGGCCAATTTTAGGGACTAAAATATCGACTATATTCAAACGATGTCCGAAAAATACAAAAGTTGGCCACAAAGTACATTATGATGGAATGAATGCATTATAATTTTTTTTGGACTTTTGGATGTAATGTGAATTTTTTATGGATTTTTAAATACAAATAGAATGACTTTCAATATTTAATTATGATAAATACTAGACCTACTTATTTTTTAGGATCAAAATTATCTAAGATCTATCACTAAGTGATTGATCTCAGAAAAATTCTAAACCTCAAAAATGTGAGATCTAATACCTATTAAAAATTAAATAGTGAAATGTGCAAAATGATTTTTATAGGGGAAAATATGCATGCAAATCAAATCTTTTTGGGCACAATATCAAGCAAAATTAATTCTACAATATGTGATTTTTCGGGAATTTTTAGAGCAACGGTTAATCAAATAAAAATTCAAGGACACAAATTGGGAAAAATATGCAAATTTTCACAAAATAAATAATTATTAATTAACCATCAATCACAAAAATGCCCACAATATGTCGGACTGTAGAGAATTAAGCAACAAACATCATGCTATTTTTTGATAAATGAAATATGCAATGTACAATGTCTAAAACGAAGGATAATGACAGGGGTACAAATGCAAATAACAATAAATAAAATAACTATAAAATATGCAATGGGGGGACCTAATTTTAATTACCGAATTGTGCCAGGGGGCCACGTGCGACGCATGTGACCTTCTGGATTTGGACTTTAATGCAAATAGGCAGAGCTTCGGGGCCTTCTTTGTAGTTTACTCACGGTCACGTACAAAGCACGTGACCCGTGAGTGACGTACGGCTGACGGAGGTGCTGACGTCCCCCCGCACGCCCATGCCTCGCGCGTGGGGGGTCTCGGGCTTCGAGCCGGGTGGCGATCACGGCGAAAGGCAAGGACGAGGGGGGCGGCCAAGGGGCTGCTGGCTGTTGACTGTTGCCGCTCCGGTGACGCAAAGAGGATGGCTGATTGGAGGCGTGGCGCGGAGGAGTTATGTCGGCGAAGATGGTGGGGACGGAGGAGTCGTGGATGGTTGATGGCGTCGTGGGAGGCGTCGGTGGTTGGCGGTGAAGTTGTCGATGAAGATGAAGATACGTTGGGGACGAAGGCGATGAAGAGGCGTCGTTGGCTCCACGGTCAAGGACCGGAGCGAAGCAGATACGGTGGAGCTCGTCGTGGGCTGCAACGAGGGAGGAGGACCCTCAGACCTCATCGAAGGAGGGCGCTCGGAGCTGTCACCTCCGAGCGTCGTCGCTATCGGCGGATAGGGAGCAAGGGTGCGGCGATGCGCCTTAAATAGGATGAGGGTGAGGGGTCGGCGCGAGATATGGGGCGGCGGTTGGCCGGTGAGATGAAGGCGGGGAAGCGGTTGGCGACGGCGGAGATATGGGGGAAGGAAGGCACTAGGGAAGACGATGGCTTGCACATGGCAGGGGTGAGAAGGGGTTGAGCACGTGCGGCGCATGTGCTGAGGTTTTAATTAATTTTTTTATATAAAAATGAATAAATAAAAAGCTCAAAAAATTGCTGACACGTGGCGGCCTCTGGGGCGGCCACGTGTCAGCACCATAAAAATCCTTAGAAAAAGATTTTGTAATATCAGAAATAAATATCAAATGACCTCAGATCGAAAAAGTTCCTTCACGAAAAATGCTCATCTCGATGAGATCTACAACTTTCATGAAGACATCAAAGCCAAAATCGATCAAATGCACAAAATGATATTTTTGGGGTATCCTATGTACATAGAACACCTTGATTTTTGGGTTTTATAATTTTGTTGTCATTTTTAAATGAGATAGAAAAACCGAAAAAAATATGGAGAAATCAAAGATAAATAAAGACACCTAAATCTATTTTTTTTGGATTTTTATTAATTAAGAAAATATGTACATAAAATAAAAGGTCAAAACTGCTAAAATACACAATGTACAAAAGAGGCCCAAAACCCAACTTTCACATATGAGCTCCGATTCACTTGAACTTGGTCTTGTTTTGAAGGTAATTGAATATACATTAGTTCAAAAGTGAGTAGGATGAAATCGAACACTGGATGGGGAAGATATTTGGCTTTTAGTCCAGAAATCCTGAAACTGGGGTTTGGGTTTTTGGTCCATTTATTTGGGTTAGTGATTTTTTTTTACTTTTCATTTATTCTTGTTAGTGATATGTACACAGTGGAGGTGGTTTTTGGTTATTCGGAGTTAGCATGAAGGAGTTAAAAATCCGGGAAATTAGGCTATTTACAGATCAAATTTGGCTTGGATTTTTGGCTTCTTATTTTGTGCAGAAATTATGGATAAAATGCCATTCTTATGAAAACATGCATGAATGCTGATTATGCAGAATAGATGCAGATATGCTGTTGATTTTGAGGGAGTTGAGCTTAATAAATGAGATTTAGAGTGATGAATCCGAGATTCATCATCCCCCTATACTTAAACCATGCTCGTCCCTGAGCATGAAAAAGAAATTCCATGAGGTGAAATGAGATTGGGTTCCATACCAAGACCATGAGCTGAAGGTGAAAATGAGACTAAACTCGTCCTTTGGATTAATAGTGTGGCGGAACTTCTATGAGACTTAGAATTTTTAAAATCAACGGCCCTCAAGTTCTACACATCATTGTCACAGTTTCGGCTCAGAAGTCATCTTAGATCAATCCTCTTCTCAAAGTATACCCTATGAACATTGAACAACCGACTCATGTGTGTGAAGGATTTTAGCTCTTCCCATCCAGAATGTCGGACTACCATGCTCCTCTCCTCTAAGTAACTCGTCCTCGCGGAGTCAGGTATTTCCTTCTAAGGTCTGTCGTGTTGTGCTCACAATCGAAATGGGGGAGAAGTTAGAAGAATGGGAAAAGAACTGGACGGTGGCCAGTGTAGTCACCTCTCCTTGTGAAGATGGCCAGTATAGCCGAGTCTCCACCAAGATCTGCATGTTTGTTGAAGCTTGGACCTTTTTGGTCAGATTTTATTTGGTAGAATGCTTCTTTGTATTTGGAATATTTGGTGGTTTCTACTTGATCTTGTTTTTCCCCTAATATAGAATCTTTTTATTCCATACATTTTTTGGGGTCTTAGAAAAAAATTGTGCCCAGTCGTCCATCCCTTTTCCGAAGCTTTATTTCAACCCGTATTCCAGTCTTTAGATTTCCACGCTACCAGAAAAGAGATTCACACAGTCTTCCAACATCCCGTCTGAGTTGAGCTAAGTGCATAGTGCGAGAGTACAATTTAATTCCCTATTCCAGAGTTGTACCCAGAATGAAGAGACCAGGTTAGACACTAAGAGTCAAACGCTGCACATTGTCATGTGGAACTTAAAGAATTAAGTAAAAAGACTTGAAGCTCTTAAAATCCTATTTCTCGGTGAAGTTCCTCTGAAAATTAGGTGGATTAAGGTCAAGTCTAGACCACTCTCGGTTTCTGCTCACAACTCAGTTCAAAACCTAATGACTTTTCACAGATGCAGATGAATGCGATGCTGGATGAAGTGTGTGTATGTGTGTGTGAAATGCAGATACATTTTTTCTTTTTCTTTTTTTATTTTTGTGATGATTTTTTATGCAAGGAGTTTTTTTATGAAAAAATGAATAAGAAGCCATTTTTTTCAAAAATTTTGGGCACAGTTAGTGTTAGTAGCAAATCTCTTTTTCTTTTCTTTTGTTGTTTTTTTTATTTACCCACCCCGTAAATACATATAGACTTATGCGAAAGTATGAGGCATGGCTAAAATATATACAAAGTATATATACAGACCCCTTATACTTAGAGAGTGTTGCGTCCTCAGAGCACAAGAAGCGTAATGAAGACATAGCTCGGGCTAAGCGTAAGAGAGTGGAGTATAGAAGAAGGTGGTTAAGATATGGAAATGAGGAGAGTGTATACAGGTGGATGTAGGTTCCCCCTATACTTAGGCTCTGGTCAGTCTAAGTATAAGAGAAGGGTGGAAATGGAGTGAAGGAGAAGTGTGATGAGAGAAATGGTATATACAAATGGCATCGGTCCCCCCTACACTTAGGCCTTGTCCTAAGTAGAGGAAGAAGTTGTACAAGGGGACCGATGTGGTCTGGAGGGAGGGTGGGTAGCCTATGATTAAGGAGGTTTTCGACTGATCTTCTTGTGAGCCTGCGGTGGGAGATCGTAATGATGAGTCGGAGAAGAAGCATATGATTCCCAACTATCATCAGTGTCATCCTCAGAAAAATCATGATGGATAGTGGATGAAGTGTTTGAGTCAGGTGAAAGATATCCATCATCGGAATTATCCTCAGAGGAGTAGTATTTGAAAGTGGACATACTCCAAGTATTCATGTCTTTTTGTTTCTTTAGTTGTTTCCTCAGAACCGTTCCTTCTTGGAGTCAATCGTTTTTTCCTCGGGTGAATACTCAGAAGCACCGGTTTCAGTCAGCTCATACGAAATAATTCCAGTGTACTTGAAGAGGGCAGGAGCATCAGCTTTGGATGAGTAGTAGTTAGGAATGAGAGTTGTCCAATGAGAATTGAATTTTGGATCCTTGCGAAGATATGGCTTTAGAGCTGCCGAACAGACTTCACTCATGTAGACTACCTTTTCCTGACCTGATGAGGGACCATCAGCTGATTCCTCTTCCAAAAGGTCAAAGGTGACTCTCTTTTTATTTCTTTGTGAAGGTGTCAGTTCACTTGAGTATCCAGATGAATAGCCATTGGAATTTTCCTTAGTCGGTGTTGGGTTTGCGTGTCCGTTCTTAGTCTCCTGAATGTTTGAGCACTCTCGATTTGGGATGATTTGGTCAAGATATTCAGAGAATGTTGCTCCAGGGTGTGACCATGCATAAGTCTCAGGATCATAGAAGAATGATTTGTTTATTTTGAGATCCGTGGGAATTGAAATACTGGGAAGAGTCTCTAAACCAATAGTCTCATCAACAACCGGTATCTCAGGTGTTGCATCGAGGTAGGTCTCTTCTACCTCTTCATGGGTGCGGTTGTCGGGGACTTCGTGGGTTTCCTCAGAAGGTCGTGGTTCCTCAAAGACATGGTCCGATCAAAGTGCTTCCAATGCTTTAAAATTGATTTCCCGAGTGTCACAATCAATATTTCCCTTAGCCAATGCTAAGAACGTCTTTCCGAGAATGATTGGAGACTGGGTGAATACTCCTTGATGCTCAATATCAATGATCGTGAATTCTACTTTGAGCGGAGCACCTTGGAATTTCATGATGACAGAAATAATTCCTCTCGGCCGCTTTATTGATCGGTCTACCAATTGAACAATCTCTCGTATCTTTCGAATCGGTCCGAGTTTGAGTTCATGAAATACAGAGGTCGGGAGGATGTTGATCGGTGAATTGTCATCAATTCAAATATGGGTGAAAATTGTGTCTTTGATTTCGCAGTCAAATCCGGGTAACTGCTTCACTATGCGGCTTTTGGTTTTTCTCCTCAACACCAAGGAGGAGGCCATTGACAAGATATGTCTCTCGGTCTTTGTTCTAATCCTGCCCGACTTTTTTATCATTAATTTGTCCATTAAAAATTTCTTGAGGTCGGGGAAGTGTTCAATGGCCTGTATAAAGGGAACTTCAAACATCAAGCGTTTTTCCATTGCTTCCCGTATTGTCGGATCCAAATTCCTCATATCATTTTCAGTCTCAATTTTTATGAAATTTTCTAGATTTTCAATTTTTGTGGTTTTCAAAATTTTCCATTTTTTTGGTATTTTCGATGTAGTGTGGGGGTGTGGTGTGTTCCTCAGATGAGCAGGGGTTCTGGTGTTCAGAATGATAGTTAGTGGCATAGTAATTTCTAGGGGAATAACATGCAGAAGTGATATTGTCAGAATCATCCCTAGATTCCTAGATTTCCTCAAAATTTTCATTCTCAGATCCAATCATTTCCTCATTCATTTTACTGGCTGAGCCACCATAGAATGCGATTAATCAGTCGGTGAATTTTCGCAATCTATCCTCCATTGATTCAAATATTTTATTCATCCCTCGAAATATCATCCTCAAAAATTTGTTCATGATGACTAATGGGAGCAGTGGATGTGTGTTTTTGTTATTCGATGATTTCATCTTCCATTTTCTTATATGTGCTAGGAGAGGAGTTTCTTGGAATGTTCAATATCTGATTTTCTGAAAATATCTCCTCAATAATTATGGAAGGTGGCTGCTCATATGATCCAGACATGTGGAGTTGATCCGAGTACAATTTATTCCTTTGATCATGAGTGTTCAGATCTTGATATAGTGTAGTCAGCATACAGGGTTCCTGTGTTTTATGTATTCAGTCTGGTTCTCTATATGATTGTCATGTCTGAAAAGGGGGTTGTCACGGTCAATCCAGGATGATGGTTGTTCATTGGTGTTCACTGGCGGAGGCGACGGGAATTATGAAGAAGTGTTGAGTTCAATCATGTGGTTATTATCTCCAATGAATGATGGATTGACATTCACCGAATAAGAAGGATCAATTGTATGATCGGCGTAGAGAGGATTGATATATGAAGAAGTGGAGACCTCAGTCGAGTGTTGGTCTGTCTAGTCCAACAATAAATGATTGTCATTCATGAAGCAGATCGAATTAATCAAAGGAAATAGTGGCTGAGAGTCTCTTGGAGGAGGTGTTTTGGGTCTAACCGATACGAATTCGTTTTCATAGTATAGTTCTGATGGATTCTCGATCATTTCTGAAAGAGTTGAAAGGAATGAGGGGTTGGGTCTGTAAGAGTTTTTGTATAAGAGTTCCATGATGAGGTTTAAATCAAGAGAGGAAAGAGATGATCGTACGGGATAGTCAAGAGAATTTTTGTCAAATGTGCAGCTTTTGATTTTCCGTATCGGTTTACGCACACCAATGCAAATACAAAACAAACCCCGGGTTCACCAACTTAGACAATGAAGCCGTAAGAGTTCGACTATTTTCTTTTCGATTTTAATTGGTGATAAATCAATCTTGGAAAAAATTTAGCGAGCTTTTAGGTGTCGGAGCTTGGTTCTAACCTTAAGTGTCGTCTCTCTCTCACACAGAAGAATAAAATCATCCAAGGTCGGGGTTGTTCTTCCGCAAAAATTCTTGATTTTATGGGTTCTTAAGATCGGCTATATTTAACAGTCCCAATTTTAGTTATGTGATCACTGAGGAATTTAAATGAGTACAGATACACGTCTACCGTCCAGTCCCAATTTCCTTTAGAATTATGTGATAAAATAGGAAGGACGAGTTCGGAAAAAGCCGATGCACACGAAAACAATGATGTATGCTCACTTAGAAGACTTGCAGTGCCTCCTCGCAATCTCTATGTGGGATGCAATAAAGAATTGAAAATTATTCTAAAATGAGTGCAAGCCGATGAAAACCACACCTAAGCAGAAAGTTCTATTAGCGGGAAGAATTAAGTTAAATTTTTGGCTAAGTTGAATGATCTAATGTACGTCTCAGTTAAAGTGCAGAGTGGCCTTAGATCCTACGAGCACAAGCAAAAATATAAATGCTCTGAGAGCCGTATGTGCTCGTCTATCCTAATCACCACTCAAGTCGGGCCCCACCCTCACCGGAGAGTGAAATAGGCCACGACACACCACAGAAAAGTTCGAGGTCTTTTTTATATGCGCGAGAATCCAAACGAACACCGTTGTAAATGAGCAAGTAAATAAAATTGCAGAAATTAAAAACCTAGACTCTACACTCTCTCACGACTCGACTCGATCTTAGTTTAATTGCGGCTTTATGGATGTCGGTGAAGATGCGTCGGTTTCTTGAAAACCGCTCCACGTACGACGGGTACCTTGCAAGAAAAGTAAGAGAGATAATGTAAGAGAGTGACTCAAAAATAATAAAAAAGACAAGAAAATAAATGCAAGAAAATAAATGGGATTTACAATGAACAATTCGTCGTCATACCCGAATGTGGAAAACCGAACGAGAAATTTCAAAAAACGAAACTAAGTCGTTTGCCTCCCCGGCAACGATGCCATCTGACGAGCCCGGAAATCGTGGCTTCAAAAAGATATTTTTATCTTTGTTTGTGCAAAAATAATTTGTCGTTCGTTGTAGGCGGCGATCGAAATCGGTCAAGAAATAACCACAAATATTATCCAATTTTAATCAAGTGGTTTTATGTTTATTTTACTTGGGCAAGTCCCAAGGTCGATCACAAGAAGGCAAAGGAATAACCTAGAGTTATGTCTATCAAAAATCTTGCACGATTTTCAAGGTGGTCTTTTTTTGGAAATTTTAATGCAAATAAGGGATGCAAGACGCGATTTCGGCCAATTTTAGGGACTAAAATATCGACTATGTTCAAACGATGTCCAAAAAATACGAAACTTGGCCACAAAGTAGATTATGATGGAATGAATGCACTGTGATTTTTTTTGGGATTTTTAGATGCAATATGAATTTTGTCATGGATTTTTAAATGCAAACAGAATGATTTTCAATATTTAATTATGATAAATACTAGACCTACTTATTTTCGAGGATCAAAATTTCCTAAGATCTATCACTAAGTGTTGATCTTAGAAAAATCCTAAACCTCAAAAATGTGATATCTAATAGCTATTAAAAATTAAATAGTGAAATGTGCAAAATGATTTTTACAGGGCAAAATATGTGCAAATGCAAATCGTTTTTGGACAATGGCAAGCAAAATTAATTCTACAATATGTGATTTTTCGGGAATTTTTAGAACAATAGTTAATCAAATAAAAATTCAAGAGCACAAATTGGGCAAAATATGCAAATTTTCAAAAAATAATTAATTATTAATTAACCATCATTCACAAAAATGCCCACAATATGTTGGACTATAGAGAATTAAGAAACAAACATCATGCTATTTTTGGATAAATGAAATATGCAATGTATGATGTCTAAAATGAAGGATAATGATAGGGGTACAAATGCAAATAGCAATAAATGAAATAACTATAAAATGTGCAGTGGGGGACCTAATGTTAATTACCGAGATTATGGGGGTGGATCTGCAATTTTTCCAGGGGGTCACGTGTTATGAATTTGGACTTTAATGCAAATAGGCGAAGCTCCAGGGCCTTCTTGTAGTTTACCCACGGTCATGTGCAAAGCACATGACCCGTGAGTGACGTACGGCTGACAGGGGCGCTAACATCCCCCCGCACGCACGTGCCTCGCACGTGGGGGGTCTCGGGCTTCGAGCCCAGCGGCGACCACGGCGGAGGGCAAGGCTGAGGAGGACTGGCCAAGGAGATGTTGGTTGTTGACTGTTGCCGCTCCGGTGACACGAAGAGGATGGCTGATTGGAGGCGTAGCGCGAAGGAGTTATGTCGGCGAAGATGGCGGGGACGGTGGAGTCGTGGATGGTTGATGGCGTCACGGGAGGCATCGGTGGTTGGCGGTGAAGTTGTCGATGAAGATGAAGAGGCGTCATTGGCTCCACGGTCAAGGATCGGAGCGAAGCAGATACGGCGGAGCTCACCGTGGGCTGCAACGAGGGAGGAGGACCCTCAGACCTCGTCGAAGGAGGGCGCTCGGAGCTGTCACCTCCGAGCGTCGTCGCTATCGGCGGATAGGGAGCAAGGGTGGGTGATGCTCCTTAAATAGGATGAGGGTGAGGGGACGGCGCGAGATATGGGTGTGGCGTTTGACCAGTGCAATGAAGGTGGGAAGCGGTTGGCGGTGGCAGAGATATCGGGGAAGGAAGACGCTGGGGAAGACGATGGGTCGCGGGCCGTTCGATTAGCCGAGATCGAACGGCCGTAAACGCGCCACGTGGCGGGGGTGAGAAGGGGTTGAGCACGTGCAGAGCACGTGCCTGGGAGGCACGTGCGACGCACGTGCTGAGGTTTTAATTAATTTTTTTTGTATAAAAATGAATAAATAAAAAACTCAAAAATTGCTGACACGTGGCGGCCTATGGAGCGGCCACGTGTCAGCACCAGAAAAATACTTAGAAAAATATTTTGTGAAATTAGAAATAAAAATCAAATGACATGTGATCGAAAAATTTCCTTCACGAAAAATGCTCGTCTCGATGAGATCTACAACTTTCATGAAGATATCAAAGCCAAAATCGATCAAATGCACATAGCGATATTTTTGGGTTATCCTATGTACATAGAACACCTTGATTTTTGGGTTTTATAATTTTTTTATCATTTTTAAATGAGATAGAAAATCCGGAAAAATATGGAGAAATCAAAGATAAATAAAGACACCTAAATCTATTTTTTCGATTTTTATTAATTAAGAAAATGTGTACATAAAATATAAGGTCAAAAACTGCTAAAATACACAATGTACAAAAGAGGCCCAAAATCCAACTTTCACATATGAGCTCCGATTCACTTGAACTTGTCTTGTTTTGAAGGTAATTGAATATACATTAGTTCAAAAGTGAGTACGATCAAATCAGACGCTGGATGGGGACGATATGTGGCTTTTAGTCCGAAAATCCTGAAACTAGGGTTTAGGTTTTTGGTCCACTTATTTGGGTTAGTGATTTTTTTGTATTTTTCATTTATTCTTGTTAGTGATATGTACACAGTGGATGTGGTTTTGGGTTATTCGAAGTTAACATGAAGGAGTTAAAAATCCGAGAAGTTAGGCTATTTACAGGTCAAATTTGGCTTGGATTTTTGGCTTCTTATTTTGTGCAGAAATTATGGATAAAATGCCATTCTTTTGAAAACATGCATGAATGCTAATTATGTAGAACAGATGCAGATATGTTGTTGACTTTGAGGGAATTGAGCTTAATAAATGAGATTTAGAGTGATGAATCCGAGATTCATCATGCTCTTGGGGAGCTTCACTGATTTTTGTTTTCATTGATTTTATCATTATTTGTTTTCTCATTGTTTTGTGTGCTTGAGCCCTTAGAATTAGGTTTTATTTCTTTGGTTGAGCCAAGTAATTGATTAGGTCCAAAGACCTTAAAAGAATATTTGTTCCTATTGACTAGATCGTCAGATTGGACTTAGTCAAATTAATTGGTTCTTTCCCTCTAATAGAAATTACAGCTTAGGATGCATCTCATGCATCATTCAGGTCAGTTTATTTTTCTATCTTTATTTTATGATAGGATCATTTTGCATGTAGATTGTTGGAGAAAGGTATGCATTTCTTACTCGTGCATGCATCATTGATTTCTATCACATCAGCTTTTCTGATTTCTTCCGTGATTTTTCTCACATAGGAAATAAAGGGATTGTAAAATTCTTTAGATCGATTCTTTAAAAATCCAAAAAATAGTGATAACCAATTAAAAAAGGGACTACTAATTTTCACTCGATCCTAAAATTAAACATAAGGACAAATCATCATTTTTTTGGGAAAGTAACCCCCTCATTGTTTGTCGGTACTTACCTCTAGACAGAGTGGTGAGGACGTGATCATAAGGTTACAGTCCAAATCCCTAAACTTGTGCCCTATGCTTTTGTACATATCTTTGTGGCATACGGTTGAGATGCAAGCACTTGCCTTAGATGTTAGAAAATCGTTGCGGTGTTCTCATTCTCGTTTCTCCCTTCAGGCTTGATATTGAACCCGACAACCTGGGAAGATAGTTGCATTAATTGGGGAGGACTGAAAAAGTACATTGGGCGATAGTGACGACTCACCCTGTGTGTTTGGTAGTAAGTAACTTCTTGTAGATTCATTAAACTTAAAATTGAAAAGATAAAAGATTTACGGTCTCCACTTGTGTTCAGTTGGTGAATGGGGGGTTTGTATTGTGTTTATTTGTTAGTATAAAGACAAATACCCTCCATGCACTTTGTGCTTTTTCTTCCTTTCTTCTTCTTGACTTGACTTTGTGTTATCACACATTTCCTCTTGACATCAAAGATGTCGGATTGGAGTATTTCTTATTCGAACTTCACGAAAACATTTCACACTTGAGTTCAGCCCTTTTATTCGGGAAGACTCACTTCTCGAAGATCTCGATGTCTCCACATCATAAATCTTTTCATCAATAAATCCATTGTTTGAGATTGGCTCTAATCTCTAACTGACATTTGAGACTCCACCATTTCTGAGGACTAATGAAGTGTCATATACATTTTCAAAGATCGAGTCTGAGCACTTGATTCCACAGAAGGGCAAGAGTACCATGGCAGAGCAGAGTGAGATCAATAATACGATGTTAGCTTCCATATAAGCCATTCAGGCACAATTGACTGAGCAAGTTGATATCCAGTCGGATTAAAAGATATGATCTTCGAGCTGAGGAACGAAGTAGAAAATAGGAGAGAGGAGGATGAGAAGCCAAATAGAGGTGGGAATAGGGAAGGAGGAGATCCGCTAATTGAGCCAATGGCAAGATCATGCTTAAGGATGCCTATAATCTAGGGGCAGGACAGACTGATACATGGATTTGGATACCTGCGATTCATGGGCATTTAGAGCTAAAGCCCGTGATTTTACCTTTACTCCCAAAATCTACGGTCACATTAATGATGAATCTTATGTACACCTCCAACATTTCAACCACATATGTTGCACTATACACTACCCTAACATTCTGTTAGAGGTAGAGAAGATGATAGCTTTTCCGTTCAGCCTTATGGATAAGGCATTATATTGGATAAATCATTTAGGGAAGGTTGTTACATCCTGGGATGAATTCATATCAGCATTTTTGAACAAGTATTATCCCCTAATATGACTGAATCAAATGAAGTTCTTGATTGTCAACTTCTCCCGAATGTCCCATGAGCCTATTCACGAGATGTGGGAAAGATTCAAGGATTTAATGGAGAAGTACCCCCATCATGATATACTAAAGACTAGCCTTGTGCAGAATTTCTTTGGGGGATTGAGCATTGAAAATTAAAAATTGGTAGATGTCGCTTATGGGGGATTGCACTTCAATATGGACGAGGATGCCCTTTATCACATTTTTGAGGAGACGATGGAGATCTCTATAGACATTTCTTCTTCGTGTGCTTTTCAGAAGCATCCTATTACTTCTCATTCAGTAACCAACAAGGTTGTCAACATGATGGCATCTCACAATGTGGATAGGGTAGACAATGCAAATCTGACCATTATAGGAAATCACCAATCCAAAGTGGATATAATAGAGAAACAATCCAAAGAGCTTGAAAAGTTACATGTAATCGAGTAGAGAACAAAGCAGCTAGATAAGCTGGATGAGGTCACAAATCATCTGGAGCTTCTAGTCAGTACGATTAATGCATGTCATAGTGCGAGTGTTGTTGGACGTGCGAGCCCACAGCGAGCCATTATGCAATAAATGTTATGGCGAATATCATTCCCTGATCTGAAATAAAGAATAATTAATTTGCATAATAGTTCCCTTAGTACAATTAGGGTTATGTACCATGTCTATCTTAATGATCATACAGTTGTTGATTCAATTATTGAATCATAGAGGCTGGTGCTTGGATGAATATCTAAAGAGTTAGATTGAGTACTCATCAAGCACCATCAAATGATTGTTAAGATGTGATCTCCAGCCTGAGTAGGAGATGGCAATCTTTCTCACATAGGTTGATATCTAACCGACCTCTTGATGCAGGTCCAATGCATAGGAATAGAGATTCGGAGGTGTCATATTAGTTAGGTCAAAGAGTTGACTTAACGAGATCGAGATAACCTAAGTCCTATGTTGAATGTTGTCACAGCATAGGCAAGCATCCTCTGACCGGAGACAGATGTATTACTATATGTCTGAGTATGTACATTTTGCAGACCGGTAGGTTGATGGCCTAACCAAGGTCTATACACTAGCGAGTTGGTGTGCATATAAGGGCATATGAGTAATACGATCTCTCAAAGGGATCATACAGGTCCACTTATGAACCAGAAGACATGAGCTCATTCATGAGATATTGGGAAGAATCAAATTCCGTGCACGATCATCTCGCTTTGGAAGCTTGACTGAATTTGTAGGTTTGATATATACTTTTGGAAAGTATATGATCAAGACCTAGGTATGATATATGCTTTTGGAAATTATATGATCGATACCAAATCCCAATGATCAAATGAGAAACTTATTGATAAAACCCTGAAGAAGACAGTATAAAATTGATCTTGATCTTCGGGTTGATCATAGGTCTTCCAATATGCAGGTTGTACAGGTATTGGGAATACCTGAGGGTGATAAGATCATAAACGATTATATAACCATGACGCTTCCATTCTGAGGGAGTGATGAAATAGGTCTTGATTTTAGTGACTCCTCTCAGTAGAGAAGCAATCTGATCTTGGTCCAAGTGTTGGACATTGGTCTGAATGAGATTCAGATGTAATGAGAAGATTAGATTTGCGGTCTTGATTTAATCAAGCATCTGTGCGAGGTTCGTACGATCTGGATTTGAGACGAGATCTCAACATCCAAGTCACTATACGTGGAACAATACAATCGTCCTGTCCTTATCTCCAAGTATCTGCGGAGAAAGGGCATTATTCTTGAAGGGGTTCAGGAATAATTCATTTGATGAACTACATATCCAAGCAAGAAGGACTTGATGATTAAATGAGATTTAATTATCAAGCATAATATGAATGAGATTCATATTGAGAGAATAATTATCTAAGATAATTAAATGGGATTTAATTATCAAGGATTAGAGAACGTAGATAATATTATCCATAATATTTGTTTATTATAAATATGATTTATAATATATATTAAAGAGAGAGAGAGTTTTTGTAAATAGCATTTGTTAACTATTAATGTGGATTGTATTCACATTAATTGATTAATTAGAAATGCAATTTACAAATTAGTTTGGGTTGTGAATATGATTCACATATTTATAAATGGCATGATTGAAATATTCACAAATTAATTTGGAATTAATTTGGTGGATATTTTTAATAACGATTAGTACAAATACATTGAGAAATAATAATATAAAATAAAAGGGAGATAAATAACCACCAAATGAGGTGGCATCACCAATGACATAGTCAAAGGTGACACCGCCTCAATTTTAGGAGGTAATTTGTTATCTCCCCTTTATTATATTATTATCTCTTAATAATTAATTTATGTTAAATTAAATTATGTTGATAATGATGCAAAATATATTTAAATATAAATTAATGTTTTTGTTGGTTTTTAAACCAACAACAATCTTGGCCATTGATTAATACATAGACCAACTTGGTCGTTGGATCTATGTGTCCCATGGATTGAGATCCATTGGATCCCAAACTAGTATATAAGGAAGGCTAAACTAGACTTTCATGGGTACATTATTAAGAGTTGTAGAAGCCTACTTCTCTCTCTCTCTCTCTCTCATTCTCGCCCTCTATCTTTCTCTTCTCCATCAAGTGGCCATCCACTTTGTTTTGAGAAGGAGAGACTCTCACCTTCTCCTTCGACGACTCGGGGATCTTCTTCTTCTTTGAGGTTGCTTGATCTAGAGGAAGACAACGGATTTTATTTGATGAAATCAGGGGATTCATTGCTTGGATCTTCATCAAAGATTGTAAGAGGAACGCGTCTCATCATCGCGCCCGCAAGTGCGTTCTTTATGGATCGGACTTAAGACAGGAGGATCTCTTGTTTGGGATCTCACGATTACAACCACGCTCCCAGAGGTATTCCTTATCCTTTGTGGTTTGATGAAACTATTGATAAATGTTCTCGTGATTATGTGGTTTCATCACTTGATTTAAAAATTTTAAATTCCGCTGCATCTAGCGACTAGTCGCCCCGATCGCATACGATGCAATCAACACGCTTCCGTGATGTGTTTAAGGATTCTCAATATCCTTCAAGTGGTATCAGAGCCATAGGTCAAATAAGGTTTGGGATATGATCCATAAACCTAGGACGACTTGGGTTGGAAAGGGTCGCGAAAGTTTTGTCGCATTTCAATTTTCGTACCTCTATCTAATTGAATTTTTCAGTACTGTTTAAATAGTTTAAACACGAAATTTGCAATTGGATTTTGTTTCCCGTTAATTAAGAAAATAATAGGATCTGAGTTTATGAAATTTGAATTTCATTTGCTCAAGATATGGCCTTTTGAATATGCATGTATTCACCGAGAACTGCGGATCTAATCGTGATTAATAAGTTAATTATTGTTTTTATCCGCCTCTAAATGCGTGAATTATCACTTTAATTCTTTAATAAATCAAATTGGCAATATTAGGAAATGATTTTGCATTTTTTGGATTTAAATTGATCAAGATAAGTTAATTTTAGTGATTGGGGGTCACTGCTGGAAATTGACATCTTTTGATCATGAACCTTGTGATAAGTCATTCAAATATGATGATGAAAATTAATTGTTAATTTTCTGAAATAATTAGTGATAAATATTTGTGAAATATTTAAAGAGATAATTATTTCATTGAATGGAATTTGCCTAAACCATAATGATAAGATATTTGATCTTAATCATTAGTTGATATGAAATCATCAACAAACTCTTTTTTCACGAAGAACCTTAGGTTATCCTACAATAGTTGTAGGACAACTTTAAATGAAAAACCCTCTTGCTTGAATAGGATTGGGGATTTATTTAGCAAATCTCATTATAATATAATCAAATTGTTTTGATGTATATTATATGGTATAATTTTGGTTGAAAAACCGATGAGCATCTCAAAGTATATGATGATCTATCTGGCATTATCCTTTCCTGAGGTGGATATGGTGCCTAGTCGGAGAGCATTGGGATCGCGGGTTGCAACATATGTGGTCCGTCTCACTCTCGTCGGTACTGGCCATGACAGTGGGTAGGGACTCGATAATGCCGGAGAAGTCAAAGTGTATTTTTCTAATTATTAAAATTCGAATAATATGTACTTTGAGATTATACCTACTATTCAAGTAGTAATAAAGTTTGTTGATTGATAATTGGATTGATGATTAATTTAATATGATTAAATTAATTATATCCAATAAACACTCTATTATAAATAGATGTGTATTTCCCTTGGAAGAATTAATTGTGTGAATATGATTCATGATAATTAATTATTACAATTTGAATATGAGGTGGAGTATAACATAAGTGACATCCATGGTCTCCCGTCAAGGCAAAGAATTCCATCGCCAGATGTTGTATATAGGAGACGCCTGTCCGAAGTGACATCCTGTATATGATTTATTTGGATCGGGTTCTTTGCTTCTTGAAAGAGTTAGGCCGTATACATAGTGACCCCAATATCGGGTCCTCATATTATTGGGGCGATATTGGATTGCGTATAGTGAGTATTAAACTTGTTGACGGTTGGTTCAATTAACAACAGGTCAACATCTGGTGGGCCCGGGTGTTAAAGATCGAGTTGGGAGATGTAAGTTGGACTTGCAAGGCGGAATGTATTCCCGCTTCTTTTTATCGGAGTCACAAGTTCTCATATTATTGGGATGTGATGAAGATAGGAAAGGAGATCCCAGATCTTGCTTGAGATATAATGGTAAGTATATCTCTTACATTGAAAGTGAATAAGGGAATGAACTTTCGGTGTTGACAAGGCAAGACAACTTTGATATAAAAATTCTGAATTCAAAGTAAAATATGTATATATAATATATATACACTTATGCAAATTTCTTATTTCAGATAATCCTTCATTAAACCCACTCAATATTATACTCAATAATAACCAGTAAATTATCATGGATTGAACTCATGATCCAGATATTGTACTTGCAATTGAACACATAATGTATGTGGTTGCATTGTGCAAGTTTCCTCAACATAATGAGGAATGACAATTAAATAAGACAATATGACATCACCTTAGGGTTTGTATGTCTTTATAGTCTAGATCTTTTATCGAGTGTACTTTGGAAGTGACATGTCGATGATGATCGTAATTGTCAAATAATCCTTAAAAAATCTAAGAAGATGTTCTGGCATACATATGTGCTCTAGACATTTAATCATGAATGACATGGTTCTCTGCATTATGCAGAATGGTGGCTCGAAAGAGATGATGTATTCAAAATGTTTGAATACCTCCCTGAACATAAATCTCTAAGAGTTGAGATGTATGTAGATATGATGAGTGTCATCATTCTACTATCTATACTCAAGTCATTCATGAAGCTTCATGAAATTCATATTGTATGAATTTAATGAAGCATGTATAAATGATGAAATGCTCTTACATTGAATTCTTTTGAATTTAACATAAGAGATCCTTAGTCTTAAGCAATGGTTGTTTATAGATGAAGAGAGCACAGTGGAAGCATGGGTTGGACCCATGTGAGAAGGAAAGTCAAAGAGATGATTGTACTTCTGTGACTTCCATATGACATCCAAAGAGTTGGATGAATGCCAATACTGCAATAAGTTGATGTGTTGATAGTATGACTATCAAATCTGTCTAAAATCCTTAGTGAAGGAATCAGATAGAGCATCAGAATAATCTACATATAATCATTGACTCTGACTTTCTTATTTCATAAGATAAAGTCTGACAATTGTATCCCAATCTTCTAATGACATTTGCAATTGGTTGCATATATATATTAGAAGATTAGAAATTTGATCTTAAGGTTTAGTAGTCATCTACATGGATATTGCTGTAATTATTGCAGCAATCTCTGTTGGATAGATAGACTTCATATTCTCAGTGGAGAGCCCTTAGTCTTGGAGAATGTCTCTATGACCTAGATAGTAGAGTACACTCATTGTTTGTTTCTAAATGTTGGAAAAAACATGAATTCTGAGATAGAACTATCATAAAGAGTTATGATGGAAAATTTCAGATAGTAATCTAACATCTAGTGGACTCCACAAAATTAGAAAATTAATGAATGGTTCATTAAGATTTCTAATACTGAAAATCAAACCTTATAAGATCAATAGGAGGAAACCTTTGAAATGTTCAAAGATTTCATAATTTTGGTTTAGAACCAAAGTTTGAAGAAAGATGAAATTAATTTGATCTAACCTAGGTAGCTTGTACCTGTTAGATAAAATTCAAAGAATACCTTATGGAGATATGAATATCATTTCTATCTCACTCCTCCTGATAAACCTGAACTCAATAGAGTTGTAGGGAGATACAATTGGATCATGTGTGACATGATTTGATCAATGATGAATTTTAGCATAATTACCTCTTAGTTTCCAGGTATATATGTAGTCGCGACTACAATATATATCCTTAATAAGATTCCATGCAAGTAAGCAGGAATTAAGCACTAGAGAGTGCTACTTCATTAGAAAAATAAAGGATGGTATTGGATACCTACTTTATGACGTTGAGATTCTTAAAAGATCTCATCTCTGAGAATGTGATTCTTGGAGAATTGAGACTCTTGAGAATCAAGATGAAAATGAAGTGAAGGAACTCATTTAATCTTGAGAAGATAATGAGGATCCTGAAATCGGGAACTAAAAGGACAATTAAAGATGAAACACTAATACCTCTTCAAATGAGTTTGAGGATGTATTCCATGTGTCGATTAAGTCTGGCAATGATCGGACTTCATGTGATGAAGCTCCTAAGGATCATGACATGAAAAGATGGATATTAGCAATAAAGTCTAAAGTAGACTTCATATACAAGTGTTGCATATGGACCCTCGAGGATCCACCTATATGGGTAAGACCCATAAAGGTGTAAATGGATCTTCAAGAAAAGAGGGAACTTGATGAGAAGGTAGAGACCTTCAAAGCTCGGTTCGTAGCCATAAGCTACACACCGGAAGAGAAGACATTGCTTGCAATGAGACTTGCTCTTCGATAACCATGCTTAAAATCATCAGAATATTGCTAACCTTAGATACACAAACTTGACTATTACATCTTCAAGATGTAAGTCAAGATTGCATTCCTCTAAGAATACCTCTCTGAGGATATTCACATGAAGTAGCCCTAGGGCTTCATGGTTGAGGAAAGAAAGGTGTGCAAGCTAATGAAACTCCATCCATGGACTCAAATAAGCTTCTTGTAGTTGGAACATCAGATTTGACGAAATCATAAGTGTTATGATTTCAGATAAAATCTTGATGTACCATGTGAAGCTTAGTGGGAGTGCCATTGTGTTCATCGTGCTAAATGTAGATAATATCCTAATCATTTGAAATGATATAAGGATGATAATAAGTGTTTTATAGATTGGCTATTCCATACCTTGAGATATGATCTCAAGAATACCTCTTAAATCTTAGTTCTGAAGTTGTTCAGAAGCAAAGAAAAGAGGGTATTGGGACTGTCACATTTGTAGTACACCTTGGACATATTCCATTCTTGGGAATTCCAAGAAAGGCTTCCTTCCCTTCAGATTTGGTACTGACCTATCTAAAGGGGTAGCACCTCAAAGAGTTGAGGAAGTGAATGCTAGAACTTCTTGCACCTATGCATGAGTTACGAGAAGCTAAGTGTATGCTAAATGAGTATAAAAGCCAGATATCTGCCATGCAGTGGGCGTAGTAAAGTGTTGCTAATCCTACTATGGAGAGAAAACACTTGATTGCAGTAATAACAAAATCTTCATAGATGACAAGATTTTTTGAGATAGTGATCTCAAAGTCATATCTTCAAAATCTTAAGACTTTATATATAGAGATCTAAAAGGTCTTAAATGTGGATACTTTAAGAGATAGTGATCTCCCAGAATAAGGGTATTCTAATAAGGATTATGGAAATACTGGTTATAATAATTATGGAGCAATAGTGTCAAGGACACTATAATTGCTTTATCAAGATTGAGTATTGGTTGCATAAGATGCAACATTCGCATTGGATGCGAGCACTGTTACCTAGAGATATGCAAGTGCCGTAAAAGGACTTGGCATAGCCTTTTGGGAACAGAGTGATTGATCAGCTTACCTAGCTATTTTTTCTAAATAGCCTATGATTGTCACATGAGTATGGGTTTAAATGATTAGCCCATTAATAGCTCTTTGGGCTAGTGGGAGATTGTTGGACATACGAACCCACGACGAGCCATTATGTAATAAATGTTATTGCGAATATCATTCCCTGATCTGAAATGAAGAATAATTAATTTACATAATAGGTCCCTTAGTACAATTAGGGTTATGTACCATGGCTATCTTAATGATCATACAGCTGTTGATTCAATTATTGAATCATAGAGGCTGGTGCTTGGATGAATATCTAAAGAGTTAGATTGAGGACTCATCAAGCACCGTCAAATGATTGTTAAGATGTGATCTCCAGCCTAAGTAGGAGATGGCAATCTTTCTCACATCGGCTGATATCTGACCGACCTCTTGATGCAGGTCCTCTGCATAGGAATAGAGATTCGGAGGTGTCAGATTAGTTAGGTCAAAGAGTTGACTTAACGAGATCGAGATAACCTAAGTCCTATGTTGAATGATGTCATAGCATAGGCAAGCATCCTCTGACCGGAGACAAATGTATTACTATATGTCTGAGTATGTACATTTGGCAGACCAATAGGTTGATGGCCTAACCAAGGTCTATACATTGGTGAGCTGGTGTGCATATAAGGGCATATGAGTAATACGATCTCTCAAAGGGATCATACAGGTTCACTTATGAACCGGAAGACATAAGCTCACTCATGAGATATTGGGAAGAATTAAATTTTGTGCACGGTTGTCTCGCTTTGGAAGCTTGAATGAATTTGTAGGTTTGATATATACTTTTGGAAAGTATATGATCAAGACCTAGGTATGATATATGCTTTTGGAAATTATATGATCGATACCATATCCCAATGATCAAATGAGAAACTTATTGATAAAACCTTGAAGAAGACAGTATAAAATTGATCTTGATCTTCGGGTTGATCATAGGTCTTCCAGTATGCAGGATGTACAGGTATTGGGAATACCTGAGGGTGATGTGATCATAAACGATTGTATAACCATGACGCTTCCATTTCGAGGGAGTGATGAAACAGGTCAGGATTTTAGTGACTCCTCTCAGTAGAGAAGCAATCTGATCTTGGTCCAAGTGTTGGACATTGGTCTGAATGAGATTCAGATGCAATGAGAAGATTAGATTTGTGGTCTTGATTTAATCAAGCATCTGTGGGAGGTTCGTACGATCTGGATTTGAGACGAGATTTCAACATCCAAGTCACTATACGTGGAACAATACAATCACCCTGTCCTTATCTCCAAGTATCTGCAGAGAAAGCATATTATTCTTGTAGAGATTCAAGAATAATTCATTTGATGAACTACATATCCAAGCAAGAAGGATTTGATGATTAAATGAGATTTAATTATCAAGCATAATATGAATGAGATTCATATTGAGAGAATAATTATCCAATATAATTAAATGGGATTTAATTTTCAAGGATTAGAGAATGTGGATAATACTATCCATAACATTTGTGTATTATAAATATGATTTATAATATACATATATTGAAGAGAGAGAGAATTTTTTTAAATAGCATTTGTTAATTATTAATGTGGATTGGATTCACATTAACTGATTAATTAGAAATGCAATTTATAAATTAGTTTGGATTGTGAATATGATTCACATATTTATCAATGGCATGATTGAAATATTCACATATTAATTTGAAATTAATTTGGTGGATCTTTTTAATAATGATTATTACAAATACATTGAGAAATAATAATATAAAATAAAAGGGAGATAAATAACCACCAAATGAGGTGGCATCACCAATGACATAGTCAAAGGTGACACCCCCTCTATTTTAGGAGGTAATTGTTATCTCCCCTTTATTATATTGTTATCTCTTAATAATTAATTTATGTTAAATTAAATTATGTTGATAATGTTGCAACATATATTTAATTTAAATATAAATTAATGTTGTTGTTGGTTTTTTAACCAACAACAATCTTGGCCATTGATTAATACATAGACCAACTTAGCCGTTGGATCTATGTGTCCCATGGATTGAGATCCATTGGATCCCAAACTAGTATATAAGGAAGGCTAAACTAGCCTTTCATGGGTACATGATTAAGAGTTGTAGAAGCCTACTTCTCTCTCTCTCTCTCTCATTCTTGCCCTCTCTCTTTCTCTTCTCCATCAAGTGGTCATCCACTTTGTCTTGAGAAGGAGAGACTCTCGCCTTCGCCTTCGACGACTCGGGGATCTGCTTCTTCTTTAGGGTTGCTTGCTCTAGAGGAAGACGATGGATTTAGTTTGACGAAATCAGGGGATTCATTGCTTGGATCTTCATCGAAGATTGTAGGAGGAACGCATCTCATCATCGCGCCCACAAGTGCGTTCTTCATGGATCGGACTTAAGACAGGAGGATCTCTTGTTTGGGATCTCACGATTGCAACCACGCTCCAAGAGGTATTTCTTATAATTTGTGGTTTGATGAAACGATCCGAGAAATGTTCTCGTGATCATGTGGTTTCATCACTTGATTTCAAAATTTTAAATTCCGCTGCACCTAGCGACTAGTCGCCCCGATCGCATACGATGCGATCAACACGCTTCCGTGATGCGCTTAAGGATTCTCAATATCCTTCAAGTGCCACAGCCAATACTTATACTCATGAACAAACTTCTTCCATTTCAGCACAACAGAGTACCAGGGTACCCCCTACAGTCCAGCACATTTATTACATGCAGACTCCAGATCAAGTCCCACAGTAGTCACCATCATCATGTATTGTATCATACCATCAGGAGCATCCTTACATTTCTGAGCAGCAGTCTCCACCTCCACCTATCATTTAGGGGGTGAACGACATTTGGTTTGACTGAGAGTGCAGCCATCTCCATCTGCCAGGGCAAGGTCAGTTAGGCTTGCAACTAAGTCAAAGGACCATCCACCATTTCCAAGGAGGGAGACCACACCCCAACACCAGCAGCTACAACCTCACTTTCCATCTCCATCACACTTCCAGGATTAGAGACATATATAGTAGCAGATGCATCCTATTTATCCGTATCAGCCCTATTATCAACAGTAGTCTGCAAAGCCCTCTCATCCTCCTCCTCCTTATTATCAGTCACAGTACTTTGGGTACCATCAAACTCCGCACTACTAGTCTCAGCAACAGCCTGTTGTTGAGCATCCGGAGGTGCCTTCGGTGAATCCCACACTTGATCAGCTTGCACTCCTGATAAAGAATATGAATGGTTTGACTCAGAGGCTTGACGACCTGATCACTACGAAGATATTGATTCCAGCACAGGTCGAAGCCAATCCCAACAACTTCAAACGCAAGGAGCAGGTATCACATGATCTATCCACCCCCGAGGTAGGTATGGCCCTTGATTTTACTTATCTATTCAGAGTGATAGGATATTATAGCTTAGTACATGTCATTGGGATTGGGAGATCAAGCCACTGAGAGAGCTACACCAACTACACCATCTTCTTCAACACTACCATCTTTACCACCATTCAGAAAAATACAAAAAGATAATAAAGAAATATGCATAGTCGAATCAGCTACAAAGGAGAAAACAGACGTCGTGGTCTTCTTCAACAACAGGTCAAGCAGCCCATCCATTTTTCTCCTTTTGTTTCATCTACTCATGTATTGGATAACTTTGTATAGATTGATTTTGCTTATCCACATGTACATGATGACTCTGATTTACATAAGAGAAATGAACACTTTGATGTTTCCTCTGATTATGTTCCATTTCCTTCATCTTTGAGTAAAAATAGAAAAATACAAAAATATAAAAACAACACTGTCTGATCCTGGAGTGGTAGAGATACTTCAGAACATATTTTTAAAGATGTCACTCCTTATGGACATGGAGTACATGCATGCAATTAAGAAGGGAATGAAATAATCATGTACTCAAAAGTATCAACCAAAGCAAAACAGAAGAAAGAAAATAGAAATATATTAACCATGGTCACAGTTCATGCCATGAATGACCTCCCACACAAAAAGAAAGATAAGGTAGCACCTCACATCTGTTGTCATATATTTGATCAAGAGTTTGATCGTACTCTTCTCGATAATGGATTCTCCATTAAGCCCATGCCATCCTCGCTACTCATTGAGTTTAGGTTAGTGCCTATTAGATCCACCAGGATAATCCTTTAGTTTGCTGATAGATTGATCAAGAGGTCGAGGGGCATTCTCGAGGATGTTAACATAACGGTGCAAGGAATGAGATTTCCAGATGATTTTGTTGTCATGGATATGGATACCTCTACACTATTAGTCCATACCCCGATCATAATTGGTCAATCGTTCCTTTGAACAACCGAAGAGGTAGTTGATTATGGGTCTGGAGAGGTAACCTTTCCCTCCTACCGTGATAAGGTTAAGATAGAGATGATCACATATCTGAGGCCGTCATAGCCATCAGCAACATATGAGAGACAACTAGTTACATCACATTCTGAGGTCTGTAATTTTCTTGTTGAGTTTTTAGAGACGGATCTTTTCACAGATTTCATGGACACCCACGAATTCCTTTCCCAGAAGGAACATCTGGAAAGTACAGTCAGCATTCGCTCCCTTGTTTATCATTCTGAGTTGTTAGTTGATGGATTGTATGAGCTATTTATGAGGATAATTCTGATTTTTCGAAGGTACATTATGAGATTCCTGAGATATATTCTTTTTCTGATATTATTGATGAGACACCTCCTACTGAGATTTCTGAGACATTTGTTGATGAATTTATTGAGAATTCTGAAAATCATGGTGAGTCATTCCTTTCTGAGCAGAGATCATTCATTGCAGACCATTTTGAGATTTTACATGTTGAGCTTACAGTAGCCACGGTGGACAATACACAGAGTGTAGATCATATACTTATACAAGTGTAGTTGCAAAGGTTGTCGCAGAGAAGATTCAGACCCCCACCTGAGCTTAAGTCTTTACCGTCAACATTTAAGTATGCCCTCCTTATGGGTCCTCCTAAATGTTTCCGATAATCCTCATTTCGCAATTTACTACGAATAGGAATCTCGCATGCTAGAGGCTGGAATAGTTTGAATCTCTATGGGATTACATGACTTTGTGCTTGCATCATATATACTTAGAGGATGATAGCAAACCAACCTGTAAGTGTGTATGCCATCTAAATATGAATCTCCGGAATATTGTCATGAAAGAGATCGTGAAATGTGTGATGTTGGCTTTATTTATCCCATTTCGTATTCCAAGTGGGCTAGCATGTTGCATGTCTAAAGATATCCAGAATTACTATCGTGATGAATGAACGTGGTGAGGAGATTCTGACCTATGTACCCACTTCATGGCATGTTTGCGCAGGTTAATGGCATGTGAATTCAGCTACCAAGAAAAACCACTTTCCATGCCCTTTATTGGTCAGATTATTGAGAGGTTTGGAGGGAAGGAGTTCTTTTGTTTCTTGGATGGGTACTCATGATATAACCAGGTTGCAATCGCTCCTGAAGATCAGGAGAAAACTACTTTTACTTGTTTGTTTGTCATATATACCTTTAGATGGATGCCCTTTGGATTGTGTAATGCCCCTGCTACATTCCAAAGGTGTATATTGGTTGTTTTTGCCAACATGGTAGGTAGTTTTCTATAGGTCTTCATGGATGATTTCTCGATCTACGAGAATAGTTTTGACTTATGTCTTAATCATTTAGACCGAGTACTTTAACATTTTTGTGAGGTAAACTTAGTGCTCTCGTAGGAGAAAAGTCACTTGATGGTAATTAATGGAATTGTATAGCTCCACTTTATCTCCAAACATGGTATAGAGGTTGATCCGGTTAATATTAATGTGATCTCCAAGTTAGAGATGTAGTATTTGAAGCAGTTGAGGTCATTCCTTAGACACGTTAGATTTTATAAGCAATTCATTAAGGACTTAGCATGATTGCCAGACCTTTGATTGAGCTTCTGTGCAAGGAGGGTGAGTTTATATTTGATGAGAAAGTCCTCCTCGCATTTCACCAGATGAAAGACATGGTTACTAGAGCTCTTGTCCTACAAACGGCTGATAGATTTATCCCTTTGAGATCATGACGGATGCGTCAGATTTTGGAGTTGGAGTTGTTTTAGGGTAGATAAGGGATGGGATACCATTTGCCATACACTATGCTAGCAAGACTCTGGATGAGGCACAACGTAATTACACAGTTATAGAGAAGGACATGTTAGCAGTGGTGTTTGCATTAGAGAAGTTCAGATCTTACTTACTTGGTTCATGTGTTATTTTCTACATGGATCACACTGTCATATGGTACCTACATGCAATGAAGGATGCCAAACCATGTCTTATCAGATGGATCCTTCTTATTCAAGAGTTTGATTTAGGGATTCAAGATAAACCTAGAGTAAAGAGTGTTGTGGCAGATCACCTTTTATGGATCACAGATGCAGAGTTCTTTGAGCAGTCAATACATCCTAGTTTAGATACCTTTCTAGATGAGGCCATTTTGTATGTGGCCTCACTCCCATGGTATGTTGATGTTGTGAACTATCTTGTCCCCAAGAATTCCACAAGATTGAATTAAGCATAAGGTAGACATATTTTGTCTAAGATTCATTTTTACCAGTGGAAGGATCCGTACCTATTTCGTGAGGGTGTGGATTGTCTCTACAAAAGGTGCATTCCTAAGGAGGAATACACCAGTGCGCTTGAGCATTGTCATCGATTAGAGTCTGATGGGCATCATTTGGGAAAGCACATGGTAGCTAAGGTTTTATAATGTGGCCTATGGTGACCAACTATGTTTAAGGATGCCACATATTATGTTCGAGGTTGTATTGATTGTCAGAAAGTGGGAGGAATCATTGGTTCCAAAGATACCATGCCCCTAAGATATATTCAAATTTTATATGTTTTTTATGCTTGGGGCATAGACTTCATGGGCACATTTCCTGTCAGCCAGGAATTTCAGTACATCATGTTTGTCGTGGATTATGTTAGTCTTTGGGTGGAGGCTATCCCCACCCAAGTTGTTGATAGCTGAACAGTTTGTTCCTTTCTTGAGGACAATATTGTGTGGTTCAGGATCCCCAACATACTCATTCCTTATGGGGGAAGCCATTTTATCAATAGAAAGGTTTGAAAGCTTGTGAAGGAGTACACCATTGAGCATAGAGTTGTGTCTCCTTACCACCCATAGACTAGAAGCTTGGTTGAGATTTTAAATAGGGAGATTAAGACGATACTTCAGAAACGTGTACGTCCAGATAGGAAGAAATGTTCCCATGTGCTTGACTCGGTTCTATGGGCTTATCGGATGATGTACAAGTCTCCATTGGGCATGTCTCCCTATAGACTGATTTATGGATAGCCTTGCCACTTGCCAATTTAATTGATACATAAATCTTTATGGGCACTCCGTTTATGCAATCTGTATTATGAGAAAGCAAGCCAGAGTAGGAAATTGGATATGAACATATTGCAGGAATTCCGAGGTTCTCCTATGACAACTCGTTCATGTATAAGGAGAAAGTCAAGCATTGGTGTAATGGACACAATAGAAGTAAGATTTTCTCCCCAGATAAGAAAATATTGGTTGTTTGATGTGAAATTGAAGTTGTCCTTGGTAAACTTAAAGCAAATGATCATGACTATTCATTGTTAGAGTTGTGCATGACATGGTAGTATTGTCATATCTGGGTTGTCTAACATACAGCCATTTGTTGTGAACAGACAGTTTCTGGAGCCATATCTAGATCATGATACATTCTTGTCTGTGGTTGATTCCATCTATGTGGTATCATACAATGATTCTTTGACATCTCTGCGTTTGATTCCATGAGCTTATATTCTCTTGTATATATTCCTTTTGTTTTATTCTTTCTTTTTCTACTTTTACTATTCATCTCTTCTCTATTTTGTGTGTGTGATACTTAGGATGTACTCTATCCTAAGTATAGGGGAGGTGAATTATTTGATTTTTTTCTATTTTCATTTTGTTTCATCACTCTTGTTGTTGCTATACTTAGAGATCCTTTACCCTGAGGAGGAATGATGTTTTTCACTTCATTCTCTTTCTTCATTTTCATTTCTTTTTATTTCTTCTATTCTCTCGCTTATCCTTTAGTTTATTGATATTTGTTTTTATACTTATGGATCTCTTACCCTAAGTATAGGAGAGGACAAGTACAATCATTGTGTTTGGACATTCTCTTCCTCGATTTTCCCTCTTGTACAATCATCTTATTAGGATTACTTGATCCTAAGTATATGGGGCTCACTGACTTCTATTCTTTTTTGTCATTCTTTGAGTCATTGTAGCATAGGATTCTTTTCACTTTTATGTACTTAGCAAGATTTATGTCTTCTTTATAACTTTTTTGGTTATTATATAGTTCGAGCTAAGTATAGGGGTGTCCGTGTATATTGTATATATACTTTAGCCATAACTTCTGCCTTGCTTGTATAATAATATGGCTACCATACATATAATTGGAATAAAATTGTTTTTGAAAAAAATTATAAAATTATGTGAAAAATCTATTTTAAAATTGGTTGTAAAAATTATTTTGTAAAATGGTTGTAAAATTATTTCGAAAATTTTTATATAAATTTTGTAAACTGTTTGCAAATTTAGTTTATTTGTAAATGATTTGTAAAATATTTTTCATCAAAATATGTATATTGTACAAAATGCTTGTAAAATCTTTCATAATAAAATGTTTGCAAAAACCTGTTTGTAAAATTGTCTATAAAATTTTTGTAAACTCTTTATAAAATCTTTTATAAATGTTTGTAAACTATTTGTAAAATGATTGAAAATATTTGTAACATTTTTGTCAAATTATTCTACCACGTGGGATATAATTATCCTTATTTCTAACTCATGCAAAGTGCATTCCTTATTGTATAAATCTTTAAACTTGTAAATAAAACCCTCTTGTATAATAAAATAGTGTATAAAATTTATAAAATCTATATATTATACTTATATAAACCTTGTATATACATTCAATCCACTTATATACATTCTTTAGAAAAATTAAAATCCATAAAATATTTCAAACTTTCTAAAAGTCTTCAAAAAGATTGTTCTTTTGTTTTATTTCTTTTATTTCAAAAAAATATTTTTGTATATATTTATTTCATTTGCATGTGTATTTTCATAATGATATTGACATTTAAAGTATCCTGGAATAACATTGAAGAATGGAGCTTGGTTATGACCTGATCCACTTCTTTTCATAGGAACCTTATAAGAACTGTAGTTAGGACTTTCAGGTCAATTGACTTAATTCTTTAAGTTCATGAGGCTACGTATACATATCATCTTGATTGGTCTAGGTAGAATATTTAATAACACACACATGACCCTTTGGACAGTGACTTAACTTGGACAAGAACTCTACAGCTAGCTCAACAGGATGAGGTGGTGAGGAGGCAAAATCCTTTAGCTTGGGGAAAATGTGTGAGTGGAAATATTCGCAGTCACAATAAGTGCCCAGTGTTTCTCAACCTAATCTAGTGGCACTGATGTCTAAAGATGGGGTGTTGTGTGTTGCAATAAAGCTTCGAAAGAGGAATAGTCTACTAGATCAGGAAGAAAACTCCTCATGTACATGTTGCACCTTTGTATATATTAAAAAATACTCATAAACATGGCGTATGTTCAAAGTCTCATATCAAGGAATATGCAGCTATAGACCTGGGCTCCACTGGTCAAGATCCAAGGATATGTGGCTACACTTACCACAGTCCATTCTCTTCTCTACCCACTCTTTAGCTGGTTGTACTTAAACTTATAAGGGAATACCCCGCTCCTTGAGGAAAGAGTGGCTAGACCAGAAATTAGGGTACCTTGTTAAAGAAGGTTATTTCTTGTCACTTCCAAGGTGGAGAGCTATATTTCACTTACATAATACAAGTAAAGATTCTTAATCGTAAGAGCTTGTGCGTGTAGACTTAATCTGACCTGACTACTGAGGCAACCTAAACATAGAGGTGTGAACTTGAGGGTTGTTGAGTATTAAATCATATTCCAATAAAGTTTCCGCCAAACTAATAATCCAAAAGGTCTAACCGAGCCCCATACTTTGATTTTATGAAGAAAAATTTAATAATCAATAAGTTCTTTATTTTTACTTTATTCTTTTTGTCCTTTGAGTCACTTATTCTTCAAATAAGTGTTTGCTAAGGACTAGCAAAGGTAGGTTTAAATCATAGCAAAAATAAAAATAGAAAATGAAACAACTCACTTTCATTGTACTAAAAATTAAATAATCTTTAAAATGGAGTACAAAAATCGGAGCGAAGTGTGAAATGTGCTTTTTTGGAGTTATTGTATATTATACATATGTATATTATTTGTATATTTATTTTCCTTTTACTTTTGTATATATTGGATTTTTACCTATTTGTAAATAATGTATTTGACTTATATAAAATACAAATAAAAATCACAAAAATCAAAATATACAAGAATAAAATCATGTACATATTGTATGCATACCACTATGTATAATATAAAATACCTCTATTTATTTAACCTAATAAATCAATTTTTTAAATAAATTAACAAAAATAATTTTAACATTCTTGTAAAATGTTGTAAATTAATAAATTGTAAATTTATATGTATATTTGTAAAAATAATAAGTTAAAAATGAAGGTGTTGTATATATAGGTATATACATATGAATAACATAATTTACTGATTTTTACCGTTGTATATAAATAATTTAATGAATTAAAAACCCAGCATAACTAAGATAACATAATTACTAACGTTTTTTATTTCGGACTTTTTATTTTGAAATAATTTTTCTATTTTATTTTAATTTTATATCCTGTTATCCTTGTCTTTGTCGTGTAGTGATTTTGTCCTTTAGCCAGCAGGGCTATGATTGGTTGAGCTCGGGTCTGTTGACTCGGGTCAACTCCCATTCCATGACCTTCTCCCGCATTCCCATTCGCCAAAAAATCTCCTCATTTTCCTGTACGCCTCAATCATGAACTCCTCTCACATTCTCCTCCGATTTGTTAGCCCTAACTTCCCCTCTCCATCGCCAGATCATCATCTCCAGCGATCACGCCTTGGTCCGCTAACACTTTGAACTTCAAACTTCACCAGATCTTCTGCCAATTTATGCATCTAGATCCCCATTGTTCATAGATAATATGTTTCTCTTGCAATTAATGCCCGAAGTTGATTATTGGATGAAGGAAAGGTGATAGCAAACCATCTCACACCTAATAGTACGCGAGAGTGCGTGAGATATGTGATCCATTCGTTACTAGAGATCGTTTGAGGATGATCAAGTTTCTTAGCATGATGTTGCAAATCAAGGCGAAGACCCTTTTTCCGACCACCATAGGTAGCGGTAACGGTAAGTAGGTTTTCTTTGATTTTTTCTTTTTAATTTGCTTTATTTTCTTGTTATTAGCTTAGATTTGATTTGTCATCCACCAGCTCTAATCTACAACATCGGAGCTCCACCTATCACCAATCTTTCCCTCAGACCATTGCCTTACATTCTCCTCGACCTCTCTGCTTCCTTCCGCATTCTAACCCTCAATATCACATGTGATTTGTACTCTCAATTCAACTCCTATCACTGTCCATCTGAGTCGATCCATCAATCCCATTTTGTTTTTATTTCTGTGCTAATAAGTCACCAGAGGAGATCCTCTGAGCAATAGCAAATTTTGTAAGTGTTAGGTGAGTGTTGGGACTCAAGAAGATTAATCCGGAGCCCTTCTACAGCAGACAAATGATTCGACCTCCGGATCTTCATTTGCAGACTTTTAAGCTTTAAAAACATATCCAATAGATGCAGGAGAACCACGTGGCCCTCCAGAGACTATCAGGAGCAGACTTCGGGAGGAACGAGCGAGATCTTATCAATCAAACCTCACCAAAGTTAGCCTTCGAATGCATTCTCCAGAGCCCTCCATAGTCGAACGATCAAGAACTTCCACTCCATACCGGATCACGATCGTCCAAAAATCCCCAATTCATGGTTGTGGATCAGATTCTCCAGATCAAATTCAAGTCGGCTAGGTATGTAGCTTTTCAGCCATTAGATCAGAAGTAAAGAAGCATCTGAGTCACACCTTCTACCATAAGGATCAGTAGATAAATTGCGCTCAAGCCCATCTCGTTTATTGTTTTGCAAATAAGTCCCTGTAAGGACACGTATCATTATGTGCCTCATTAAACTGTTGCAAAATTTACACTTCTCTTCATTTTATTTGCTTTTAAGTCTTATTCTAACAGATATGGATGCATTGAACGTGACTTTTGTGGACATTTTTCAATAAAAGGCATGTATGTTTTTGTTATCCTTCGCCCCTCTAAAATAAAAAATTGCATAAACGACCCTACCAGCGTGATTTATGTGCATTAGAACACGCCATTCTTGGATAAATTTCACTTGTTACCCTGTAGTTTCTATTTTTTATTCATTCAGTCTAATAAATAGTTTTTTCATTTATACCCATGTGAGTATGTATTTTGTTTAATAAATAGCGTATCCTTATTAAAAATACACAAAAATCATTTTAGGTTCTCGTTAATTAGTTTTTTAATCACTAATTTATGTTTTGCCTTTTGATAATTTTTAGCATTTTTAATAAATGAAAAACTACAAAAAATATCTCTTCTTTATATTAGTAAATCAATAAAAGTTAGAAAAACATTTTGAAAATTTTTTAAAAAATCGTATTTTATGTGTTTTATTTTCTATAAAAAATTCATTTTTGAATTCCTTATAAAACCTAAAAATAGCAAATCATTTAAAGCACTAAAAAAATCATTTGAAATCATTGAAAATCCAAAAAAATCATAAAGTTGCTTTCTGGAAAATTTAAAAATTTATCTTTTCCTTTGTGTTTATTTCTTTAATTTTCTTTATTCTTTTCTATTTTAAAAACCAAAAAACAATTGCATTGTTTTCTGTTACTTATTTTTCCTATTTTTATTCATTTTGAAAATCACAAAAAATCTATAAATTCTTGAAAAATCTTAAAAATATTAGAAAAATACCAAAAATACAAAAATAAATTTATTTTATTTTTCCATACATTTTTCCTATATTTTAAAATCCAAAAACTTACCTTCTTTACTTTTCTTTTTATTTCTATTCCTATGTTTTTTCTTTTATTTTAAAAAATAAAAACATTTAAAAAATTAAAAATCACTGAAAAATTACAAAATTAAAAAAATATAAAAATATAAAAATTAAAATCCCATAAAAATAAATATAAAAAACTCTACAAAAATCAATAGTAGTGTGCATAGAGTTCCTTCAATAGTAGTGTGCATAGAGTTCCTTCTTTTATTTCATTGATTTTTCATTGATTTAATAACCCTTAGAATTCTTGTAACTTTCTTGAGTTCGATCATGCACGTTGTATAGGTAAATAAAATAACAAATTAGTTCTTTTGTTGAGATTGATTACTTTATTCTCATTGGCTTAAGAACTTGAATAAAATAAATTTTTGTTGCAGGACTTTTGGGGTTGCATCGACACTTGATTAATTCCACTAATTTAAATCCATGGATATCCTTGTTCAATAGTACTTTGCAGCCTCGTTATGCCCCTTATGATATTAGATCTAATGCTTCTTATCCTGATCTAGAGATACTCATAGGCATTGATGACCGTCAGCACATGCAGTACATGATGGATAACAAGGCCATATAGTCATACATGACATGGGAAAATTACTATGACTTCATTGAGTCTATGATGCTCTATGAGAGACAATAAGGAAGGTGAGTCTATGATGCTCTATGAGAGACAATAAACTCATGATCAGGTGATATCTTATATTGCATTAATGTATATGTTGTCATTTATTTTTGTGAATAGATGCATTTTCGCTTTCTCTAATTTTGTAATTAAGTCTTTAATTCACTTGAACCTTGACAACTTATCCATGAAAGTTATTTCTATAAAGAAAACATTGTCTCATTAATCATTATTTATATTTTAGAATCAAATATCTTATATGTGAAAAAAATTGTTCTAAGGTTGGTAACTTAACTATTTTTTTTACATTTCCAACATCTATACGTCACTAATCAACATTAAGTTATTAACAACGATATGTTCTATATGACTGATATGTGCGATATAAGGGTCACAGATGATTAATATGTGTGATATAAGTTTATATTTGTAAGTTATTTATTATGTAAGAACTTGGATGAATTCCATTTCCAATGTTTATCAGTCAGTAAGAAGCATCAATAATGATATGATTGATATGTGCGATATAAGGGGTATAGATGAGCAATATGTGTGATATATTTGTGTATTTGAAAGTTAGTTGTTATTCCAATAATTTGGATGATCTTAATTTACGAAAAAAAGAAAAATATATCTTTTGATCCAAGATTTCCACTGAAATAGTCGAAATTTCTCAAAATTTTGGTGAAATTTCCATATCCAGTTTGTAACTGAAACAAAATCGAAATCGAGATTTCAAAACTTGCATAATCCTAATTGTATAAGACTTTCATTAAGTGCAACAAACATTCAATTTAGATCAGAGGGCTTCAACAAGAACTCGGAAGAAATGTGATGGTTAGCTCCTTTGATTATGAAGATCTCATCCCTTCGAGCTCCTTCCGAGCTGTTGAAGGGCTCTGCACGTTGCTGACGAAGATCTACAACTGCTGGCACCATTAGATGGATCCAGACCTCGTTGGAGAGAGACCTAGAGCTCTCAAAGAAATGGGTCACCTGGGAGGTATGTGCAGGTCTATAATCGACCCTTCTGGGGTTTGTTTGTGCTTTGCCCTGCAAAGGAAAGTTGAGAGTCTCGTGGTGATTCGCCTCGAGCCGTTTCGAAGCGACTGCTCATAAACAATGAGTAGGGTGGGAGAGATGTGGAGAATGGCAGAGATGGAGCTCCAATTCGCTTACCCACAAAGGATCATGTTGGACCAATAAGTGGAATGGGTGAAACAAACTATGAGAAAGAAGATGGAAGTGGTAGATGGATCAAAACTTGTCAGCTTCATAGTGAATAATGAGCTCCGACGGTTGAAATATTTGGAATTAAAGCTAAATTTACGATTTGATTATGAAATTAAATGCATAAATAGAAAGGCGGAGACTAAATCTATCTAAAAATGGATAAAAGGCACGACTAAAACGTTGCCTTGCGTACACCTCTCCTCCTACGTCCGCTCAAAAGCCTCATGGGATCCACTACTAGCACCATGGTACACACTTGCTTGAGGATAGAGGAATTTAAGGGTTTGAAAAGGGATTAAACCAGAGGAAGGAGTCAAGAGGTATTATTTATAAACATGGTGACTGACCCTTAATGACCGACGATTTACAAGAGTTCTGGGCTTTGTACAATGGATTTAGGGCATTGATGTGTATAAGAGTTGATTAAAGGTTTATTTGTGTGAATATTCAATTGAAAATAAGTGAGGAGACACCTTGGAAAATTGGATGAAGATCGAGGAGTTGATGTTTGTGTACACATCAGAGAGAGAGCGAGGGGGTAGTTGACTGGAGGTCAACAAACACAAGCTCCTAGTTGATAAATGAATTGATTATGTTTAGGTTATAAAAAAATATTACTATATATTGCATTTTATACGTATTTTTATTTAATTTTTCAAGATGATTTATTGTAAGACAATGCTTACATGTAAAATATTCGTATATTTACTTATATAATATGTATTTAATTTTTATTTTGTATTTTATATTTATTATTTGATATTCATATTTTTATATATTTATAATTTATTTAAATACACATAACTATATTTTTATTGTATTTTTCTAAAGTTATTTGTACACTTAAATAAATATGTATATTTATTATATAGGGTAATTCATGTACACATTATGTATAGGTAATTCATTTATATATGTACACAATATGTAAATTAACATGTACACAATATGTATAGGTAATTCATTTATATATTTGTGTACATTTATTTATTTTAGTATACAATTTATGGTTTACTTTAATTTTTATTATATACATATACTATAAGTAATATTCACAAAATTATAAAAATCTAACATAATGATAAAATATAAAGCATAAATAAAAGCGAATATTTTATTCATGTATATTGTACAATATGGGTCTAAAATCTAACTTTAGCATCTTAACTTCAAATTAAATGGAACCACCCACTTTAAATAGCTAATAAAGAGTTGTATATAATTAAAGTGATTTTGATGAATTTTGAATTATATGGAGAAGATATGGGTCTGGGAAGTTTGGATTTTGGATTCTTGTTCTGAAGTATGATGTACATTGTGTATTATTTTTATATGAAATAAATTTTGTATTTTCCTATGTATTTTTTTATTCGACTTTCATATTTTAATTTTATTAATTTGGAGTATAAATAATAAAGAAGAAAATTGGCCCCCAAAACGGATTTATTTGGTAAAATAAATTAGGCTTTTTATTATATGTTAGGCCCTTATCTCCCCCTACTTTATTCCTTGTCGACCAATTCAATTCTTGACTTGGTCTCATGGTTTAGGGCCAAAAAATGCCTTTGACATTTTATTTCCTTTTCTTTTCTTCCTTTGTTCTTTTATTTGTCTTAATACAGTACTTTATACAATATTTACATAACAAATAATGAATGTTATTTTGTACTAATTAATGTTATTTACATGCATTTATCTAGGGTTTAAAGGCTAAAATGAAAAATAAAGGTAATGAAATGGAGATTCGTCACCCCCTATACTTGCCTTTGTTAGTCCCTAGCAAACACTTATTCCTATAAGAGCAGAAAGAAAAGAAAGAAAGAAAGAAAGAAAAAGAATTTGGATTTATTTAAACCGTTAAACTTGTCTTTACAAAATCAAAGTCTGGAGATTAGTCAGACCTTTAGCTTGTTAGTTTGGTCAGAACCTTGATTGGGAATTGGACTTGGAACACAACAACCTCAAAGAACCGCAAAGATCTGCTCAAGTCTCCTTAATATCCAGGTCAGAATAGGTCAACTCATACGCAAACCCCTATGACTATGAATATATCTTGGACAGTATGTGTGATATATAGTTCTCCTCGGCTGAAGCGGTAAAAGTCAGTCTTCTCCAACACGGTGACCCTAATTCCCCAATCCAATAAATCTTTTGTTGAGAAGTGGGGTATTCCCTTCTAAGTTCAAGTACAACCATCTCAAGAAGAGGAGGTGGAGAGAAGATTGGATGGTAGCCGGTGTAGATACCTATCCTGGGATGCTTGATTAGTGTAGCCAAGTCATCCGACTGCAGGCTCACATATATTTGACTTTGAAGCTCAAACTTGCTTTATTAACTATATAAATATATACATACTCAAAAGGGAATTGATTTTTTTGTTCCTGTTCGTCCATTTTTTTTGGAGTTTTTTTGCATTTTTTTTAATACTATGTACAATAGCATTTACATAGGGACTTTTCCTCTTGATCAATAGACTATCCCTCTTTTGAAGCATTATTGCAACCCACAACATTCTGTCCTTGGATGTCATGGCTACTAGATCGGGTCAATGGCCACAAGTGTGTGACTTCTGATGTTTCTATTGGATTATGTCTCATGTCGGCAAATCCAGCCCTCTATTACTTCAACTGAGGTGAGCAAAGTGTAAGGTGCAAGTGTGCAAGCTAGGCCACTATCGATAAGAGTCATGTGTATATTATGAAGTATTCTACTTAGTCAGTCAAGCATTGAACTAAATCTTGTGGTCTCAACGAATTAAGTCCGGAAGACCTGAAGTGTTTCAATTCCAATTCATATAAGGTTCATGTGATTAAGAGGATTAAGGTCCAACCAAGATCCAAACTTCAGATTTTACTAAGACTTGTTCAATCGTTATTATCAATTCAAAAAATACAGATGTCATGTACAATGCGGTAAAATATTTTTTAATGAAATTTTCTGATTTGAATTTTTATGGAATTTTTGGAAAGTTTTGCAAATTCTATGCAGGTTTTTAAAAAAAAACATTGCAAATTTTTATAGATTTTTGGTCTATAACTTTTTAATGAGTTTTTAAAAAATCAAAATTTTAGGAAAATAAATGTATACAAATATTTACACAGGAGTGCTTCTTATTATTTACAAGAATTGGATTTTAGGCATTTACAGGATTGTATATGTAAGGTTTGTAAAAGATATTTATTTGATTGAATTATGTACATAGATATAAAAATAATTTGAAAAGATTTTTACAAACATTTTGAAAACTTTATTTTGTAAACTAATTTGACAAATAATTTTTACAAACATTTACAAAATTTGAAATTTTATTTTGCAAAGATTTTTCAAATAGTATGTATAGATTTTTCAAATTATTTTTGCAACCATTTTCAAAACCATTTGCAAATAAATTTTCCAAAACATTTTATTTACACAAAAGAAAGAAATTTTTACAAAGAATGAAGACATTTTACAAAATATTTTCCAAATAGTTTTCAAAAGATTTTTCAACGAGATTTTCCAACCATTTTCAAATATTTTTACGTGATTTATTAATCAATATGGATGAAGAATTTCAATGCGTGTTTTAATTTTTATTAATTACCATATTATTTGAAAATACAGGTACGAGTTATGGTTAAAGTATATATAATGTATATACGACCCCTATAATTAGCTTGAGCTATGTCCTCATAGATCAGAATGAGAAGACATAACTCATGTTGAGTATAGAAAAGGTTATACTTCAACGATTGAAGAATAAGGAATGAATGAATAAGAAGTCAACCATCCCCCTATACTTAGGATCAATTAATCCTAAATATATCAGATTATATACTACATGCAGGGAGGATTGAGGGTGGGAATGAACAGATCTAAACTCAGTCTCTCTCCCCCAATTCTAAGATAAGATATCCCCAAGTGTAGGCATACATATCAATAGGAGAGGAGACAGTCGAGGGAGCCAATGAATGAGTAGTTAGACCCACTCATCCCCCCATACTTGGGATGATGCATATCCTAAGTATAGCAGTGATGAATGAAACGAATGAAAGAAAGAAAGAAGAAAGATGAAAAGAACAAAAGAAAAGAAGAAAATAAGAAAACTAAAGAAAGAGTTTTAGAGGAGCATTATTTGAATATTTTGATGCTACTGAGGCAGTGGAGGCTTCTTCGTTGATCACCACTTGAACTAAGTCGACAATGACCAAGAATGTATGCTCGATATTAAGGCTTCAGCAATTGACCGTTGGCAACAAAAGGTTATACGTCAATTGAAAAGTCTGATATCAAGATGCTTCTGTCACCACACACTTCTCTTACCATGAATGGCCCTATTTATTTACTCTTTAATTTTCCCAGGAATATCTTCAACTTTGCATCGAATAACCACACTTTCTGCCTAGTCTTGAAGGTCTTTCGTCTGATGTGTCGGACGTGCTAGCATTTAACCTTCTCCTTGTACATCAAGTTGTTCTCATATGTTTAGTCTCGCAATTCCAGAAGCGTGTTCAGATCCACTTTTCGATGATGACCACCTTTCTGCGAGTCCATATTGCAAATGTTTACTTCCTACAATGAATGACTTAATTCTATGGGCAAATGGTAAGGTTTTCCATATACAAGTGATATGGTTACATGACCAAGGGAGACTTGTAAGCAGTTCTATATGCCTAGAGGATAGAGTCCAAGAGTTGGCACAAATTCTTTTTGTCTAGCTTTACAAGCTTCTGCAAGATAGTCTTGATTTCTTTGATGGACAGCTTAGCTAAGCAATTGGTCTGAGGATGATATGGAGACTTGATACGATGTTCAATTCCGTATGCCTTCGTTAATTTCTTGACCTCTTTATTTATGAAGTGTTTGCCCCCATCTTATATAAGAACCTTTGATATCCCGAACCGCGCAATGATGTACTCCCTCAGAAACTGACAAAATGTACGACTATCAATGGTTCGGACGGGGATAGCTTCTAGGGATGAAGCCAAAAAATTCATCTTGGAGATCTAAATTATTTAGATATTATTCATCTAATTTATCTTGTCATTTTAGTTGTTAATATTTCCTCTGATGTAATGTGAGTTACAAAAGAGGTGTTGTAACTATTTTTTGTTCAATTTTGTTTGTTAAAATCCAACCTTATAGATAGAATCTTCGAATAATGTTATACGTATATCCTACAAATTTCACTCAAATCCAAGATAATTTGCTATTTTATATCAATGGTTAAAAACTTGTTTCTCTATTATACAATATTTACATTTCTTAAATATTGATTGGACTTTTAACCACTAAGATAAAATAAGAAATGACATCGAATTTGAGTTAAATTTGGAGGATTTGTAGAACATTAATGGAAGTTTCAATCTATAAAGTTGGATTCTTGGAAATGAACTCAATCAATAAGATGAGTATCTAATAATTCTGTAAATGATCGAAACTAATATTGGGAATAGATTTTCAAAAAAGTACCTATATTAATTTATAATCGGGCATAAATAATCTCTATAAACATCGTATTGACAAAAAGATCCCTACAGAACTCTTCATATCACTGAAATATACATTTATTAATACCATATTAAGTAATACCACTAGATTTAATATTTTCAAACAAGTAACACTATACAATACTTTTTACTTACATGGATGCAAATAAATATAGATATATGTACCAATCCTTTATCATATTCGTTATATATTTTGACATGTATACGTTTATCTTCATATCTATTTTAAAATGGACACAGATACAAAAAGGATTGCAAACATGCAGATACAAAAAGGCATATGTATCCATATATGTATACACTAGAAAAATATGTAACCATATCTGTTTTACGATCCTAAAAAATGAAAGAGGTATCCAAATACATATCTGTAGATGAAAAGAAAATAAAAAGAAAAATCATTATATATATATATAATATACCATAAAATAAAAAATAAAATGTATATGATGATGGACATATACGTATGTACCAGTATCTGGTTATGAACATCATGTATTTTTAATAGTTAATTATTGTAATTAGATTATATGTATATGGGTGCAATGAGGTTGCACCCGCCCCATCTTCTGAGTTTTTTATTTTTTTCAAAAATATCACCATGTATATTCATATATATATCCTGCATATATGTCATTCGAATTTCGTGAGAAACAGAGACTCATATGCCCTCCATCTAGAACATGTCGATTACAACAATGTTTAGACCATTAAAGTTACATGTTCTAGATGGAGGACATGGGATTGCCTATTTCCGACGAAATTTGAATGACATATTGGATGGATATATAGATGAATATACATAGTGATATTTTTCAAAAAAAATGCGGAAAAATGGGGGTGGGGACAACCCCTTTATTCCCTATATATTATTTTTTTGTTGAGATATGGGGGGTTAATATAACATGTAAATTTTAGTTATTAAATAATGTATTTAGATTAAATATAGTATTATATATTAAACATATATACAGATTTTGGTCGAGAGCCGGGGGAGACAAGCCCCCACCTGCCCCCCCCCCTCTGTCATTGATAGCTTCTACCTAATGACTCACATAATCAATGGCAAGAAGGATATATTCAAATCCTTGACTGTTGGGAAAGGGTCCCATGAAATCAATGCCACGTACATCAAAGACATCTGAAATCTGAATGAAATTCAGGGGCATAGATTTTTTAGCAGTGAGGATTCCTCCCATTTTCTGAAAGTCAGTGCAGCCTTTGACATATGTTATGGCATCCTTGAATAGTGTGGGCCACAAAAGGCCACACTGTAATACTTTTGTTGATGTTCGATCTCCATAGTGGTGTCCACCAGATTCGAGCAAATGACAATGCTCGAGGACACATTGTGCTCCCCCTGAGGGATACACTGATGCCAAATACAATCTACTACTTCCATGAATAAACATATATCTTCTCATTGGTAGAAATGAAGGGTGGACAAGAACTTGTCCTTCTTGATCTTCATCCAATCTTGTGGGATTACACCTTAGATGGGGTAGTTCATAATAATGGCACACCAAGGGAGTGTTGCCACAGTGAAAATTGATTTGACAAGAAAGGTTTCCGTTATGGGTGTACTGCACAGAGAAGGCTCTTAACATTCAATTCTCGATAGGTGATATACTACCACATTATGAACTCTAGATCTATCCTTGATTTCCTAGTCGAACTCCTGGAGGAGAAGGATCCATCTGATCAATCTGGGCTTTGCATTCGTATTCTGATGTAGACACTGGATAGCAGAGTGGTCGAAATAAATTGTGACTTTAGATACAAGAAGATAGGATCTAAACTTCTCAAGGATGAAAACCACAGCTAGTAACTCTTTTTCTGTGACAGTATAGTTTCTTTTAGCTTCATCTAATGTTTTGTTGGCGTAGTTAATGGCATAACGCATGTTATCTCTTCTTTGTCCCAAGATAGCTCCAACTGATGAATTCTGATGCATTTGTCATGATCTCAAAGGGGAGAGACCAATTGGGTGGATGTAGGATGGGAGCTTGAGCGACTAGCTCCTTTAATTTATTGAATTACTAGAGAACATGTTAATCAACATTAAACTCGGTCTCCTTGAAGTGTATTTCAGTCACAGGCCGGTCAATGCGACTAAAGTCCTTAATGAATCATCTGTAAAAGCCAACACACCCCAGAAATGACCTCACACCCTTGATACTCTGAGATGGCTGAAGATTACCAATAACATCCACCTTTGTTTGGTCTACTTCCATGCCATGCGTAGAAACGACGTGGCCCAGTAATATTCCTTCGGTGACTATAAAGTGGCTCTTTTCCCTGATAGATTTACTTCACAACATTTCTGAAGCACACGATTGAAGTGATCAAGACAAGAATCGAGGTTGTCACCATAGACTGCGAAGTCATCCATAAACACCTCGAGAAAACTTCCAACCATATCGACGAAAACTACAAGCATGCACCTCTGGAATGTGGCAGGTGCATTACACATACTAAAGGACATTGTCTTCAAAGCATAAGTATCGAATGAGTAAGTAAAGGTCGTTTTCTCTTGGTCTTTTGGGGCGATTACCACTTGGTTGTACCTGGAGTACCCATCAAGAAAACAAAAGAAATCCTTACCAGACAATCTTTCTAACACTTGATTAATAAATGGCAAGGGGAAGTGGTCCTTCGTTGCAGCATTCAGGAGACGGTAATCCACTCACATGACATCATGTTGGCACCAGAGTAGAAATATCCTTCATTGGTGACCACAATGATCCATGATTTCTTTGGAACTACATGTAAGCGGCACACGCATTTGGAGTTGGAGATGGGATAAATGAAGCATGCATCACACCATTTCGTGATTTCTTTTATGACTGCATCCTACAAATTGGGGTTCAATCTTATTTGAAATTCTCAGGATGGCTTGGCATCATTTTCCAAATAAATATGGTATGAATACAGAGCAAGATTGATCCCACAGAGGTCTGATACACACCAACCAAGTGCCTTGAGGTTCTTTTCTAGAAACTCGAACAGTCGAGATTCCTGCTCCGAGGTCAGCCTGCTGCTGATGATGACTGGGTGCATCTTCTCTACACCCGTAAGAAAAGCATACTTGAGGCTTGCCGGAAGTTGCTTTAAGTCAAATTTTGATTGAACTTGTTTATCGAACACATCAGAAATAACAATGGTAGGTGTTTGGTCTATCAATATTTTGGAGGTGTTGCTCACCTCGGTCACTCATGGTTCAACTGAAAATGTGTTGAAAATAATTAAAGAATTCATCATGTTTAGAATGGCTTGAATTTCCTAAATCAAAAAGGCCCATCAGTGAGTAAGAATCAGTATCCTAGTTGATATTGAAGCATGCATCGATTGTGCTTTCCAGGTCCTCCTTTGGAGAGAGGATTTCCTAGGTCCATGTGTCATTCAATGATAATTCTGCATCTTTGATTTTTGTAATAATGTCATAGTCCGTTGCAGGCAGTTCTGCTTGGCATTCATTAGATATAACTTTTGTTCACTGACCATATCCATGGTGACTCTGTCACTACATGAGCATAACATGATCTTTCCGAACTCATAATTAAAAACTACCTCGAATGTTAGAAGGAACGGGAGACCAATAATGGGTGTCTAGAGCAAAGGGGCATGCAAGTCCATATCCAGCACAACAAAGTCCACCGGGGAAGCGCATATCCTGCATCATCACAATAATGTCCTCTGATGAACCTCTAGGGTGCTTAATTGATCGATCAGTAAACTGAAGGATCATGTGTGTCGGCTTGAGAGGACCTAACCTAAATTCTGTGAGCAATGAGGTAGACATGAGGTTGATTGAAGAGTTGCTATCAAGAATAGTTCGCTTGAATACTTGATTAAAAATCTCGCATCTGATCAAAGGTGTTGATTTGTTTATCTTTTCCTGAGGGAGGGAGGTTGCTAATGGCATTAACTGTAGCCATGGTCAACACATGCTTTTCGACTTTGTTGCATCGGTTCTTGCGAGGCTGATGCTTTGTTGTAAAAGCCTCTTTCAATCCCTTCTTAACTGCAAACATGTATTCCCTGTCTTTCATCAAAAGCATTCCCAAGACCAAGTTCTAAATAATCTCCACAATTGAGAAATCAAACAATGCACTTTTCATTTTTATAACTTTTTGGATTTTAGAATAGAATCACGAAAAGGAAAATTCATATAACAGAAAGTGTTGTTCTTATGTGCATCAAAATCAACATTTGCAAATGAATTTCTAGAATAGGGTAAACAGTCATTTAAAAATGTAGGTGATGCAAGAAGAAAAGTTGGAAATTCAGCTTCATCAATCGACACGGGATCGACTGTTGGTGTTGGCGTCTACTTGGTTGTCCTAGATCCACCTTTGTTGTTATTCGATTTTTGATCCTTTTCTTTTATTGATTTTTTGGTCTTTTTGATGGTGATTGTGGTTGGTGGTAGCTGGTGCGGCTCCTCCATCTTCTTCTTCCTCACTTAGTCCTGTAGTTGTCACAACTAATGTAGAAGAGGATGATTCGCTAGGCGATGCATTATTCTTCCTCCTGACGGTGGCAGACAGTGGCAAAGTCGTACCACTCTTGACAGTAACAACAATAGATAAAACATAACTACAATTATCTAACTCGGTGGGGACAAATGAAACTTCACATTATACCTACTCTTTGCATGAATTATTGGAGTTAGCTTCTATTTGCGTCGGGATCGAAGTTTTTGAGGCGGTCAGGTCATCTAGTTTGGGATAATTACACCCATAACCCTGAGTAATTCCTCAATCTCAATCATAACCCTGTATAATAGCAAATTACACGAAAAACCCTGAGTATTGCTTAACTCTTACATAACATGACCCTGTGTTATGGTCCGTTTGATGTGCCCGTTATATATGACGGTTTCTGTTAAAAAAGGACAAAATTATCCTTAACAGTCACTCTTATTTACAAATCGTGCCATCGATGTTCTGCAAGCCTCCAAAGACACCGGAATTGTCTGCAAGCTCCATGGCCCTCCTCCACCGTTGCCGTCGACCTCTACAGGACCCTCCTCGTCGTCGCAACCTTCTCTGCAAGCCTCGCACCATCTCCTCTGCAATCCCCTATCGATGTCGCCACCTCCTACGCAGACCCTCCCCGTCCCCACCTCCTGAATCCTCTTTATTATGGTGTTGCTCGTGCATCACAGATTCAACAGATGTTTTCAGATATTTCGATGAAGTTTCGAGATCTACGAAGATGAGAATAGCTCAAAGCACAGGGCTTCGAGCGGGTTACCAAGGGAAGAGATGAATGAAAGTTCCCGCAATGCGAAGGATACGGCGCCAGAGCTTCGGGAGGGTTGAAGATGAATATGTGCGTGGAAGATAGAATAGAAATGAAATAGTTTTGAAGGTGGAATTGATGATAGAAGACGTAGTGATGCAGAGTATGAAAGGATTTGGGGTGGATTTAGTTATAGATTGGATCGAACAAAGAGGAACGGAGAGATTTTGAGAGGAGAAACAGACAAGGAAGAGGAACAATGATCAGAAAATAAGGTCTAACCTGGAATGAAAGCTAACGGAAATGGTAACGTGTGTGCGCCTATGGATGAAGCTCGCGGAAGGGGCTTCATGTGTTTGCCTCGATGCCTGACAGAGGGGAGGCTTGACGCGCGACGGAGCTATGGTTGTGATGCCGGCGAAGGATCTCGCCGCACCTCGTCCAAACTCGCAAACCCTCCCTGTCCCCACCTCCCGAATCCTCCTTATTATGGTGTTGCTCGTGCATCACAGATTCAACAGATGTTTTCAGATATTTCGATGAAGTTTCGAGATCTACGAAGATGAGAATAGCTCAAAGCACAGGGCTTCGAGCGGTTGTGGTTGCGGGCGGCGGAGGGGTAGAGTGGGTGGCTGCTGGCGGAGTGGGTGGCTGCAGGAGAGGGATGGAGGAGGAAGAAGGGGAGGGGATCAAGGAGGAAGGCTTTTTTATTTTTTTATTTTTTGAAAATTTAGCAGTCGTTGGATATGCTCAGAGTTAGATTAACCCAATAGCATGGTTGGGTTAAGGAGAAAACTAACGGAGGGTCATGAGTGGGAGACGGAGTGAGTACTCAGGGTTTCTCGTGTAATTCGCTATTATACAGGGCTATGATTGAGATTGAGGAATTACTCAGGGTTATGGGTGTAATTATCCCATCTAGTTTCTAGATCATCTCAGTAAGGCTTTTCACCAGCTGAGCCAAACAGTCAAGGGCATGGTTCACGGAAATTTCCTTGAAAGGTTCGACGTACTGACCACGTTGAGGCCGATTATTCTGCAGACATTGCATATGGAGGAGGAGGGTACTGCTGATGCGGAGCATATGCATAAGAGTTATACATCTGGCGGTACTGTGATTGCTGGACATATCTCACTCATTGATGTTGAGGAAATGGATGAGAATTTACAGGATGGCCTTGCTGAGGTCTGCTTGGACGGGCCAGTTGTGCATCATTAGACCAAACTCCATTCACCTCTTGAATGCGAGTTGGTAGAGGGGAGAATGGATCATACTAGGACTGGGGTTCTGGTTGGTACACAATCAACCACTGTTTGTTGTGGTGCTTACTCGGGTGCCTGCACATAATACACATGTTGTACTGCCGGTTGCTGTGAACAAGGCCAAGGCTGATGCTGCGTGGGTTACTCTTCTTTCTTCTCAACTAGAAACTCAAAAGATGGGGCCATCGAATGGAAAGAGTTGATGATCTGACCAACAATTTCTAGCTGCTTAGTGATCTAATCCAACTTATCCAAATGTTGATGTCCACTTTGGACAGATGGATCCCAATTATGCTAAGATTGTAGCTTTCATCTCCATTCGCTTCATGAGATGTTGCCATATGGACAGGCTTGTGGAGAACATGGGGTTGCCTTTGATAAGCATGGGATAAAGAGAGGGCAGCCTCTCCTTCAGCCATTTCCTCTAATATTTGCCAAATAACATCTTCATCCCTGTTAAAATGGGATCCACCACATGCTGTGTTGACGAGCCTCTTACTCTTAAATAGTCAGGCCCCCAAAGAAATGTTGGAACAAGATGGTCTTCGGTATATCATGGTGGGGGAATTCCTCCTGCAGATCCTTGAATCGCTCCCATGTTGTTGAAAGGGGTTTTTCGGGTTTTCATTAGATTAAATAAATGGGTGCAAATGTTGTTGCAACCCAAATAAACCCTCAACAAAAAAATATTATTTTGTGTTCTCAAGCCGAATTAATTACAAAAGAATATAGAAAAAAGAATTTTGTTATTTAATTTTCCTATATAGCTAACATGATCAAACTTAGGGAGGGTACAATTCTCGAGGATTATTCTAATAATCGAAAAAAAATCAATTAAAAAAAGGGAATCTCAGATGCAAACTATATTGATTTTTATGAGATTTTTTCCTTTTAATTTTTTGTTTTTTATTTCTATTTTTATTTTCTGATTTTTAAATTTTATTGGATTTTGGTTTTGTAAATTTTTAATTTTCAAACTGTAATTAATTTATTCAAGCAAATTATGCACGAAAGAAAATGCCACTTTTTGAATTTTTCAAAATGACAAAAAATGTTTAAAGAGAGTATTTTTGTGTTTTTTATCATTTTTACTATTTTATAATTTTCGTAGATTTTTAGATTTTTTTAGGATTTTTAACTAAATAAAAATAGGGAATAATAAAAACAATGAAAAATTAGGACTATGTTATAATTTAAAAATATAAAATGAAATCAAAAGTTTCTGCAATTATTTTTCCTAAAAACTAGAAGAAATTATCTACAATCAGAAAATCACTATTTTTGAAATTTTCTACAATTTTCTATTATTACTTTAAGATTTTTTTGTATTTTTCAAATTTTTTGAGTTTTAAAAATATAAAATACATGAAATTTGCATAGAAAATAAAATACATAAAAATAAATCTAATCTATTTATTATAATTTTTTACACAACATTTAAATTTTTATGATTTTTCAAATGTCAAATGGGAAAATGTTTTTTTTAAATTTTTTATAATAGCAAATGAAAATAAAAGGCAATGAGAAAATTATACTATGAATAAACAAATATCAGGTCTCTGACTTAATTTTTGAGAATTTATTGAACATAAATAACATTTATTTTAACAAGAAGAAGCAAGCGACACGACAGAAGTTTGGAAACATAGGAACCATAATGCAATTGTTCAATGTTCTTGCATTACAAGATAACAGGAAAAAAGGAAAGTGAAAAATGTAAATTACCCAATAAATGTGTACATAGCACATGCCTTGAATGATGCCAAGGGTGTTATTGTAAATTCAAGAATGTCGGAGCTGTTTTACACAATTTGCCCAAAATTAGGGCTTTCAAATAGTTATGTTCTTGTGTTTCTTGCAAAAGAGGAAGGGGTGCCACCCCTTCATTCTTCCTCTCGCCTAAGCTAGGAGGGGCTGACGCGATGCGGCGACGGTGCGTAGGAGGCCGCTCCCGGTGGTTGGTGGTTGCGGGATGGCGATTCAGGCGTCTGTGGTGGCCGGCTGCGGGTGGCGAGCGGGCGAGGAATGGTGCGCGGTCTTCACGTGGTCGGTGAAGGAAGGTTGCATGTGGAGGGGATTCCAGACGGAGGAGGTTGGCAAGCACGAGAGGTGCTCCTAGAAATGGCAGCGATGGTGTAGTAGAGGAAGGTTAGGGTAGTGGTTGTCAACTTCTAGTGGAGGCGACAACGGCTCACGACTGAGGGGCAGATGAGGCGAGACTCCTTCGGGCAGAGGAGTGGCCCGCAGTTGAGAGCGGAGAGCGGTGCGGTCGACGAAGTAGATGGCAGCAGGGGGCGACGGACATCGACGACGTTGGAGAGAGGTGGGCGCCGCCAGCTGGAGGGGAGGGCGACGCCTGTAGCTTTTGATTTTTTTTATTTTTTGTAAAAATAAAAACTACAGAATTTTTTATTACTATTTTAATGTTTTTAACAACGGCTTTATTATTAATATTTCTTTTTTTAAACAGTAGCTACAAATTTATTTATTTTTCGAAATCCTTGAAGTTACGATCGAGCACGAAGGCTCAGTCCAAGAAAAAAAAAGATCTGTGGGAAAGAGAGTTCTGGCGGAGTGAAATATTGGAACTGAGTCTCCGACCACTGTACGTGGCCGAAGATGAGCGATCGCGAGAGATAGAATGTGAATGTGCGTAGGGATTAAGAGGATGGTTATGAAACTGAAATTGGGGGTGGATCGAATTATGATGGTTGATTAAAATTATTAAATAAGATCTAGAATAAAAAATTAAAAAAATACAAAAATTAAAATACGATTAACCTAGATTAAAATAAAAAAGGATCTAACCGAATGGGAGCGGATAACGCTATAATGGCCTTGATGATGATCGACTTGCTGTCACCGGATGACTCGGAAGCTGAGCACCTCTCACAAAGATCGCTCTTGGAGAATAGGCTCCTCTCATCAAAAGATTGATCAAATTGGAATGAGGGAGGAAGATCCACTAAATAAAGAAAAAATTGAATTTAAATTTTTAAATTTAAATGGAGAGGAAAATAAGGGAGAGGTTTATGTTGGATAAAATTACATTATCTACATAATTATTTAACTAATTAATTAATTTCATCACTTATTAAATTAAAAAAAAAATGTTAATTATTTAATTTTTTGTGGTGGTTATTTAAGGAAATCAACTATATACATATTGTACATTATATACATAGTTAAATAAGGAAATTAGTTTTTTATGTTTTAAAAATTTTCTATTTTCTATTTTTATTTTAAAGAGTTATTAAAATATGTACAACTATTTACAATACAATATGTTTTAAAATAAATATGGATACATATATACAAAAAATAAATGGTAAAATTGCAAAAAACCCTCAGAAAAACATCTTTCAAACCGTAATTCCAAAAATTATGAAACCACTGCCATTTTTAAGATAATTTAATTTATAATACGATGGTAACTGAGTATGATTCAATTCGAGTTCATATAGAGCCGGAATTGATCTTTCAATTATCGTTTTATAGCTATTCCGAATGTGGTTACTTTTATTTTATACATGATTTTATTTTGCAATTATTTTTATTATTTCGAAAATATTTTTATTTACAGCTTTTGTTTTAAAAATTATTTAATTTGAGGTCAATTATGTACAAATAAAATAGTATTAGCTTATACAAATATACGCAGAATAAATAAGGAAATGAAGAGTATTTACAAAACACATTTTTTGGATTTTTGATTAAAGTCCTTATCTCCCCCTACTTTATTCATGGTCGATCAGGTCAAGTCTTGACCTTCTCTCGGGGTTCGGGTCGACCTGCATTTATTACATATATATAGTATTCTTCTTTTATATATATTCTTTATTTTTCTTTTATTTATTTATTTTTTATTTTAGGTAAAATAATAATATATGTACAATAATTACACACACATGAAAGTAAGAATATGGATTTATTAATATATATATATACAGGTGTTTTATAAGGATTTTTAAACTAAAATAAATGAATAAAGATTATGAAATGCATATTCATCACATGCTTCATGAATAGAATCGTCGATAGCCTAGGAGAAGTTGCTAATCCGAGCTCGCATCTGGTTGAGCCGACCAAGAGGGTAAAACTTGTGAAAGAATGCAGACTTAAGATCCTCCCTTGTCATCACGACCTTCCCAAGATGGTTGACCTAAACATGGCCTTATCTTATAGACAGAAAGGAAACACAATCGTCTTGACTACGCCTAACGAAATATTAGGATAGTATATGGTTCCACATATGCGGACAAACTACTATAGGTGAATGTAAGGTTCCTCATTAGTGTTCCCATGAAAGGTTGGACGAAGAACAAGGAATTGATGCTTGAGCTCGGAGTAGGCATGTACAGGGGGGATGCGATTCCACTTGGTCATCTAGATGTCTCCAGGATTGTAAGTATGTTTCAACGTAGGTTTTGGAACCTCAAGTCCTTGTTCCTCTTCCTCTCAGTCATCGTGTGGTATTTCATCCTCTCCTACTCCTCGTGGTTTGTTCCTCAAAGCATTAAACATCTCTTGAAATGTAGTTTGGGATAATGCTTGCTTAGTTAGCTATTATTGTATGGCTTGGATGGACACAAGTAAATGAGTGTTCACTTGATTCTGATCTGGTGCATGGCATGCTCCATCTGTGGAGCTTCTACCCTGTTCCTTTTCCTTTTTTGGATGGAGGAGCCATCTAAGGGTCTGAGTCAGATGACATAAATTCCAGATTGGGATCTAGGTTCTAACTTTAATCTGCAATACGAAAGGTGTCCCAATTGGACCAACTATGAAAAGAAAGCATCGGTTGACTAGATGGATCTTATATTAGTGTCAATCCTAGATAGTTGTGAATGGAGCATTCGATGTGGATTATGGTCAATCTCCATTCACAACATGCAGTAATGGGACACTAGTGATCCCTATTTATTAAGAAAGTAGAACTGAAAGAATACGATGAGTTTGGAGATCGGTCTGCATGATCCGAGCCGAATTCCCGAGAATCGTCTCAAATTTATTGAAGATGTCAGATTCATGGAATCAATGTGGGTGTTGGCGGAGTCCCAACTGAACCACCCATGAGTCAATATCTCAAAGGAACAAGAGGAAGATTGATATATGAAGAAAGATACGATGGTCAACAACGAATAAAAGAAGTGCAAAACAGTAGAAGGCTCTAAGTGAACAGGGGGTCAAAGAAATGGAAACATGAACAAAATTTACACAAACGTGTAGGATGTGATCTTTGAACCTTAATATAGATCCATACAAACACAATACAAAATTGAGTTCACCAACTCAACACAATGTGAAGCCATAAGCGTCTATTTTTATCTTTTCAATTTTATTGTTGTTTCAGGCAAATATGATAGCGAGTCCTTATCGGCTAACCCTACAAGAGTGTATACTGTTAGAAAAGTATCTCATACTTCTTCCACCTCCTTTGTAACCTATGTTTTGCAGGCTTAAAGGTCCTTGATCTCATACCTGGGGGGATACTCAGACAAACAATAAGAGAGGTGAAGTCAATAGGGGCGAATCCAATACTTAGCACCAAGCTCGCAACGGAATCACCCATGAGCGTGCAAGGCCCTACTTGAACGGGAGATGATGAGATAGACACCCTCGTGAGGGCGTCACCTAAGCTCAGTACTTCAGGCAGGGGCAGTGTTCCACACAAGGAAGGAATACCATCATCGACCAATACTCATCCGCGTACGATAGAAGCGTCGATACTTAGCCGCACCCAAGTGATAATCAAGGAGCTAGAGAACGGGTTTTTGGCTCTAATACTCAGGAGTTGCGTCTCACTCTGTCTGGAAGATACCTGAAAACAATGAGGGCTTTATGAACCCAAATTAGTGAAGCCTATTACATATTTTAATTAAGGTGAAAGTTTATTTAGAAGTCTCCTAGTTTTAGAAATTTTAGATTTTCACCTTTTTAGGGTATTTGATGATTACATTATATACTAGTATAACATGCTTAAATTATGTTAAGTGCAATATTAATCTTTGATGTATAAACTTCATATTCACATAAATTACATCCTATACACAGAGGAGATAAAATCATCATTCACATTTAAAAATCATATTCTATACTGAGATTAATTATCAACTATAAAATTCAAACTTGTTGTTATCGGAGAGAATAAAGAATTATTGGGTATACTCATGTAACATTAAATCCAACAACATCCACCACATTTCACCATACTTTTTGTTGGAAAGAAAAGGGGAGGGGGTTTAGTGTAAAATTCTCATTCTTTATTCTCATAATTAAGCCACCAACATCTCCTTTCCCATGCACATAGGGAGCCCATGTACTTCTCTTCCCCATGTTCACACCTTCCCCATGCATATTCATTTAATTTTGTCTTTACTTGCATGGGGATTCATGATACATAGCCGCACAAAGCAACTATAAAAAGGGTTCCTCCCCTCACGCACACTCCCTCCTCATGCACCCCTCTCTCTCGCACTTTCATTCACGCATACCCTCCTTCACGTTTTTCTTCTCTCACGCATACCCTCCCTCTCTCAAGCACTCTCTCTCTCTCTCCCCCCATACTCTCTCCCTCTTGTTTGTTTTTCTGCAGGTACAAGCACAGCAGCCACCGCATCTTTGCGCCCAGCTACTGCCACCCTTGCGAGGGTGCACGTCCAGCTGCCAGCCAGCAATTCCAGCGTGACCCACAGTCTCCTCTCGCGCCCCCGCATCTTGTGCGCATCCTTCTTTGCGCGGCCAGCAACTCCAACTGCTCCTCCACCCAGCTCAAAGCTGCACGCTCCAGTCTCCAGTGCACCCGTGGGAGTGCGAGCTCCTGCCCCCACGTTCTTCGGATGCGCTACTGCAGCCCCGTGCGACCTTGACTTCCCACTCCTCGGCACCCTCGAGCGTCCTCCTCCTCCTTGTGTGTGCGATCTGCCCACGCATCTCCCTGCACACTCCCATCTCCATCGTCATCATTGTCTTCACTCTGGAATCAAATAGAGAAACATTTCTTTCCCATCTTATTTGTCGCTTGTATTTTTTCTATCTTAGTTAATTTGTTTAAGTTGAATGTGCAAGAACAACTTTTATTGTGTAAGTTATTCTCAACTCCATTTTTCTTGAAAATATATGCAATGCAAGTTTTATATTTCATCATTCTCTCTTGAAAGCTTCCAAGTAAATCTCATCTTCCCATATTAAATTGCGAATCAACCCCCACTTCCTTACTTAGTTGCACTCATACCATCATTTGCTTATTCTAAGTTCTAGGAAGTATTCTCACCGTAGATCGCATTCTGTTATAAGTTTTCTTTCATCACAATAGATTTAAAATTTGAATCAGGTTTTAAAGGAACAAAAAGAGCGAGTTTGATTAGTCCTTGCGGATATGAACCTCTACTTGCACTATATAACTCATATTTTTCCAACATGCTTGTAGTTGTAATCTTATTTGTTTGATTGTGGTTTTGCGTAGAACAACAACTATGTGGTAAAACCAACTTTTTAAACCACATAAAATCGCTTCAACATTTTGGTGCCGTTGCTGGGGACTAGGCAACATTTGCAATTTTTTCTTGTTCATTTCTACTCATTTTCAATTATCTAATCCGTGTATTTTTTTTATTTTGCAAGTACTTAGGCTTCAAAAAGAAAAAAATACTTGTCGCTTCATGCATTTTGTTTTAGCAAACTTGTAATTTGATAAAAAAAATTGTATTTTTTCCCTCCCCTCCTTCTCAGAAAAGCTCGCCATCAGCAGGACAAAATATTACGGATTAGCGTCAGATGTGCAGGCACTGTGAATCCCTCTTTCTCTTAGGCATCTTAGGTTTTTAAAATTTCTTGCATTTGTTTGTCTCCGAATTTAAATCGAAAAAAATTAAAAAAATACTTCTTCGTTCCATCATCTCTATGGTATTCTCCCTCTGCTCACCTAAAAAGATCACCAAAATGTGCTTTATCATGCTAAAAAGATAAGCTTGAAAGGTCACCGCAGTGGCTCGAGCAGAAAGCGGGAAAAGTCTGATTGCTTGATTTGATGCACGTGTATGACATAAAAATCACGAGCACATAGAACCCTTGGATAGTGACAAAAATCTCTAGTGCTACGTGGGATTGCAGAGAGAAATCGTAACTCCTCGACGTGTTGGACACAGGTTCTTGTGGGAAGAGCAGATCTAACGATCTGAGTACCGCACCCTGGATCCCCCAGCCGGATTAGGACATCGATTTCTTACAATCTTCCACACCCACCTCATCCTTAAGGACTCTAATTTCTCTGAAAACTTTTGTTGAATCACTAAATTAAAATCGAAAAGATAACCGCTTCTGCGGCAATTTTTGTGTGAGTTGGTGAATCAATAAATTGTCTGGTGAATTGTGTTGTGTATGCTAGGTCGTAGATCTCTGAAAAATCTAGTGAAACCACCATTAGAGTACGACCCGATTTATAGAAGAAAATCAAACCCATCTCCTTCAACTGAGGAACCTGAGAATTTATCTGACCTAGGAGATATGGGAGAAGAAAGACCAAATCCTATGGATCTCATCCTACATCAATTGCAACTACTGACAGAAGAAAATGCCACAATCCGCCACACAATAGCACCTCTCATCCGACCACCACCTATTAGTACACATTACAACCCGACTGCAGAAGACTTAGTTCATTGGGTCCAAATCCCGCCTGAAGTAGGGGACTTTGAAATAAAGCCCGCATCACTCTCCTTAACCCCAAAATACTATGAAATGACTCTGAAGATCCCTTCCTCCACATCCAAGATTTCCGATCTGCTTGTGACACCATGAGTATCCCTGGGGTAGAAAAAGAATACATCTACATGAAAGCCTTCACCCACTCAATCAAAGACAAAGCACTCCAATGGCTCCGAAATTATGGAACCCCACTCACCTCTTGGGACTCCTTAAGAGAGGCATTCATCAAGAAATACTTCCCAATAGGAAAGACAAATGCCCTGAGACAAGCCATATCGTCATTCACTCAGAAAAACTGAGAGCCCATTCATGAAGCCTGGGAACGGTTTAAGGAACTTCAAAGGAAATGCCCTCATCATGTCATCCCCAAATGGAAGTTAGTTCAGATATTTTATGAGGGCATAGATACATCATTTAAGAGAGTGATTGACGGTTCCCGCGATGGAAACTACATCAGCCATGATGAGCATTTCGTTTGGAATTTGTTTGAAAATATGGCTGACAATTCGGTGAATAGTTCCTCAATTGAACAATACAGTGGGAACACAAGGACAGTCAATATCATTGACCATGAGAGATTTAGCAATGAGAATCCTGACAAATGGAAAACCCTCTCAAAATAAATGAGCCTCATGACTCAAGCCATAGAAAAATTGGCCATGAATAATCCCACCAACTATGAAATTGACCACACCACATTCACCCATAATCAAGACATAAATCCTGAGACTGTGAACTGGGTGCAGAGAAATCAAGAAGGAGTATATTCAAATAACCACAACATATGGAGAGAACAATCAAATTCTGGGTGGAATGGACAGAACAACTATCACCCAACCCAAATAACCGATAGCACTGCCCGTGACTCAACCCTCCACTGCGGTAAACTCCGATGCCTTGGCTCAAGCAATACAACAACTGCATATAGCACAGCAACATGCCACTGAAGCTCAACAAAAAGCCAACTCTGAGAATGCCCGACAGTTTGCCAAGATCAGATCATATGTTCCAGCCTTGTCACCTTAACCTCTACCCAATCCCAACACCAACAAGGCTAGTTCATTTGGAGTACTTCAAACTCCACCACCTCCCGGATCTTTCACCTCACCACCTAGTTTCCAAAACCAGAATCAAGGATTTTTTACATCTTCTAGGACAAATCAAGGGAACCCACAACAAGCACCTAGAAATCAAGTTAATTTCAAAACCCCACCCCGTCCAAACCAATCTGCTAATGTTGTCACTCTAAGAAATGGGAAAACCACTTCTGCCTACACCAGACCGCTAGCTTCAGAGGATCAAATTGAAATAGAGGAGGAGGGTGATGATGAAGAGAAGCTAACTGAGGCAACCATGCCCCTTCCTGTCTCCCCATCCATAACTATCCCCTTTCCCGGAGCTCTTCACCGAAGAAAACCTCGATCTTCCACCATCGATCTAGAGCTAGAAAAACTATTCTCCGACATTGTCATTGAAATCCCGCTTTTAAAAGCCCTCGAACAAGTTCCAACCTTCTCCCGATTTTTAAAGGAGAAATGCACACCAAAACAGAAATCCAAGGGAAAAAGTAAAAAGGAAAATGAAGATATTGAAAGACATGTGCTCCCTCGAGCAACAACCAATGCCATCTCTCAATTCTTACCCGCCAAAAAGAAAGATCTAGGAGCTCCTCTAGTTATATGCACAATTGGCAAATTAACCTTCGATCACAACCTGCTAGATAATGACGCTTCCATTAATCTTCTCCCGACTGCTATTCTGGAGCAATTTGACATAGGAAAACTGAAACCTATATATATGATTTTGCAAATGGCTGATCGATCTGTGAAAAGACCAAAAGGACTACTTGAGGATGTGATAGTTGATGTTCAAGGTCATAAATTCCCGATCGACTTTGTTGTGATGGATATGGATCAAGAAAATATATTGAGTGAGACACCAATCATACTGGGACGACCATTTTTGGCCACTGCTAAAGCTCATTTTGATTATGAGGATGGAAGAATTGAATTTAAAATCAACGGTCAAGTCATTCATGTTGATCTGGTCACCCCTACTCCCACTGAATCTGAAATCGAAGACTGTGGTTGGATAGAAAGATGTGTTGTTCTCAACATTCAAATAGACTTTGCCCCCATCCATCTCACCAAAGAACCTTTAGAGGTTAGCCTGAACACCTTTAGATCCACTTACAAAAGCACTTCTCATGAAATTGCCACATACAATCTGAATCTCGCACTAGAAGCTCCACCATGCCCTCTCACCAGACAAGAAATTGATGAGCTTGATAATGCCTGGGACACATTAGACTCTGAACTCGCATTGACTTCAACCATGATCATGCCCATGATGGAACCACCATTTGAGACCATTTCTGTAATAGATTCAGAAAACACTACAACTCTGACTCCACCAACAACCACTGTTGAATTGAAACCACTACTCAAAGATCTGAAGTATGCTTTCTTGGATGATGCACACACTCTACCAGTCATTATCAATGCCAACCTAAATCATATGCAAGAGAGCCAACTAATGGAGGTTTTGAAAAAGAATTCTCGGGCCATTGGATGGAAGATAACAGATCTAAAAGGAATAAGCCCCACATTATGCACTCATAACATATATCTAGAAAATGATAGTAAACTCTCTCGAGAAATGCAAAGACGGTTAAATCTCAATCTGCGAGAGGTTGTAAAGAATGAGATCTATAAATGGGCAAGTGCGGGTATCATTTACCCTATCTCTGATAGCCCCTGGGTCAGTCCTCTCTAAGTTGTCCCCAAGAAAGATGGATTAACAATTGTCTAAAGGCGAGGACATACCCACCAGAGTAGCCACATCTTGGAGATTCTGTGTAGATTATATGAAACTCAATAAGGCTACCCGAAAGGATCATTTCCCATTGCCATTCACTGACCAAATCATTGAGAAGCTAGCCAGAAAAGAATTTTTCTATTTTCTGGATGGATATTCTGATTATAACCAAGTAGCCAGAGCACCAGAGGATCAAGACAAAACCACTTTCACTTATCCATTAGGAACATATGCCTTCCGCCGCATGCCTTTTGGACTATGTAATGCCCCAGCAACATTTCAAAGATACATGATGGGAATTTTCACTGATATGATCAGTGATTTTATGGAAGTATTTATGGATGATTTCTCTATTTTCAGAGACTCTTTTGAAGAAACACTGGGATTTTTGGATAGAGTCCTCCAGAAATGCATTCAAGTGAACTTGATATTATCTTGGGAGAAATCACATTTTATGGTGAAATAAGGGATTGTGTTAGGACATGTTGTGTCAAAGAAAGGGAAGGAAGTGAATCCATCAAAAATTGAGACAATCACCCATTTAAGTTTACCTGTGAACATAAAAAAGGTGTTCGATCCTTCCTAGGTCATGTCGGTTTTTACCGCCGCTTCATCACGGACTTTTCGAAAATTTCCCGCCCTCTCACAAAATTACTGGAAAAAGATAAAGACTTCACTTTTACTGAGGAAGCATTCGAATCTTTCAAAACCCTAAAGAAAATCATCACTAAAGCACCCATCCTACAACCCCCTGACTGGAACTGTGAATTTGAGATTATGTGTGATGCATCTGATTATGCTGTGGGGGTAGTATTAGGTCAAAGGAAAGATGGGAAACCTTATGCCATTCACTATGCCAGTAAAACTCTGGATGATGCTCAAAAGAACTACACTGTGACTGAGAAAGAACTTTTGGCTATGGTGTTTTCCTTAGAAAAAAATTCGATCTTACATCCTAGGATCCCACATCATCATCTACACAGACCACTCTGCTTTAAAATATCTCTTCACAAAAACCGATGCTAAGCCTAGACTCCTTAGGTAGGTATTACTGCTCCAAGAATTTGATTTAGAAATTCGAGATAAAGTCGGAGCAAAGAATGTCGTGGCCAATCACCTTTCAAGAATCCCTTCCTCAAATACAGACACAATCCCAATTTCTGATAATTTTCCAGATGAAAGTATCATGTCTGTTTCTCAACTCCCTTGGTATGCAGACATCGTCAATTACATCGTCACCTCCACATTCCCTGATGATAGGCCAAAACATAAGAAAGACAAAACCAAAGCCCAAGCCTGATACTATCACTGGGAAGACCCTTTGCTCTTCAAAGAGTGTACTGATTTGATATGGAGACGATGCATCCCTGAATCTGAAGTCAACGATGTCCTAACTCACTGCCACGCTTCTGGGTGTGGAGGACACCACTCAAGGAAGCGCACAGTCGCTAAAGTCTTACAATGCGGTTTCTACTGGCCCACACTCTTTAAAGATCCCCATCATTTTGCTCACTCTTGTCCTGCCTGTCAGACTAATGGAGCAATGACCCGCCGCAACATGATGCCCCTCCAACCCGTACATATAGTTGAGATCTTTAATACTTGGGGAATAGACTTCATGGGACCTTTCACCACCTCACAAGGCTATCAGCACATCCTACTCGCTGTTGACTATGTGTCGCGTTGGGTTGAAGCCATTCCCACTCGCGCTGCTGATAGCGCCACTGTTGTTAAATTCCTGAACAATCTCTTCTCCCGATTTGGATTACCCAAGGTGGTCATTAGTGATGGTGGAATCCATTTTCTGAATGCTTCAGTCAAAAACTTACTTAAGAAAAATGGGATCGAACACCGGGTCTCAACTGCATATCACCCACAGACCAATGGAATGGTCGAGCTGTCAAACCGGGAGATCAAGACCATCCTCCAGAAAATTGTTCACTCTAATCGTAAAGATTGGTCCCAACACTTACCTTATGCTCTCTGGTCCTACCGCATCGCTTTCCGCACACCCTTAAGTATGGGCCCATATCAGTTAGTCTATGGAAAGTCGTGCCATCCACCCGTAGAGGTCCACCACAAGTCACTCTGGGTGATCAAGAAATGTCATTTGGATTATGATGAGGCTGGAAAGAAAAGACTATTGGACTTATCTGAACTGGAAGAATTGAGATCACAAGCCTATGATAACAACTTGCTATACAAAGAGAAAATCAAGTTGTGGCATGATGCCAACATTTCGAGGAAAAAATTCAAAGAAAATAAAAAAGTATGGCTATTTGATGCAAAACTGAAGTTATTTCCAGGAAAACAGAGATCGAAATGGAAAGGACCATACATTGTAACTCAAGTATTCGATAATGGCTCGATCGAAATTTCTGACCCAAACACTAAAGCCACTTTCAGAGTCAATGGTCAAAGACTAAAACCCGTTGTTGAACCATCTGGTCCTATGCTTGTCTGCACAACATACCTTCTGCAGGAAAAATGAACCACCACATCGTCAAGCTGAGGCGTTAAATCACGCACTCTCATGAGCCTCTCCTCACAGGTATCTTTTCATCTTACTGCTCGCATGTTTATTTTCACTGCATTGCATTAGATAAGTATGGGGGTACCCCTATGCATTACATTCCAAAAAACCCCAAAAAATACATTTCACATCCCTTCTGATCCTCCTATTACACATTGTCTTCACAATGAGGACATGGTTTCTGTTAAGTATGGGGTGTGTGTCTGCATAGTTTTTCAAAATTGCATACTCTTTCAAAAAAAACTCTTTTGCAAAAATTCCCTTAAAAATATTTTCAAAAGCAAGAAAACCACCAAAAATACATCTTTCCTAGTTTTATCCTATATTAAGAAATCAGATCTTCACTGCATAAATCATAGACTAAGGTTAAATTGACCCTTATCTACTTAACTTCATCAGAATTTCACTAGGCATGAGTTCTTAAGCTTTCTTCAGGTCCATATGGACTTTATTTTCTCAGTTCCACTAACTCTATTGGTGAATGAACTTCTGTATCTAACTAGATCACCTGAGAAACTAGTAGCACTCTTAAACTCTTCAGTGGATATTAAGCAACTGCACATTGCACTTAGCTTGATTGAGTTTATTTTACGAGATACAATTACAATCTAGTTGAGGTGAGGAGTTGTCCTCTTGGCTGTGCCAATGCCTAAACCTTATCTGTAGCTAATGAAGGAACTTGACTCAGGAGCAACATGATCTCTCTAGTCTAAGTATGTCAGCAAATAAGACAGTATCGTGCCTCCAAAGTCAATATTTAGCCGATACTACCTTTTGATGCCAAACCCAAAACAAAAATACCACAAAAAGGCATATCACAATACAAATGCCAAAAACCACCAATCATGCAAAGATGTGCGAAGCAAAAGTAAGGAAAGAAGACCACCAAATAACCCTTCTCTACCAAAAAGCCATGGTAGCAGCCCAATGATGCTACCTAAATTTTTAAAAGAGGCCCAAAGAGGCCCAGGGTTATGCTCTGCAAAAGGAAAAGAATGAGAGCAATGGACCAAAGCGGTCTACGGAAAACCTCAAAAGTTAAGTCCCATTCTCCAAATAATTATGACCTATTTTTATGCCGACATACTTGGGTGAAAAGAGAATATGTCTAAATTCAGGTAAGGACCGAGGCTATATGAGTAGGGAATCATTCGGTACCTTGATAGATTGTGTTGTTAGCTCGTTTCTATTGACTCACAAAAGCTAAAATATCACTAACACTGTTTATATCCATTCAAAGTCAAAGAGAATACTTGTATCTTAGGGATGAGCTGACCTGATCGACCTTTTGAAACCATGTCTGATTTTGTTGGAACTGAGAGGCTGTTGAAAATACAAAACTCGAGTCAAGTCGACAATTCGAACAAATCATTAATCCATGGGTCAACTCTACTGAAGTCTGTGTATTTGTGTGGTTAGGATTTGAAAACTCGAGACTTTGTGGGTATGTCTGTCGTAAACCCTCACCAGATCTATCTTGGCTATTCTCCTTGCCCTTCACTATTACTTATCTTATTCTTGCTCGGGACTAGCAAAACTTAAGTATGGGGGTGTGATGATTACATTATATACTAATATAACATGCTTAAATTATGTGAAGTACAATATTAATCTTTGATGTATAAACTTCAAATTCACATAAATTGCATCCTATACATAGAGGAGATAAAATCATCATTCACATTTAAAAATCATATTCTATACTGAGATTAATTATCAACTATAAAATTCAGACTTGTTGTTATCAGAGAGAATGAAGAATTATTGGGTATACTCATGTAACATTAAATCCAACAACATCCACCACATTTCACTATACTTTTTGTTGGAAAGAAAAGGGGAGGGGGTTTAGTGTAAAATTCTCATTCTTTATTCTCATAAATTAAGCCACCAACATCTCCTTTCCCATGCACATAGGGAGCCCACGTACTTCTCTTCCCCATGTTCACACCTTCCCCATGCATATTCATTTAATTTTGTCTTTACTTGCATGGAGATTCATGATACATAGCCGCACAGAGCAACTATAAAAAGGGTCCCTCTCCTCACGCACACTCCCGCCTCATGCACCCCTCTCTCTCGCACTTTCATTCACGCATACCCTCCTTCACGTTTTTCTTCTCTCACGCATACCCTCCCTCTCTCACGCACTCACTCTCTCTCTCTCTCACCCCATACTCTCTCCCTCTTGTTTGTTTTTCTGCAGGTACAAGCACAACAACCACCGCATCTTTGCGCCCAGCTCCTACCACCCTTGCGAGGGTGCACGTCCAGCCGTCGACCAGCAATTCCAGCGTGACCCGTAGTCTCCTCTCGCGCTCCCGTATCTTGTGCGCATCCTTCTTTGCGCGGCCAGCAACTCCAACTGCTCATCCACCCAGCTCGAAGTCGCACGCTCTAGTCTCTAGCGCACCCGTGGGAGTGCGAGCTCCTGCCCCCGTGTTCTTCGGCTACGCTACTGCAGCCCCATGCGACCTCGACTTCCCACTCCTCGGCACCCTCGAGCGTCCTCCTCCTCCTTGTGTGCGATCTTCCCACGCATCTCCCCGCACACTCCCATCTCCGTCATCATCATCATCTTCACTCTGGAATCAAATAGAGAAGCATTTCTTTCCCATCTTATTTGTCGCTTGTATTTTTTCTGTCTTAGTTAATTTGTTTAAGTTAACTTTGCAAGAACAACTTTTATTGTGTAAGCTATTCTCAACTCCATTTTTCTTGAAAATATATGCAATGCAAGTTTTATATTTCATCATTCTCTCTTGAAAGCTTCCAAGTAAATCTCATCTTCCCATATTAAATTGCGAATCAACCCCCACTTCCTTACTTAGTTGCACTCATACCATCATTTGCTTATTCTAAGTTCTAGGAAGTATTCTCACCGTAGATCGCATTCTGTTATAAGTTTTCTTTCATCACAATAGATTTAAAATTTGAATCAAGTTTTAAAGAAGAACAAAAAGAGCGAGTTTGCTTAGTCCCCGCGGATACGAACCTCTACTTGCACTATATAACTCATATTTTTCCAACATGCTTGTAGTTGTGATCTTATTTGTTTGATTGCGGTTTTGCGTGGAACAACAATGACGTGGTAAAACCAACTTTTTAAACCACATAAAATCGCTTCAATAGTATTTTCTCAAAGAAATCTACCTAACAGTTTTTTTTGTATTTACTTTTGAGTCCTAGATGATATAAACACAAGGGGAGAAGGCAGAAAAACAATGCAAGTTGTCACTAAGATGTAAATCTCATCTTAGTGACTAATGATGATGCATGTAAGGTAAGAAGAATTATAGTGCTTCCCATCGCTCTCCATAAGGGATACAAGGAAGACTTGAAATATTTACACTACATGGCAATATGCAAGTGATGAAATCATTTGAAACAATACTTGCTATTATTGGGAAGAACCAAATGCAAACTTCTCAAAAGTAGATCCTAAGTATCCGATCTTAGGGACTCCTTGGTGCCTACCACAATAGGTCCTGTAAGCATTGTATGGAGTTCCTCATGGCTTGCGGTTCCAAATTCAAGAAATTTACAATTAATTATTTGACTATGTCCAACATATATCACTATAGGTACATGCTTTTATTAGGTGTTTGGACCAAGCCACCGATGCAAGCAACCAATCATGTAAAACAAATGAAAACAAAGGCGAAAAGCTCAAAACATGAGGAACAAAATAAAATAAAGGATAAAAATATGAAAAAAGCGATGAGGCCCCCAGGTGAACAATCATCACATGGGCAGCGAACCTCGAAGGTAGAGTAGTATCCAAGTCTAAAACATTACAAATTATTTACAAAAATAAATAAATGGCACTCTCCTCAAAAAATAAAACAACATATATAAGCAAACTATTATGCTTCTCTCCTCCTTGCTCCTCCTTTTTCTCTCTCCTAACTGGCTCACAAGTAGAAGAACTCACCTACTCGCAGCTCAAGTGTGCTCACCTCCAAAGAGATGGCCCTCACCATGTGGTCCTTCGTAAGAAAGAAAAAACAAAGAAGAGTGGTCATAACATATCAAATAATAAATAAAAGCTCATATAATCAAGAATATATAACATATCAAGAATAAATATCAGAATAAATAATCAAGAAAATAAAAGAAGATTTATGTACAGAACGAATGCTACACTCTGTTGCTCCTCAACAATGATGCCATTTGATTGAGGGTTTTTTGAACTGGTCTCCCAATCAAATACAATTAGCAATCACTACGTGAACAAGTGTGTCTCTAATCAACAACCAACCACAGAAAATTCACACAATTAATGTGTGTGAGTTAAAATTTATTACAACTCTACTATAAATGTGTATAGATGTAAGTATGGTAGAGTGTCGAACGCATGGAGACAAGTCGGTGTAGCAAGTATATTATTTACAAATAAATAATGAATAAATAATATATGTATTTGTACAATATTCACTCTATAAATCAATCAATCAATCAATTTTTTGTAGGTTCTTAAATAAAGGAAATAATTCTTATTTTATATATATTTTATTTTTAATTTTAGAATAACATTTATTTTTATAATTATCTGATTTGTAATTTATTTTTCTTTTTAAGAATATATATTTCATACAAGGAGGTCTATGCAATTTTTACATAATTATTTGCATTATAAAAATTATTACACGATTAAAAATAAAATAAAATAAAGCGAAGGGGGTCTGTACAATTTACCTCTTTTTTGCATGATCCAATGGCCGGAGATGATTCACTTAGGCACATCGGGTGGTGGAGATTCCACCATGCTGCTTCGCCCATGAATGCTTAAGATCAAATCACGCCCTTGATCAGACGATGGATGGATACCCATATCGGATGATAACTGTACCATCTAGTTCAAAGGCCCCCACCGGATGGCACAGAGGGCTTCAACAAGAACTTGAAAGAACTGCGAAGGGCAACTCCTTCGATCACGAAGATTTCGTGTCTCCAAGCTCCTCCCGAGCTGCTGAAGGGCTCTGAACATTGCTGACTATGATCCTCAGTTGTTGGCACCATTAGATGGATCCGTACCATGCTGGGGAGAGGCCTAGAGATCTCGAAGTAACGGGGAACATGGGAGGTATGTGCAGGTCGAGAGTCGACCTTTATGGGGTTCGTTTGCACTTTGCTCTGTAGTGGAAAGTTGAGGATCTCGAAGCGATTCGTTTCGAGCCGTTTTGAAGCTGTTGTGCATACAAAATGAGTGGGATAGGGGCGCTCCAACAAATGATGGAGATGGAGCTCCAATTCACTGATCCACGGAGGATCTGGTTGTACCAAGAAGTGGAATGGGTGCAGCACACGATGAGAAAGAGATGGGAGTTGTAAAAGGGTCGGAATGCATCTGATTCAAAGTGAAACATGGCTCGAGAAGTGAGCTCCGACAATTGAAATATTTGGAATTAAAGCTAAACTTACAATCTGATTACAAAATGAAATGTAGAAATAGAAAAGGGAAGACTAAATCCATCTACAAATGGATAAAATGTGCAGCTCAAACTTGATTTTCACCAAGGAGTAGAGGTAGCTGGAGCATCGCCTTGAGTACAACTCTCCTCCTCCTACACTCGCTCCAGAGCCTCAGGGGATCCACTACTGTCACTAGGATACACACTTGGTCGAGGATCGAGGGATTTAAGGGTTTGAAAAGGGGCCAAATCAGAGGAAGGGGGTGAGAGGCTTTATTTATAAACATGGTGATCTGACCCTTAATGATCGATGATTTACAAGAGTTCTGGGCTATGTACAATGGATTTAGGGCATTGGTGTGTATTAGAATGGATCAAAGGTTGATTTGCGTGAAGATTTGATTGAAAATAAGCGAATAGATGCCCTGGAAAAATGGCTAAAAATCGGGGAGTTGACGTTTGAGTGTGCATTATAGAGAGGGAGGGGGTAGTTGACTGGAGGTCAACAAACGCAAGCTCCTAGTTGGTTCATGTGGACCAACCTGGTAAAGGGAAGAGGAAATTGTTTATAAAATCAGTAGAAACTAATAAATGATATGATTAATTTAGGTTATAAAATAAAAAATATTTATTATTTTATGTAGTATTTTATACGTATTTTATTTATTTTTTCGATTTGATTTATTGTAAGATAATGTTGATAGGTATAATCATAGGTATATTTACCTATATAATATGTATTTCATTTTATTTTATATTTTAGATTTTATTATTTTATGTAAATATTTTATATATTTATAAATTATTTAAATACATATAAATATAATTTTATTGTATTTTTTATGAATTTATTTGTATACTTATATAAATATGTATATTTATTATATATGTATATCTATTTGTACGCCATATATATGCGTATACATTTATTTATTTTCGTGTATTATTTATGATTTTATTTTAATTATATACATATAATTTAAGTAATATTCATAAAATTATAAAATATAGAATAATGAAAAATAGATAGAATAAACAAAAATGAAGATTTTATTCAGGTATATTGTTCAATGGGGGTCCAACCTAACTTTAGCATCTTAACTCCAAAAAAAAATAAAACCACCTTCATTAAATAGCTAATAAAAAGTCATATAAAATTAAAGTGATTTTGATGAAGTTTATATGGAGAAGATATGGGTATGTGAAGTTTGTATTTTGGATTCATATTCTGAATGTATAATGTACATGCGTATTTTTTATGTGAAATCAATTTTGTATTTTTCTATGTATTTTTATCTACAACTTTCATATTCAAATTTTATTGATTTGAAATATAAATAATAAAGAATAAAATAGGTCTCAAAACTAATTTATTTGGAAAAATAACTTAGGGGTTTTATTGTATTTTTTTACCCTTATCTCCCTCTACTTCATTCCTTATCGATCCAATCAATTCTTGGCTTGGTCTCGGGGTTTACGGTCATAAAATGTCTTTAACATTTTATTTATTTTTCTTTTCTTCTTTTATTCTTTTATTTTTGTTTTAAATACAATACTTTATATATATTTACACAATAAATAATGAATGTTATTCTGTACAAATTAATGGTTTTCACATGCATTTAATCAGGGTTTAAAGGCCAAAATGAAAGAATAAAGATGATGTAATGGAGATTCATCAGACATGCATCAAGAGGTTAGTTAGATATTAGTCTTCAAAGAAGGATTGACATCTCCTTCTCATGTTGAAGACCATCTCTTCACAATCATTTAACGATGCTTGATGAGTCCTCAATCTAGATATCATTCAAGCACCAACCTTTATTATTCAACTATTGAATAAACAATTGTATGATTAGCAAGATGGCCATGGTACATAACCTAAATTGTACTAAGAGACTTTATAAATGCATTCATTCATTTAATCTCAGGCAAGGAGTGAAATAAATCGATAACCTTTATTGATATATCAAAGATTACCATAACATCTATTATAGAAATGGATCGTCCCGGGCTGACATGACTAATAAGTATAAGGGGTGGTTGAATTCTATTCCTTTGATCATATACTCTTTTATTTATTTCATTCCTACTATATTACTACAAGTTATAATTTCCTAGGTAGATGAAGAGCTCACACTATAATCAACTCTCGTTGTTTTTCTTCTTCGTGGCAGTGTCTACATGACATCTCTGAATGAGAGGTTATTGGATGTGGTATCGCATGAGGTGGATGACAATAATAACTGTTCATTCTTTGACTTGCACCCATGCCTTCTACCTATTAACGAGGAAGGACAGATGCGGGCATTGTATGTGCTCCATGTTCATCATGCATGTTGTGGCCACTACTTTTATGATTTTGTGAAATGGGAGGTAGTGGGTTATATTAGCACAACTAATTATTGCACCATGCTACAATACTATCATGTCATTGCACTACAATACTATGATATGGTGAATGTGAGGTCACTTTATGACTCACGTCGTGATTGTGAGATGCCAGGACGTGTTTCCATATTCTCCTACTCCCATGCATGACCTTTTAATTTCCTTGCGATTGAAGGTCTAATTCCAATGATGCTACAAGGAGAGCACCGTCATACATGGGCCAATGTCTCACCTCCGATGCCTACCTTTGGGGTGTTCGTTAGTTAGAGGACATTGAGCTTTCTTATCTTTCTACGAGTATGCACCCTCCATGGGAACTTGGCTCATAAGGGGAGCACTTCCCCCCTCATTAACCACTTCATTCAATCAATTTTTGATCATTTGATAACCTCTTTGATGCAAGTTATAACTGGCATGTTTGTTTGAGTAATAGGAAGAGTGATAAGACCTGTACCCTTACCTCTCAAATTTATTGTCCCTTGATAAACGATCAATGTTTTTGCTGATGAAGTCTCTCAAGCATTGGCCTCTTCTGCTGTAAAGAAACAAATAACCAACATTAATCCCTGCAAGAAAATTAACCTCTATCCCTTATTTTTTTCCTACAAATAAATAATAACAAATTACTAGCACTTATACATCACTCCATTTCCATCCCTCTACCGGCCTAATATCTAAATTTCATCCCTCCAATTGAAGAAGAAACGAGGGATAAACCCCTGATCGTATCTCTTATCCCTCTACCGGCCTAGTAGTAGTTTAACATCACTTTCTCCCATACCCGCTAAGAGTAATAAGGATTAATTAAGAATTTAAGTTAGAAAGCAGGTTGAAATATTTTCTTTTTAAAATTTAACCCCTTCTTGCAGTGTTTTTTCTATTGTATGGACGACCATTTTAGCAAGGGCAGGCAACTGATTACCCAACTGAGATAGAGAGAGAGGGGGGAGCCGAGATGCTGCAAGCGCCGACGGGATTCATGCGGCAGTGGCCGTCGGTGGCATTGATGCCGGCTTCAGTGATGTTGCCGCTGCGGTCGACGAGTTCTCACAGGGAAGACCTCCTCGCCGTGGAGGAAGCCCTGCTTGACGACCGGGTCCGTCCGAATTCACTTCCTTTCTTTATGGCTTCCACTAGTATACTGTATGCTCTCTGGGTAGTATTACTATTTTCAGAGGAAAACATCGTTTGAATTTGAGTCTGTTGTTTACTTGGTACCCATCTTTTGAGTTTTTTTGTTGTGTTTGCTTCTTTTATTGTTGTGACTTTTCTTTTCTAGTCATTATCTAAAGTGTTTATAAGCTTGGCTTGTAAATGCTTAACATTCTTATACGAGGCCGTTTAGTTCACGAGTTTTGTGAACCTGATGCATATTTCCTTAATGCTTTCACCAGTTATCATTTCACACCTATGGTATTTTTTGGTGAGTACGGAGATCTTTGATCATTTAACTTCTTAGTTTCTTAATAAGTAACGAAAAGAGTTTGCTATGTTTCGTAGACTGCGACAACGTGATACGTGATTGGATTCCTTAGTTGATAGAGCAATAAGGAATGTTCATTGCCTTTGCATTCTTCTCTATTTCTTTCATTTCTGCTTCATCGAATCATCCTTCCATCCGGCAATCTCAGGCTTCGTGAAGGGCTTGGAACTTGAAAGTGCAATCCTACGAATGATAGTCGATGGATTGTATAAAAGTTTCCTTATGGCTATCCAATAAGAATAATGCAAAGTTAGATGGTTTGAGAATCCTCTTATAATTGAGGTAGTGACGGGTCATCATCCCATCTATGCAAATAAGTTGTAACACTCTATCAAATGAAATAGAAACCAATACAAGGGTTGGGGGGAGGGGCTTGAATTGCGCATCAAATAGAATTAGCTATTAAAAAATGTAAATTGCGAATGCTCAAGGATATTTGTGGAAACCTAAGTGGGTAAGAACCCTGAATTAGAATCTTTATGCTAAGATTTCCTTCTCTGCGCATCTGTTGGAGCTTGCTTCACTATACCTCACTGCTTAAAATGGGTGTACTGAAATCCCACCTACAGTTTTCGCTTCAACGAACAACCTTAAAGGAGCTATTTTTCCTCTCACACAAAGGAAAGGACCCTACACATCATGTACTTGCTTTACAGAAATCTACAAGAGCCTGATTAACTAATAATCAAATGATCAGGATGTATTTAGAAAGGATTCCCTGAGAATGTGAGTCAGAGTGCTAGCATTAGAAGCTGAATAAGAGCTCATGAATGATTACGAAGTGAGCTCTATGACTTTGAACCACTTATAGAAATAAGAGAGTGAGTACAAATGCATGAGATAGTGATTATGTTGTAAATTAGTGTGTACAAATGAAGGAATGGCCTCCCCCTTTATAACAATGTTTTGGAGTGGTTGATCATTAGGTACCAAGCATCCAAAAGATTCACTGAAGTTCTTATATGAACACTAAGGTTCAAACTACAATTTTTTTTGAAAGTGATCAATTGAAATCTGATTGAGTTGATTGCATTGGTCACCGGTCCGCTCAATCACTTAACATTCATACTACAACTATCAACCGCTTGCATAAATTAGTCAATTGAGTCAAGATGTTAGTTGATAATGGTCGACTTAAAGTGTTAAATATGTTAACAACCAAATAAATTATCAAGGAATCAATTGTAACCTCGATCAGTCGAATGGTTAACATGATCAATCGACTGAAACAATTTTTGGTGGAGAATTTATCTTCTAAGTTTATCTGTATTTTGGATCTTTTACATAAAGGCTATGAGAACAAAAAATGACTCAAAACATGTAGAACGCTTTTTGGAGGAGTCTTCTTTGAAATGAATCGATTTTGAGAATAGAAATCTTTTGCTTGAGTGATCTTCAATAGAAAATATAAGAGAAATGCCATCATCATCTTTTTCGAATAAAGCACAATTTAATAAGTAATTAAAGAATCGTGGAACTGGTAAAGTTTGATTAGCATTGAAGGAGGGATGTATATGGAGTGATGGGGGGAGGGCGAGTGAATTGTTGGTTTGGGATTATTGAGAGGAGGCGGTGAAGTTTTCAGCCAAAGAAGAGAGACCGATGGGAGATGATGGCCTCCTTGGTGGTTTTAAATCGATGGATGGAGTAAAATATGATCATCACCATTTGAGTGTGGGACACCTCATGAGTTGGTCTCCCAATTCCATGCATCTAGTGCTTTCAATGAGGTGGATCAATGCATGTGGCGATTGATTGTGTCAATGTTAGGATTTGCTTCATTTGTGATGGAGGAGACCATCGAACATCAATATGCAAGTTTTGCAAAACTGTCATCATTGTGGGTGGGTGATGGATGCCTTTTTCTCGAGATTAGAGGTTGTGGCAGAGCCAAAGGTTGCAATAGTGGAGTCGATGGAGCCAGAGGTTGCATAGGTGGTGGATGAGAATCAAAGCACCCGTCGTACTCATTCTTTCATTGATGTGTTATTGTGGGGAGTCTAGGTGGTTGTGGTCGGGTGTCCAAGCGATTGGGGCCGTGCTTCTTTGGGTATTTTGATTGGTAATGGCTATTCATATGTTATTGAGGTTGCGACATTAATGAGTTCCATGGAGTCAACATTAGTGGATAAGAATTGGAGCACCCCACATACACGTCTTTTGTCGAGGTGTTGATGATGGGGATGTTAGAATATGTAATAAGATGGGTAATAGGATCTCTCCAAGATCCAATTATTATGCTCTCTTGTTTAATCCCACATCACATATAAGTGGAATTCCGATTTGTCTGTGGGGATATATAAGAAGCCCTACAACCCGGTATCCATTAAGAGAGACTACAATAGAAGATATAGTCCTAGAGGCTTTCTCCCATGGTTTTATCCTCCTTATGGAGTAGGGTTTCACATAAAATCTTGAGTGTTCTTGTACTTTTTATATTCTTCGATTTCGCTTTCACATTAGACATGGTATCCGAGCACTTCGATTCTACGGTGTGACTGTTCAACTCTTATTTTGGTTATTGTCTTTATGATGACTATGGAAGAGAGTTCTAGTTCTATTTCTTATTCGAGGGAGTATCTAGAGTTCTTGACGGAGGACATCACCAACGAATCTCCAGCCTAGGTGCGACCTATGGACTGAGTACTATCGAAATCCCTCGTGCAAATCACGACCTCAAAGCACCCTCGAAGCAGTAGTGTGTATAGCGGCACTACCATCTATCTTGCGATGGGTTCTCCAAGTTTTAAGTAGGAGGGAACCCTAGGTGTCGATAACTCCATCGTCAATGCTCTCATCGTACCCAAAGCCCTCTTCTCCGCTACTCCAGATCGGGCGAAACCCCATATGGCGTGATTCCACCTCTCCGCATACGGTCTGTGAAGAAAGAAGAAGTGTGACCCCAGATCCCTATAGGCGGTACCCCACATCCAGTGGCATCACATTCAAGTGGCGAAGATTTCCAAGCATAAGAACCCAACCCCCAAGCTCTGTCGCGAAGCCACCAACAATACCTCCCAGATTGGCAGTGGCCCATTAGTGGCCGTGGGTTTCCAACAACCCTAGTCAACGATGACCATGTTCATCTCTGGGGGGCATTAGGTTCTCCCTTCATGGGGAACTCCAAGTCTTGAGCAGGGGGCACACCTACCTCCACGACAACATGCCCATCTCCAGGAGATGTCGACTGTTAGCTCTAGCGATGCATTGCTTCATCTTGGTAGAGGAGATGGGTTTTGATCATGGTTTTTAAGGCGGCAAGGCGACAAGGCATTAATCCTGGGCACCTGGGCGCCTAGGCGTTTTCCAAAATGTGACATCATTTTTTTATTTTTTTAAGCGCATTTTGGAGATGCGACATCATTTAATATATTTTTAATTTTTTTTTAAAGTAAGTATTGGATTTATTTATCTGTTTAGAACTTTTGTATTTATAAATACATAGTAATTAGAATGTTAGAGTAATAAATATCATTTAACCAAACATTAGTGATTAATCACAAGAACGATGAATCACAACACATAAAGGAACTGGAACATAGATAATTAAACAAGCTATCCAGTTACAACTAAAACAAGAGGAGAAATGTAGTAAAAATACAGATAAATTGTTTGGCATAACACAACATTTCAAAGACTGAAAGATAATAATTCAATGCTTCAATCATCATCATCACACAAGTTGGTTTCTTCTTCATGTCCTTCATCTTGCTCTTGGACACCATCATTGAGATCCATCCAATCATCTTCCTTGTCTTCTTCCTCCTCATCGTCCGAGACATGAGGAGGTACATATTGTCGCCTAATCACATGTGCACGACGAGTACCACGATGTCCACGACCACAAAGACCACCACATGATGAAGTGCTTGGTTTTGCTTGTGGTTGACTCCTTCTAGGACATGAACCTTTTTATGCTTGAGAAGCACATAATGCCTCATCAATGTCCCTCAGTGTAAGCCCCGATACAACTTCTGGTTCCACGTAAAGACCTGTCATCCATTCACTCGACCAATCTAACTCTGAAAGAGCAATTGGATCAAAATCTTTTGCTAAATTCCCCAGCCTCCTATTTTTGAATCTCTCCTCAAGTTGCTTGTTGTTAAACAAGCTTGGAAAGTATATCAATCTCCAACTTATTCCTCCTCTTTGTGTGGATCTGCACATTCATTCAAGTATTACATACATTTATAAGTATAAAGTTGGCATTTATATTTATAAATTTATAAGTGTTTTTAGATACATACAAAGTCAAAAGCACTCCAATTGCGTTCACAAGAGGAAGATGTGCAACATAGTCCCAAAATACGCTTTGCCACTCGCTTTAGAGCAGGGGTGAGATTTCCACAAGTATCCCACCATTCCACTACACAATAGGTCTATAATGTAAACACATCTTACCATTAAATCAATTCAATATAAATAATGAAATATAGCTTACATGGAGGTTTTTTATCCCTTTGTCTAATGGCAATTATCATGCCAAACATACCACGAGCTCCTTTGTAGACCTCCATTTCAGAGCATATCACGTCTTGTTGATCGCGATCATCAACCATCCTCTCAAGGCAAAATATGAAATCACCTTCATACCTTCCCATCAATGCCTCATTGTTGTCCTTCACTTTATAATAAAATGCAGGATTCAAGAAACATCCTGCACCATATAGAGGACGGGCCATCTGATTATCCCAGCAAGAATCAATAATTTGTATAATAGGCATGTAATCTGTTTCTTTCCTGTCAAAGTTTTCAATAATAATTTCCTTTGCAGTGTCAAATGCTCTAGCAATGTAGCCCATGGGTGGCTTCTCATCAGCATCCACTAATCGCAACACAATAACGATGGGCTGCACAACTATAAGGTAATCTTCAATTTTTCCCAAAAAGCATTCGCCATCACAGTTTCATAGACATATTTCCCATCATGTGTCTTCGACCAAGAACTAGTGTTCCACACCTCAGAAATAAACAAAGACGACAACGCTTTCCTTTGCTTTAACAAACTAGTAAGGGTCAAGTTAGTAGCAAAGCGGTTAACTCCGCTTCTAGACATCTCTTGGTGATCCTCGCTGAACTGTAGAAACGCATCGTGCAACTGAATATGCTGGTAAATATACGTTGTTACTTTTCTGGCCCTCTTGATAACTCCTGCAAATTTCTGTAACCTGAAAATATCCTCAAGCATCAAATCCAAGCAATGTGTAGCACATGGAGTCCAAAAGAGGGTTTTCCTCTTTTCCATTAGTAACTTTCCTGCTAAAACAAAATTGCTTGCATTGTCGGTGACAACTTGTACAACGTTCTCCTCACCCACGATCTCCACATCTTCGTCTATCAATTTGAACACATATTCCCCGATGTGTACATCGGATGTTGCATTCTTTGCATAAATAAAAGGGATATTTACACCCATAACCCTGAGTAATTCCGTAATTACCCCGGAAACCCTATATAACAACGAATTACACCCAGGACCCTGAATAATGCTTAACCTTTGCATGGCATAACCCTGTGTCAAGTTCCGTCTTGACTGTCCGTTAACTTTGACGGGAAAAGTGATATGTTGACCATTTTGCCCTCTGAAACACATCAAATTTAAAACATGATGCCATTCTTTATATAAATCAAAATCATGCTCCCCTCCCCTACAAATCTGCCCCGTGCCTCCGCCCCCAGCTCGCGAGGTCCAACACCCCCTCCCTCCCCCCCCGCCGGCGAGCTCCATCCGTGTCTCCGCCCCCCGCTCACGAGCTCCCCCCGTTGCCACCCCCCACGCCGCCAGCCCCAACGCCTCTGCAAGCGCCAGACCCCCTCCCCCGCGCTGCGACCCAGCCCCGCACCTGCCCGAACCCGCAAGTTCCGTCACACACACGAGCCAAGGTGGTGGTGCCTGAGCTTTGAGAGCATCTGGATCTCAGTTTGGAATTCTGTGATGCCTTGGTTTGAGGACAGGTTCCTGCACTTCATCGCGACCTTCGTCCCGTCCTCCAGCTCCGCCAGGTAGACCTTGCCGAACCCTCCCACTCCGAGGACCACCTTCTTGTCGAAGTTGTGGGTTGCATCCTTCATAGTTAGTCAACCACTGGACTATTTAAACGGTTTCTTTGTATTAGGTAAGAGGTAGAGGACCTGCTTCCGAACTTGTAAGCGTGATCTCACTTGTAATTCAGCAAATGTGAAGAACCGGCCTAGGCCGAGGGCACCAGTGGACTTGCTATAGGTGGCCGAATAGGTCTCTTGGCCCACGTGGATCGGGAGTAGCCAAGACGAGAAGCTGCCCTTGCACTGCCAGTCGGCCGGACGATGGCGCCATCGGCAGCATATGAGGGCAACTGAAGCCATTGCCACGACTCCAATGGAAAGGCCGATCACGGGACCATCTTCTTTACGGTGTCGCCCGGCTCACCTCCTCGGTAGGAGCCATCGACCGTGTAAAGACCGTCGAGGCTCCCAGCTGCATTGCTCAACTTCATCACCTCAATGCCGTTGAGGATGGCGTTGTTGGTCCCCACGTCTGCCCCAGCTGCCGGCCCGACCTTTTACGTGCGTGGAAGATGCATGATACGAATATTAATATAAAGGATTTCTACGTCAATATACATATAGTTGAATATAAACTATTTATACGTACCTGAACGCGGAGGGTCGAGTTGGCAATGGATGATGAATTTAGCACAAAATCATTGTAATAGGCAACGGTGAGTCCGGAGGTGAGCGTCGAAAGATCGAGATTCGCAGGAGCTATGAGCCCGTTGAGGTAAACGTTGAAGTAGAGGTCGTTCATGCTCTTGCTCACTATATCGCAGAAATGCATTCTCACCAAATATGTGAACCTCGGATCCACCTTCATCTCCCATGTGATGTTGAAATTCGGCTGCGCCACTTCCGCATTCGCCATCTCCACCGTTATCGCGTAAACTGACTGTGGCGCCACGATCGACGTAACCGCCCCATCATATGGGTACTTCACCAGCTTTGCTCCCGGGTCCCAGCAAGCCGCTCCCACTCTCGCTGCTCGCCGGCGCCGTTCCCGCAAGCCCCTTCAGCATGCAAGCCGCTCTCGCTGCTCGCTGGCATCGCTCCCGCAAGCTCCTTCCGCGTCCCCCCCAAGTCCCTGCAAGCCGCTCCCGCTCCCGTTGCTCGCCGGTGCCGCTCCCGCTAGCCCAGCCCTCTCCTCCCCCTGCAACCCCTGCCTGCCATTCTAGGCCAAACCTCAAGCTCCAGCAACTCCCTCTTCTTATCCTAATTTTTTTAATCTCAGCCGTTAGATCGCTTATTGGGTTAGATTAACTCAACCATTTGGTTGAGTTGGTAAACAAAAGTAACGGAAGGGTATGAGTGTAAAACGGAGTTGTTATTTAGGGCCATGAGTGTAATTCGTTGTTATAGAGGGTTTCCGGGGTAATTACGAGATTACTCAGGGTTATGGGTGTAAATATCCCTAAATAAAAAATGACCCTTCTGGCGAATTAACAAGGAAGTTTATTAGACTTCGTTGTCGTTTATCAATCCATGCATCACACATAATCGTGCATCCATATGCCCTCCAATGGCTTTCATGCTTCACCTACAAATCTTTGGCCCTTGCATATAATCTTTTAAGTAGGGGCTTTCGCAATTGGTGATAAGATGGAGGAACAAATCCTCTCCCAGCTTGGACAATAGCCTCCACTGCTACCTCAAATGCTTCTCGTTGTGCAACATTAAAAGGGATGCCACCTGTATAGAATAGCTCAACTATGACATCATATGCCACCTGTGTAGCATCCTTTTTTAAAGCAAACTCAATTGTAGTTTGTTGTGTTTCATCACGAGCCCTTGCTGCCTTCCTTTGTGTCAGAACCTCCCATGGGCTAGCAGAACTAAATGAGTCCATAGGACCCTTGCCGTGTGGATACTTCTGTACAGGTGACCTATTTGCAGAACATGAACCAGAACCATAATTAACATTTTTACCCGTTGTAGCCGTAGGTTGTGAGTCATCCAAGATGACTTCATGTTCACCACGATCACATCATCTGCATCTGGAATGTTTGAATCGACTCTACTATATCTGTAATCAACGACTAGCTTCCTTTTCTTGTTACGATTTTTGACGTTAACCATCTCTTTCTTAATCTCTACAATGGCTTTCAGACACATAGATACATCCCGATAACCACTAATCAACTGTTCCTTCCGCCTTTTGATGCCACCATTAGTAACGTGGTCGTACAATGCACATTGCACCTTGTTCTTGTCTAGTGTATTCGACCAAAAAGAGTACTTCCAACCAGAATCCTTCGACGCCGCTTTCAAGCATGGATCATTCATCTTGTCAGTGAAGCGGGGATCAATTTCCCCAGGCCTTTGTACAATAGATGTGATTGGTGTAGTAGGATTAGGAATGGCATCCCCATCCAAGGATTCCATTGAAGTCATTCTACAAGGGGAGAGCAAGAGAATGCAGGGAGGCCGCTGGAGGAGGGAGGCTGTCAGAGGAGGTAGGGAGGCCGCCAGAGGAGGAGGGAGGCCGTTGGAGGAGGAGGGAGGCCGCTGGAGAAGGAGGGAGGCCACTGGAGGGATGACGCAAGGGGTTTTGCGGGATACAGGGTCGAATGAGGGTCGGGTCGAATGCAATGGGGTAATACATGGTCGAAGAGGTATATCACATTTCAAAAATGTGACATGTATATCGCATTTAGAAAATGCACTATGTATATCGCATTTTGTAAATGCTCTATGTATATCGTTTTCAAAATGCGATATATGTGTAGTACGCACAAAAAAATAGTCGCCTAGGCGCCCAGACGCGCCTTGATGCCCAGGCGACCCAAGGCGTATGCCTTTTTCTATGAAAACAAGGCGTGCTTTCTAGGCGCACGGCCTGGGGTGGCTGCCTAGGCGCGTGACTTAACATCCTTTGTTTTGATTATCTCTACAAATGGTTCTTCTAGGTGCTTCTTCTCTTGCAAGGTGGTTGCTACAACGATAGATCACTCCCATTATAGATCAATCCCATCCTCCTGTACAATGGGTTCCCTTCGTGCAACCCTCCTCCACGCAACAAAAATAACGAGAAACTCACAAACCCTAGCGATGGAGGCGATGCTATTTCTTTTTTTCCCTTTGGTGATCATACCTTCCACTGGGTTCCCCATAGGGTTCCTCTGTGCCAAAAGAAGATGACACCAGTGCCCCGAAAATGACAATGATTTTATAGGATCTCCGGGACTATTCATCAACGAGATTGGGTTCTCTTATTGGATCCCTAATATAGACAGCTTGGTTTTTAAATGGGCATGGACCCATTATTTAAAAGGTTCCTACTACTGATGATGCTGCTACTTATGTCAAAAAAATAAGAGGGAGATGCCATGTACAAAAAAGGGGCAACATAGAAAGAGAGAGAGAGAGAATCATTGCTACGAGAATAAAAAGAGAGTCCCGAAGGAAAAAAGAAAAGTTGAAAAAAATGAGATGTCTTAGAAAAATAGAGGATAACTTTAAAAAAGTCGGAAAAAATCCATGTTATACGTTGTTTCTCCCAACTTGAGTATCTTTGTTCTTAATCTAACAAGTATGGGAGAAGGGGGAGAGAGAGCAAGGCATGTTTTTCTTTTTGAGATGTATCTACATGATTTTATCACGTCCATTATCTTTTACTCATGGCTCCTCAGGGAGCGATCTCATCTCCAGAGTCCGTATATAAGAAAACCTACTCCAGATCCCCATACGATATGCGAGAGACCATTGTCAAGATCCACGTATAGGAAACGTCCAACTCTCGAGATATGCGTATGAGAGATGGCCACTCTATATTTGGTGCTGCATATCAGCCATCTTCCCGAGCATCGACTACTTCATAGGTTTCCTCAACGACTGCTCTCTTTGATGGATTTATTCTAACGACTCTACTCCAGCACATCCTACAAATTTCCTACGACAAATGCTGCTACTTATGTCAAAAAATAAGAGGGAGCTGCCATGCACAATAAAAGGGACAACAGAGAAAGAGAGAGTCACTGCTATGAGAAAAAAACAAAGGCCGAAGAAAAAGAGTTTGATTACAAAAAAGGAAAAGTTGAAAAATGAGATGGCTTAAAAAAGAGGATGGCTTACAAAAAAAGAAGAAAAAAATGCATGTTCTATGTTGTTTCTCCCAACTTGAGTATCTTTGTTCTTAATCTAACAAGTATGGGAGAAAGGAGGAGAGAGAGAAAGGCATATTTGTCTATTTGAGATGTATGCACATGATTTCCATTGCATCCATCATCTTCTACTCGCAGCTCCTTAGAGAGCGATCTCATCTCCAGTGTCCCTATATAAGAAAATCAACTTTAGGCCCCCCATAAAATATGTGAGAGACCATTCTTAAGGTTCACGTATATGAAATGCCCAACTTTCGAGATCTACGTATGACAGACAACCACTCTATTTTTGGTGTTTGACATCGACATCAACTAACTGGCGCTAATTAATCAGAATAGAGACCCGAGTCCGGTCTTAGATGCCTACCCATCCACAACATGAAGACTGACACTCCCGACTACGACTGTACATCAACCATCTTATTGAGCATCAACTACTTCTTCACATGTCTAGTGTGACTACTCATCGTGCTGGACTTCTTCTAGCGACTCTACTCTAGGCACATTCTATAAGTTTTCCAATATTGATGCTGCTACTTATGTCAAAAAATGAGAGGGAACTGCCATGTACAAAAAAGGGGCGGTGGAGAAAAGTGTGTGTGAGAGAGAGAAAGTCACTGCTATGAAAAAAAGAGAGGTCGAAAAAAAGCTTTTGATTACAAAACAAGGGAAAGCCGAAAAAATGAGTTGGCTTAAAAAAAGAGGACGGCTTACAAAAAAAGCTGAAAAAAATGCATGTTTAATGTTGTTTCTCCCTACTTGAGTATCTTTGTTCTCAATTTGACAAGTATGTGAGAAAGAGGGGGAGAAAGCAATGTATATTGTTCTATTTGAAATGTATGTACAAGATTTCTATCGCGTCCATCATCTTCTACTCGTGGTTACTCAGAGAGCAATCTCATCTCCAGAGTCCCTATATAAAATATGTATCGAATTTGAGTCCCGATAAGATATGTGAGAAACCATTCTTAAGGTTCAAGTATAGGAGAGGTCCAAATCTCGAGATCTGCTTATGAGAGACGACCACTCTATATCTGATGTTCGACATCGACATCAACTACTCCAGATGGTCTTCTCAAGCTGGGATCATCTTAGACTTCTACTGCCCATCCACAACATGAAGATTGACACTCTAGACTGCTATTGCCTATCGGCCATTGTCTTGAGCATCGACTACTTTTGCATAGGTTTCCTCCCAGTGCGACTACTCTCCTTGTTGGACTTCTTCTAGCGACTCTACTCCAGGCACATCCTGGTTGTTGCAACGACTCTACTACATGTAAGTCATGATCACCGCAAACCCGTCCTCGAGCTAGTCTTCTCCCAGCAACGACTACGCCAAGTGGGTTTCCTCCTGTCTATTTTGGATGTATCGAGTGAAGATATGTTGTTTATATTTTCTTTTGTTGCAAGTTGAAGCTTTCTTAGCTCCAGCTTGGAGGTGAGTGTTGGAATATGTAGTAAGATGGGTAATTAGATCTCTACAAGATCCAATTACCCGGCTCTCATTTTTAGTCCCACATCATATGTAAGTGGGATTCCAGTGTGTCTGTAGGGCTATATAAGAATCTTCACACCACTTGTATTCATTGGGGAGATTACAATAGACAATCCAACTCTAGAAATATTCTCACGTGGTTTTGATCCCTCTCTTTATGGAGTAGAATTCCACGTAAAATCTTGAGGGTTCCACTTTATATATTTATGTTCTTTGATTCCGCTCTTACATTATTTATTTTGTTGAGACATTTCTTATATATCGTTGTCTTTATTTATGTTTCTCATGTTTGTCCGTCTTCTTTATGTCGTTTCTCCCTAGAGCCTTTCTCCTATATAAGAGGGTTCTAGGATTACGTAATAAACAAATTTTCATTTTCACATCTCTCTTCATATTTCAACAAGGGAGTTTGGTCGATCATGATTGGGAGGCCAAGCAGAATCTGCCTGTGCAGTGCTTCGTCAAGTATTTTGATTGGTGTTGGCTCTTCGGGGTTATTGAAGTTGCGATGACAAGGGGTCCTGTGGAGTTGATTCTAGGCGGAAGCTTTGACGGTGAGTTGGTGAGACTTGGCTACCTTGTCTCACCGAGAAGTGTTGTGATATTCTATATGATGGAGTTTCCTTGGAGGGTGATGGCATTTGTTGATATGTGCATCAATTCTCCAACAGGGAGCGAAAACCTTTGCATTGATGTTGCTTCCATGTGATGGGTGTGCTGCTGATGTCATGTAACCTATCCTCCCTTGGTTCAACTCTCAAGTACGTGGGCGATGTCGTGGAGATACTAGCAGATGCAGCAAAGCTTACCTCTGTGATTAATGTGGCAGTGGTTATTAGCAAGAAGAGCTCCCCGAGTGATGCGGATTGAAATCGGCGTCGACAAAATAATTTTTTTAAACGGTGGATATTTGGTGGAAGAAGGAGAGGGATTGAGAAGAGAAAGTAGAGGGGTTGAGGAGAGAACTCGTCGGGATTACGAGAGGTTGAAGGAGAAGACCGTGGAGATCGCGTGGGGAGAAGAGAGAGAGAGGGATAATGAGATAACTCTCAAATTTTCATAATCATTCACTGACTAAAAATGATGGACTACCATCTCTTTATATAGGAGAGATGGTTTACAAAAATAGTAAATAAATTAAAATTAATAATTTGGGGTCACGCTGCATCAACTCTCCACCGCTTTAAAAATTCGGCTCCTGACGAATTGCGTGAACTGCAAGCTTGGAGGATGATTCGGCGGCTTCAATTGTCTTCTGGAAGAACATGTGGGGCGCGAACGGTGGAATCCATGTGCGGGCGGGAGAGGCGCGGCTGCCGTGGTTGAAAAACATATGCGGTGCGCACGGTGGCGTCGTCTCGGTCGTCGTCTTCTCCCTGTGACGCTCGAAAAATAGATGCGGCATGGAGACTACGATTCTGGGGGACTCCATAATGAAGCAATGGCACAAGGAGAGGAGAAGAGGAGATGTATCTAAAAATTGAAGCCATGGGATCCTTATATAGGGAAAACCCAAGGCCCTAGTCCTATTTGGATAAGGAGGAACCCTTGATTTCCCAATTATAGCCCTGTTTTTTAAAGATTTCGGCCGCCAGGGGTGTGGCCGCAATTTTCGCATCCCCTTACTCTTTCTTTCTTTCCTGTGGCCTTTGAACTCTTTGTAAATATGGGAAGTTTGGGCCTTTTTATCGCAATTTTTCCCACTTAATCTTCCAGTCCCCTTTTCCAGGGATTTGATTTCCCCCCACTTCGGCCGATTGGTTAGGGCACGGAGTCCCTTTCGCGATATAGGGGCGCGGGGTCGGGGTTCTCGGGACCGCAAGGGCGTCGCGGTAGCAGTGGTGCGGCCCGGGCGGAGCGAGCGCCGTGCTCGTGGGAGCACGCGAGGGTAGGAAGGCTGGGTGCGCGTCAGGGGATGGCGCGTGGTGGAGGGGTGGCGAAGGGAGTGCTGGGGGTTGGGCTTGGCGACCGTGGGGCTGGAGAGGGGAGAGCACTGCGGGGGGGTGGAGGAAGGAGGGGTGCGGATGCGAGGCGGCGCTGGAGAAAAACTTGGCGGGGAGGAGGGGTGCGGGCGCGGGGAAGAGGAGCGCTGGAATTGAGGGGGATTGGTGTGCGGGGTTTGGGCGATGGCGGCGAGGCCTGGGGGGCTGAGGGCGCACGGGGCTGGGGTGGGGTTGTCGCGGGTACCTGGGAGGTAGTCGTAGGGGCACGGGGCGGCGGGAAGGAGGAGAGGGTCCTGTGCGGCGTGGCGTGCGGGAGTGAGGGCCGGCTCCGGCGAGGCTGGGGACGGGACTGGGGTCGCCGGGTCTGCAGGAGGGGCTGCCGGTAGGGCGGCGATGCTCTGGGCGGCCTCGGGATCCTGCGGAAGGGTCATAGATGGTGCCGGAGTCGTTTCCGGCGGCGTTTGCAGGTCTGAAATCGCCTGGACAGCTACTGTTTCGTCGCTTTTTCCTTCTAAAATGGTCTGGACAGCAGCGGATCCTTCGTGGACAGCGAGCTTCTCGTCGTGGCCGGCGAGATCTTCGTCGGTTAGCGCGTCCAGCCATGCTTGGACCTTCAAGGATGCCGCAAGACGTTTTTTGTACTTCCGTTGACGCGAACGTGCATGCGGCCCATGAGATATGCGGTTGAGGTCAAGCTTGAGACGCCAATATGCAACGGGATCGTTGAATCGTAGGAACGACTCAATATCCATGCTCTGATACCAATTGATGCGGATTGAAATCGGCGTCGACAACATAATTTTTTTGAACGGTGGATATTTGGTGGAAGAAGGAGAGGGATTGAGAAGAGAAAGTAGAGGGGTTGAGGAGAGAACTCGTCGGGATTACGAGAGGTTGAAGGAGAAGACCGCAGAGATCGCGTGGGGAGAAGAGAGAGAGAGGGATAATGAGATAACTCTCAAATTTTCATAATCATTCACTGACAAAATGATGGACTACCATCTCTTTATATAGGAGAGATGGTTTACAAAAATAGTAAATAAATTAAAATTAACAACTAATTTGATCCTAATTGACCTCTAATTACCTTAATTGGACTCTAAACTATTCAATTGACCCAAATTACATTTAGACTCTACGAAATAAACGTTGAGATCACAGACGATCTCAATTATTTAATTAGACCATTACGACCGCTAAAAACGTAAATAAAATTGATTACTATTTAATTAAATAAAGGTGGCCCTATAATTTGGGGTCACGCTGCATCACCGAGAATCAAATATCACCTCCATCTAGGGGCGTTCTTGTTTTAGTCTTTGGGTCAAGGACTCCTAACCATGGAAGGTGTCGTTGAGCCAGAGATTGCGGTGACAGTGGATACACCGTTTATCTTCTCTTGTATTTGTTCACAGTCAGGCAGTGAATCGACGACAATTTCAGTTGCGGCTCAAGTGGATCTTGAAGCATATTTTCTGAGAAGACTGTTGAGGTTAAGTTATTTGGTGGTGGTGGTGGGGGGTGTTGAGAGTGTTATTACGCGCATTAATGTGCTGTCATTCTTCTTTTCTTCTCATTCATGGTTGATGTTAAGGGTTTTGGGAGTTGGTCGAGCGGTCCATTGGTGTTTAAGTTGACTTACTTGATCCGTTTTACATTTATGTGTGGTATCTACCGATTTGACCCTTGATCTTATTGATTTTTTTTCTTGTAGGGGCTTCACTTATGATATTTTGGGCCCTTGGATTGAATGCTGTCTCTCTTCGAGATTTTAGATGTTCGGTGGGCCTCACATGGGATGGGAGTACCTTTGGGGACCACTATTCTCCCCAATTTTGCTTTGTCCATAACTCCAACTTTGTCGTTAGGGCGTCGTTCTTGCACTGCCCTTTCATGATTGGAGCTTTTAGGCAACAACCTTGTTCTCACGATACATTCTTGAGGAAGCCCTCGAAAGAAGCTTAAACGTTTCGGGACAAACCTTAAGGGCAACCTTGTTATCTTAAGCTATCCGTAAGTGTCGGATGGATTAGGAGACTTGAAGACTTATTTTGGAAACAATCATGATATGGAGGTGAAGGATCTAGCTAATTGACAATCGATGTATTCTATCAATGAATAAAGTGTGTATTTCAATGGTATTTGCTCGGAGGAGGTTTTTGATCAAATGCACAACCATCTCAGTGAACATGATGGGGGCTTTCAAAGAAATATGGCTCGTGACATGGGTATGGTGGGGTCCACATGTTCAAGAAGGTTTATCCACGAAGCTTATCACATGGAATGTCCATGTACGGGGTTTTGAGGACATGGAGAAAAGGACACTGGGTACAATGATGGGGTGCGACATGGTGACATGGCATTACTTCAAGAGACCAAGACAAGTTGGTGGTTCAAATAATTGTGGAGATTGTTTGGGGTGCCTGAAAATTTTGATTTCAGAGCTATCGATGCGATAAGTAGTGGAAATAATACTTTGTTTGCTTGAAAGATTGATGCGTTCATGTTAGAGGCTGAGATGATTTGTAGATACATGTTGTCGGTTGTTCTCTATACCAATTAAGATAACTTATTGCTGGCAATTTCTTCTCTACATGGTCTGATGGCCACGATGTCTCGGACTGAGCTGTAGGAAGATTTGCATTTGGCTAGGGTGTCCTTTCCTTCGACCCATTGGATCGTTGGTAGTGACTTTAATGTCACCCTTATATCCTTGGATTGCCTCACATATGCGTGGCGGGAGGAATCCTGATTCTGGAAATTTCGCTGAGCTTATTGGTGAGATGTAGCTAGAGCTTTTGGACATGGTGAATTACCATTTCACTTGGCTCCCCCTCTAGATTGAATCGCTTCCTCAGACCTGTAGCGCTTATGGTTAGTTTTCCTTTGGCGAGTGTCATGTGTCTTCCCTGCTCCCAATCTAATTGTATTCCCTTGATTCGGGATGGGCGGGAGGGGGTACACCCCCGATCCTTCATATAAGAGAAATCTTGTCTTATAAAGGATGGTTTTATTGGTTGCAAAATAGTGGATGATAATTGCGATTCTAGATTTGAATGCAGATGGTGCTTGAGAACTTGATAGGATCTCAATTTTCTTCTTATACGAGTTTTAGGATCTTGTTTGTGAGGATCTTGTGGCGGCGACAATGGAGTTTGCTCTGGGGTATTCATGCTTCGATAGGATTGGTCATGCCTTTTTCTTCCTTCCAAAGAAGGATGTTACTTGCAGGATGGAGGCTTTCTGCCTATTATTCTTTCAAACATTGTTTATCTTATTATGGCCAAGGTGCTCACTAATAGGATGAGGGAAGTCATGAACGCTATCATATAACCTGTTCGACGATGTTTATCTTTAAGAAGTAGATGGTGGACAACCTGGTTATGCCTATCAAGATTGTGGGGGTTGGACCCTTGGGAAGTCATACGATTGCTTTGAAAGATTAACTTCTCTAACGTGTATGATAGTGTTGACTGCATTTCCTTTTGTTCCTCTTTGGCGAGACATGGTTCCTGATATTTGAATCTAGTAAATGAAGCGATCAAGGTTCAAGAAAGCGATATGCCAATACATTCGATCAAGTCATTGAGTAGTGATTAAGAGGTTCGCGGGGGCATATGCGAGGTATATGTGTATTGTTAAGAAATAGAAAGCGAAAGCAGAATCGGAGAATAAAGAAGAATACACATGAAGAACCCAAAGATTAACGTGGAACCCTACTCCGTAAGGAGTGGGATGAAACCACGGGAGAAGCCCTCAAAGGGGCATGTTATGCATTGCACTTTCTCAATGGATACAGGAGGTCTGGGGCTCCTTATATAGCCTCTGCAGAGCCTCCAAGTCCCACCATTAGACAATGTGGGACTAAACATATGGATGGGGTAAATGGATCTTCTCCAGGATCCATTTACCCTCTACAACTCAATAGGCGCTTATAATAAATACTCCAACACTCCCCCTCAAGCTGGAGCATGCAATGCTCAGCTTGGACAAACAGAAAGAAACTCAACCCACGCTACATGACACTACGAACAACATCAACCCAACGCGCACAACTGCTGCTGTCGAGGACGTTGCTTCTCATGCCGTGCAGGTGAGGAGGACGAACATGCTGGAGTGTGAGTCTGCTGAATCTCCTCGTCGGAGAGCATGTGCTCTGAACTGCGCCTGTCAAATTCACTACAACTGAAAATGAGTCTCCTCGTCGGAGTACTCTGGCCCGCCACAATAATGTGGACAGTTGCTCCATCTCTGAAAAAGGGCCGAACTGAAAAGGGCCGTGGCTGTGCAGTCCTCGTCGGAGTCCACGGTCGCTGGAGAATGGAGTCTGAAAAAGTCTCCTCGTCAGAGAACTGGGTCTCTCCCATCTGGCTCAGAGAGTGGTGCACTGCTGTGGTGTACCTATGATACCATATGAAAACCCTTGCCAACATGACATAGGGAATGGTCCTCTACTCTGGAGTCCCTATGGCTCACATGAAAACTCTGGCCTACAAAATAAGAAGGGATGGGGACCTCTGAACTGATGGCAATCATGTGCTCATCTGAAAAGACCGCATACTCGCGCGTGTTTGAAAATGAGTCTCTCTTTGGAGAACTGGAAAAATGGCCCTCAACATGGAGTGCCTCGAACTTGGACTCTGACTAATCTGTCGAGTCTTGAACTGTACATCACACCTGTGGACTCGGAATCTGAACGTCGAGTCTGAATCTTGCGTATAAAGAGTCTTCATCTGAAAAATCTGTAGAGTCTGAACATCTGACCGGTCTGGATAATCTGCATCTGGCATCTGAATCTGGATAAACCTGTGACTCTACATATACTCCCCCTTTCTCCCATACTTGTCGGAATATGAACATCGACAAAGTTGGGAGAAGACAAGAATATGGGGGTAAACAAACCAAACAAGCCGATCAATATATATATATATATTCCAGCATTATTTTTTTTCCGACTATTTTCATCATCATTTTTTTCTAATAGCCGTCATAAACCGTTCATCAATTTTTTAATGTTTTTTTAAATCATCATTTTTTAAGCCGTTTCCCCTTTTTTTGCTTTTCATCATTATTTTTTTTGAAACTTCTCTCTCTCTCTTTTAATAAACTCTTCCTCCTTTTTTTTCTGAGCCTTCTTTCTCCTCGATTTTTTTACAAATAATGCCATTTTTAAAATCAAGGCACGATCCCCTTTTCTTCTCATGGGGCCCACTACTCCTATTTAGGGTTCCCAACGTGGGAACCCTCTCTCTAACACCACCGCCCCCATTGGGGCTTTATCTCAATTGCAGCCGCTGCCGCCGCCGAAGAGATGGAGCTGCTGCGGGGACTGTTGCGCTGCCTTGGATGCGAGGATGGCTCCACCATCTTGATGTTTTTGGGCGGCAGGTAGGGCGCTGGGTCTAGCGCTTGGACGCGCGGAAGGAGAGGCGCGGGGCGCTGGAGCCGGGCCTGGATGAAGGAGGAGAAAGCCTCCTGCGTCGCCTGTGCATAGTGCTGCCGAGCGCACACGCCGCCTGGATAGCAGCGGCTTTGCTCCTGTTCTCGCGCGCACGACCAGATATGTTGTTGCTTGTTGTGGCTGGGAGGCGATGGGTCCCCCGCGCGCACGCGAGGAGGAGAGGCGGCTTCACCGCCTACGAGAGAGAGGGGCTACGCAAGGGGCGCCTGCGAGGGATTTGATGGAGATTTGCTGCCTGGAGGAGAAGCATCGTGCGGTAACTGCTACTTGGACTCGGAGATGCTGCCTGGAGCCATCTTCTTTGGAAGAGGTCGCCGCCGTCCCTGCAAGGAATTTGGAGCAACGCTTTTGGTTGGCTGCGGAGATCTAGATAGCCGCCTAGATGCAAAGGTGTCGCAGCGGGGAGACCGGAGATGCCACAGATATTAGGATTTCATTATGAAACCCTAGAATAAACTCTGGAACTTGAAAGAACGACACGCGATCTGGAACTTGATGACTTGCATAGTACTCCTCCAACTTTAATCAAACAATTGAAGAACTAAATAATCGAATCTCGAAAAAACTTTCAAGAACAAATCCTCGAGAATTGAACCCGCTCTGATACCATGTTAAGAAATAGAACGCGGAAGCGGAATCGGAGAATAAAGAAGAATAAATATGAAGAACACAACGTTTAACGTGTAACCCTACTCCATGAGGAGCGGGATGAAATTACGGGAGAATCCCTCAAAGGGGCATGTTATGCATTGCACTTTCTCAATGGATACAGGAGGTCTGGGGCTCCTTATATAGCCTCTCCAGAGCCTCCTAGTCCCACCACTAAACAATGTGGGGCTAAAGATATGGATGGGGTAAATGGATCTTCTCCAGGATCCATTTACCTTCTACAACTATAGGCGCTCATAACAAATACTCAAACATGTATTTATGTGGTTTCCTGACTTTTAATTAAAAAATAAATTGTTGACGCATAGGCTATTTTGTATCTCTTTGTTATTTTATTTTCTTGTTATTCTCTTTATGTAATTTACCCATAGGCTACTCTCCTATATAAGAGAGCCTAGGGCTATGGAATAGATCATCTCATTCACGTTTCCCAACATGGTATCAGAGCGACGGTCCTAGACCGGAGTTCTTGAAACCCTAACCCTAAACCCCACCCGCCGGCCCTCTTCTCTTCTCTCTCTCTCTCTCTCTCTCTCGATCGGCGCGCCATCCAACGCCGTCGCCTCTGCTGTGCGTGCTTGTGCGCATCACCAGCGCTTCCCTGGCGTGCTGCAGCCCTCACGATCTGCAGCCCTAGCGCCTGTGCGCTACAGCCCTTGCATCTGCGCGCGATCCTTGGCGCATCCCTTGCATCTGCGCGCGGTCCTTGGCGCCTGTGCGCTACAGCCTTAGCGCCTGCGCCCTTCCTGTGTGCATCTGTGCACTGGTGCGCTAGAACCGTGCGCATCTGTGCGCATCTGTGCGCACTGGTGCGCTAGATCCGCGCGCATTGGTGCGTATTGCAGTAGCACATCTGCGTGCATTGGTGCGTGTTGAAGTAACGCACTGTGCGCTCTTTTCGCCACAGTTGCACACGCGGGTAGCGGCTTCTTGTTGCCCTTGCGTGTGACCTTTGTGCTCGCGTATCCAGACCATATCCAGACCGTAGCGCGCACATAATCATGGGGGTAGTTGCTTGACGTCTACACAAGCAACTAATCCCGTCTATGTCATTGTAGACAAAGATTATCTTCTCTTAGTCACTCCAGTCTTCCATCTCCAGTATGTCAGAAAGCAAGGCAGATACCCCATCTATGGGCGCATTTCGTGGTCCAGCGCCCATCGTCAAGATGGATGGTACGAACTATGAACTGTGGGCAATGCAGTTCATGAGTATGATGAAGTCCACGGGCAAGAAGCATATTCTCACAGAGCCCGAGCCTGCAGAGAAGACTGGAGTTCATGCCTCATGGGAGGCAGACGACGCATATGCCAAGGTGTGGCTATCTGGCACATTGGCTATTGAAATCGCCAATGACATTCTACATCAACCCACAGCCAAAGACATGTGGGATATCCTCGCAGCGACCTATTCTCAGGCAAAGAATGAGACGAAGATCCTGCAACTACAACATGATATATTCACGATAAAGCAGAATGGTCGTCCGTTACATTCTCTCTATACATCTTTGAGAGGAATGTTTGAGAAGCTTTATAGCTTCATGCCTCTTACCGCCACACCAGAGCAGCAGAAAACATACAGGAATGCAACGATGGTGGGTGTGTTTCTCGCTGCACTTGATCCAGAGTATGAGGCCGCACGTTCACAGATCTTGGCGGACTCGACTATTCCTCCCATGGAGGAGGCTTTTCACAGATTGAGTAGGATAACTGTACCTTCAGCAGCTGCTAGTCAGAATCCCTCAGCCATGGCGGCCAACAGGGGCCGTGGTTCTCATTACCAGGGCCGTGGACGTACTCCCCGTGGAAGGGGTGGTCGCACTAGGCCTACATGCTCATATTGTCACCGCATCGGACATACTGAGGACACATGCTACTCAAAGCATGGATTTCCTGCATCTGCACGAGTCGCTGAGCAGATAGAGCCTCCTTCTGCTGCTTCACTGGATCAGCGTATTGATGATCTGGTTGCCCGCCTCAGGGGCATTATCCCACCATCTGGCCCAGCACCGATGACAGAGAGTCATACTGATGTTGCTGCTTCTGCTTCTGCGTCTGCCTCTACGAGTACTTCAGGTAGTACACTTGCACTTCATAGTAGTAGATCGGATACATTGCCATGGATCATGGACTCAGGCGCTACACATCATCTATGTGGCGACCAGAGTCTACTTTCAGGATATACTCAGATCCCTCCAGGACGGATAGTAGTGATTGCCAATGGCACACATTCCCCCATCACGGGTCAGGGGGAGATTAGATTGACATCCTCTATGCAGCTCAAGAATGTTTTACATGCACCACATTTTTCTATGAATCTTTTGTCAATCAGTCAGATTACGAAGGATCTCCAATGTCGAGCTATTTTTGATCCATCTTCTTTGATTTTTCAGGACATCCGTACGGGCAACGTGATTGGTCATGGCTATGAGCAAGGAGGCCTCTATCGTCTGAACCAGACCCCATTTGCCGGAATCACATCTTCTCCCGCTGGACAAGTATCTTCTCTCCTGTGGCATCTGCGTTTTGGTCATCTACCGCTTCAGAAGTTGCGTCTTGTCTTACCTTATAGTTTTTCTCACACACCTATCCAGTGTGAGGCGTGTCAGTTGGGAAAACATCACAGGTCATCATTTCCCAGTAGTCAAGGTCGGAGTAGTAACTCCAAATTTGAGTTGTTTCATGTTGATGTCTGGGGTCCAAGTCGTGTTCCCGATCATCAGGGGCACAGGTTTTATATTGTTTTTGTGGATGATTTCTCAAGAGCATCATGGGTTTTTCTAATGAAAAATAAGTCTGAAGCTGGAAATATTATTATTCAATTTCTAAATGAGATTCAGAATGTTTTTTCCACAACTGTCAAAATTATGAGAAGTGACAATGCCTTAGAGTTATGCACCAATAATCTAGCCAACTACTACTCCTCTAAAGGAATTGTTCACCAAACATCCTGTGCCCATACGTCTCAACAAAATGGGGTTGCAGAAAGAAAACACCGTCACCTACTTGATGTCACAAGGTCACTTCTCATTCAGAGTCATGTTCCGTATTCATACTGGGGTGATGCAGTCCTTACTGCATGTTATCTTATAAATCGTATGCCCTCGTCTGTCTTGAATGAACAGATTCCTTTCTCACTGATTTATCCTGACAAGGATCTGTTCACTCTTACCCCTCGTGTGTTTGGGTCAGTCGCGTTTGTCCATCAGTTGTCGCCCGGTTCTGACAAGCTCTCTCCTAGAGCTGTCAAGTGTGTCTTTGTGGGGGTACTCCAGAACTCAAAAGGGGTACAAGTGTTTTGACCCTGTGCGTCGGCGGTATATGATCAGTGCAGATGTTACATTCTTTGAATCCATCATGTATTTCTCAGATTCTGGGAAGATGCAGCCGCCGCCTATATCCCCTGACATTGTATTCATGGCACCACCAACATCACAACCGCCACCAACATCTGAACCACCACCACTACCGCCACCGCCATCAATAGTACCTCCGTTACCATTCCATTACACCCGGAGGCCGAATCAAGCTCTTGGTCCTGACCAGTCAACTAGCTCGCCTATGGTATGTAATGAGAATATTAATGTTGATGGATCTGACGACATTTCTCAGCAGGGTGCATTACAGGAGCATGGTGATACCACAGAGGACCTAGATATTCCAATCGCTCTACGGAAGCCGAAGAGAAGCTGTGTCCAGTATCCAGTATCAGCAGTGGTGTCGTTTGAGAGGCTATCTGGACCATTCAGGACGTTTGCATTGGCACTTTCAGCTACAGCCATTCCACGGAACCATCATGATGCTATGCAGGATGCTAGATGGCGACTAGCAATGGAAGAGGAGATGGAGGCACTTCAGTCTAGAGGAACATGGAGTTTGGTTCCTATACCTCCAGATGTTAGCCCGGTGAGTTGCAAATGGGTGTTTACAGTTAAGCACAATGCAGATGGTTCCATTGACAGGTACAAGGCACGCCTTGTTGCTCGGGGCTTCACGCAGACATATGGGGTAGATTACCTAGACACCTCCCCTGTGGCGCGTCATTCCACTTTACGGATCCTGCTATCTGTTGCGGTTGCTAAAGACTGGCCACTCTATCAACTGGACGTAAAGAATGCATTTTTGTATGGAGACTTGCAGGAGGAAGTCTATATGCAACAGCCACCTGGTTTTGCTGTTGAGGGGGAGTGTTCCAAGGTTTGCAGATTGCATAAGGCCATCTATGGTCTTAAGCAGAGCCCCAGAGCATGGTTTTAGAAGCTTTCAGACCTCTTTGAGAAACAAGGATATAAACGCTCCAATGCTGATCATTCCTTGTTCGTGCAGAAGACGGCGAGAGGTATCATTGTAATCATGGTTTATGTTGATGATATCTTGATTACAGGTGATGATGACCAAGGCATTAAGCAAGCAAAGGAAAGGCTGGGGACCGAGTTTGTCACCAAGGACTTGGGAGTCCTTAGATATTTCCTGGGGCTGGAATTTGCTAGAAATCCATATGGATTAGTCATGACACAGAGGAAGTATGTCACAGATCTACTGAGTGAGACAGGTATGCTAGGGTGTCGACCTGCTACGACACCAATGGACCCTAGCATGAAGCTGTATGATGATGACACAGAAGAGGTGGATCAGAGAAGGTACAGAGAACTGGTGGGCAAATTACTGTATGTCACTATCACTAGACCTGATATACAGTTTGCAGTGAGTCGTGTGAGCCAGTTCATGGAGCAACCACGCCAGGTCCATATGGATGCCATACACATGATTCTGAGATATCTAAAATCATCTCCAGGTGCAGGCTTGATATTTAAGAAAGGAAAGGAGATTTCTGTTACAGGATGTGCGGATGCAGACTATGCAGGATGCCCCAAGGACAGGAAGTCAACATCAGGGTTTGCAGTCTATGTTGGAGATGCTCTAGTTTCGTGGAAGAGCAAGAAGCAGACAGTAGTAGCTAGATCCAGTGCTGAATCAGAATATAGGGCTATGGCCCAGGCGAGCACAGAAATGATGTGGGTAAAATCCTTACTTGCAGACCTATGTATTGACATACCTCTTCCTATGAGGTTGGAATGTGACAATCAGGCCGCCTTGTTCATTGCAAATAACCCAGCTTTTCATGAGAGGACCAAGCATATTGAGGTCGACTGTCACTACATACGTGACATGATTCAGAAGGGGTTCATTGCTACATCTCACGTCACATCAGAGAATCAGACTGCTGATATTTTCACCAAGGCATTATTTAAAGGCCCATTCCAGAAGTGTGCGTCCAAGCTGAGCATGATTGATATCTATGCTCCATCTTGAGGGGGAGTGTTGACGCATAGGCTATTTTGTATCTCTTTGTTATTTTATTTTCTTGTTATTCTCTTTATGTAATTTACCCATAGGCTACTCTCCTATATAAGAGAGCCTAGGGCTATGGAATAGATCATCTCATTCACGTTTCCCAACATAAATATATCTAAAAAATACCACAGTTGATGCATCTGTTTCTTTACTTTAATATATATCCAGGAAATATTAATACATATTTAGCAACTATTGAAGTACATGAAATGCATATCCACTAAGTACTGAAGTATACACAAACTATTTCTTTACTTTAATGCATATATTCAAGAAATATATATCTAACAACCATATTGTAATATTAGACATGATCTTATACGCATATCTAACAACAATAATTTCAATCTTCGCTTAGAATTTAAGTTTTAATATATCCAATAACTATAGTCTATAGTTTCTACATTTGTTTATAATTCACGTTTCAATGCAGATAAGTTTCAATGCATATATTCTAGAAGTTACATGATTATAACTGAAGTACTACTTTATATACATAAAAAAGAATAGTCTAAGTTATGAGATTATCGAGCACAAGAGATGTTGATTACCCAAACATTGATTGGGAACCCAAGAGAAGCACCAACGAGATGTTGATCGACATAGGAGGTGGAGCATTGCAGGTGAGCAACAATAGCAAACTGGATGCATAATCGCAACATATGCGGGCATATGCAGACCACATGTGCGTAGGATCGTATAATGGACCGATTCAGGAAATCGTTGCAATCTTCAGGCCACTTGAACATATGCAGCCCATGCCGCCGATTTCCTAAGCACTGGAAGCGATGAGTGGCCATGACCTCCTACTCGGTATTACGGCCTCATGGATGACATGTTCTTTCAGTCCCGACATGGTGTTCGTCAAGCTATTTGATGGCACCGCTTCTCTTTGTCTTGCTTGTAGATGTTCTTGCTATTATGGTGAGATAAGTGGTTCAAAGGAAGGGATAGCTTCTTGCTACCTACACGAAGACAACTCCATTCCTATCCTTTAATATGCGGCGACATCATTTTTTATTGAAGATGGTAAGGTGGAGACAAAAGGTATGTCTACGGTGCTAGATATTTTTAGTGAACTTTCTGATTTGTTGGTTATCGGTTTAAATCATCTTGTGTCCCTTTTGATCTCACGAAGGAGGAGATTATTCAGTTTGACATTGTTCTTGCCACCCCTCATGGGACCTTTTCAATCCAGTACATGGGCTTACCACTGTTTACTATTGTATTTGCCAAGTGGTCTGGCTTCCTATCATTGGAACAATGGAACACATGCTTTCATGGTGGAAGGCTCCCTATCTTTCCTACGGAGGTTGTTTGATTCTACTGAAGACGATGATTGCAATTATTCCTACCTTTTTATCTCTACGAAGTTGTTGATGATATGAGTTTGCCAACTCCTTAAGGAGATCATGCATATATTCTTTTGGAGTAGTTCCAACGAGAGGTCTGCTGGTGTACGTTTGACACTAACATGCTCTCTATGGCTTGAGACTATGAATCATGCCACCCTAACGAAGTGTATGACCATACTCTTGACAAGTGAGGAGGACCCGACTTGCAGATTGATTCGAGGAACCTATGGCATACACACCCAACATTCCATCATCCCATATCCCCATCATGGGATCAAATTTCATCGAAATTTGATCGAATTTCAGTTGAATTTCGATTTCGGTCGAATTTCAATTTTGATCGGTGACCAAAATTTGATCGAAATGGCCTATATCGATCGAAATTTGGGGGCTCAGTTTAAAAATCGACCGAAATGACCTAATATTCTGTCGAATTCGGCCGGTCACCTTAGTGGTGATCGAAATCGAAATTTGAGGCCTTAATCCCCCCATCACATCTCTTTTGCATTCTGGAAGGGATTTGCTTTCTCATTTTGGAACTTCTTTTGGATATATATTTGATGTCAGATGACACTTTTTCCTAATGGTTTGGCGATTATACTCCCCTCCCCCGTGCGTGAGCGTTACCTTTAATTGTTTGCTCTGATAGCAAATCAGAGCATGTAAGGTGCGATGAATGACGCATGGCTTCCGACCTTTTGCATGGCTTTCACTAACCAATGACTTCTGAAGATCTTGTAACTTATTTTTGGTTTTGGATACATTACAATTTTGGGGGCATGGACGAGTCAAGAGAGCATATAGGGCTTTGGCGGTCCCTATTGTTTTCAATCTTGGTGATTCGGTACGTGATTGCAAACTCATTGGTCCTTGCATATTTTCCAGTAGATCAAGATTAGGAGATGTATGACTAAGGATAGTTGGTTGAGATTCTTTCCTAGTGTGAATGTTGACTGTTCTCTTTATGGCTTTGCCCTAGAGGTGGTGGACCACCTTTTCTTGTCTCCTTATAAGGCACATGGGATCTAGGTGACCATTAACACTCCATGTGTGTATTTCTTCGATCTTGAGAGCTTTGATGAATATTTCCCTCTGCATGCTAGGACTCTTCTGGAGTCATAGCTCTTGTAATATTATATTACTAATTTAATATATGGGGTGAATAACAACACATATTTCCCTCTTTGCATAAAAAAGCATTTTGGAGATGAAATAGTTGATTTTATGTGGTAAGACTTACAATCTTACCTTGCTTGCAGTGGGCATTATTGGAGCAATTGTTAGAGTATTTATCACATGTATAGATGGGTAATTGGATCTTTTCAGGGTTTGTTGGGAGAAATAAAGTGAATGCCGTAGAAGAGATCCTAGGGCTCTTTTATATAGGAGAAAAGCCCAGGGCTAATTACAAGAGAAATACATAAAGAAAATAGAAATAAGAAAAACAATAATGTGAGATACAAATATCTCAACAGTCCCCCTTAAGCTGGAGCTTATATATATCTATCATGCTCAACTTAGAACAACACTTCTGAAATGGACCTTTAGCAAGGGCCTTGATGAAAATATCCACAGTCTGATCTCTAGTAGCAACATGGGAGGTGGATACAAGACCTTTTTGGATCATATCTCTAGTGTAATTAACAATCCACCTCTATATGCTTGGTCCGTTCATGAAATGCAGGATTATTGGCAATAGAGCCACTTGATTGTCACATAAAAGATGCATGGGAAGAGAAACCTCAACAACAAGATCAATCAACACAGATCTAACCCACACCATCTTCACGCTTCCCTGTGCCATGGCTCTGTACTCAGATTCTGCGCTAGATCTAGCAACCACTGTCTGCTTCTTGCTTTTCCATGATACGAGTGAGCTCCCAACAAAAATATTGAAGCCAGAAGTAGGCTTCCTATCTCTTGGACAACCTGCATAATCTGCATCTGCACAAGCTGTTACCTCAAGAGATGTATCTTTGCTGAATATAAGACCAGAACCATGTGACATCATCAAATATCTCAAGATCATATAGACTGCATCCATATGAACCTTCATGGGCTGCTTCATGAACTGACTAACCTTGTTCACAACAAAAGATATATTTGGTCTGGTGATAGTTGCATATAGGAGCTTCCCAATAAGTTCTCTATATCTCCTCTTATCTACCTTCTCAGTGTCATCATCATATAATTTCGTACTCGGATGCGTAGGGGTAGTAGTAGGCTTGCACCCTGTTATACCTATCTCTAAAAGAAGATTTGTCACAAACTTCCTATGGGTCATCACAAGACCACACTGGTTCCTGGCGAACTTCAAGTATCGAATATGGCCAAGGTCCTTAGTCACAAACTACTGACCTAGGAAATCATTGGCAGCCTGAATGCCCCGCTCTCCGTCCATTGTGACAATAATATCATCCACATAGACAAGAATAGAACAGTGCCTCTGTATCCTCTGAACAAAAAGTGAGTGATCCGCAGTAGACGACACAAACCTCTGTTGTTCTATCAACTCCGATAGCTTCTGGTACCAAGCTCTCAGACTCTGCTTCAGGCCGTAAATCGCCTTATTGAGCCTACACACCTGCTGAGACTCCCCCTCAGTAGCAAACCCTGGTGGCTATTGCATATATACCTCCCCCTAAAGATCACCATATAAAAATGCATTTTTCACATCAAGTTGGTAAATGGGATAGTCCTGTGAAACAACAACTGATAAAAGAATGCGAAGTATCGAGTGCCTGTCTACTGGAGAAAAAGGTATCCTAATAGTCCACCCCATAAGTTTGGGTGAACCCACGTGCCACAAGCCTCGCCTTGTAGCGATCCACACTGCCATCTGCCCGTTGCTTCAATGTAAAGATCCATTTGCATCCCACAACAGAGACACCTGGAGGAGCAACGACAATGCTCCAGGTACCACGTGACTGCAAAGTGACCATCTCTTCTTCCATGGCAAGTCGCCACCTACTGTCCTGTATGGCCTCCTGATATGTACGTGGGATAGTAATAGATGAGAGTCCCACAACAAACCTCTTGTACTCCTCTGAAAGATGATCCAAAGAAACATGCGCATCGAGAGGATGCGTGGTATATTGGCAACATGGCTTCCTCAAGACAATAGGTATATGCAGTTCATCAACCTTTTTGTTCTCTGGGATCAGCTCCCCCTGTGTAGCGTCTTGTGGAACATTCAAATCTCCACTGCAGTCAATAGATACAATGTGCTCATTTCATACATGAGGCGTGCTGGATGATGGGGAAGGTGCATGAACAGAGGGGCGAGTAGAAGACCCGCGAATGTAAAACCGTGGTAGGAACTGCGTATGGGTAGGAGGTGGAGCTGGTGGAGGCGGAGATGACTAAGGCTCAACATGGGGTGCAGATGGTGGAGATAACAGAGGTGGAGGAACAACATCCTCACTTAAAACATAATTAGACAACCTGTCACGTGTAGGAGAAAAGTACATAATAGACTAAAAAAATGTGACATCAACACTAACATAATACTTTCGCCTACAAGATCAAAACAACTATACCCTTTTTGGGTACACGAATAACCAACAAAGACACACTTGACAACTCTAGGTGAGAGTTTATTACGGCCATGAGTGAAATTGTGGACAAAGGCCACATACCTAAAAACTCTACGAGTAAGAGAGAATAAGTCCTCGGGAAACACAATCGAGAATGAAATCTTTTCTCCAAGAACTGTAGAGGGCGTGCGGTTTACCAAGTAACAAGCAGTGAGAACAACATCCCCCTGGATAGAATGAGGAGCTCGACTCTGAATCGGAAGCGTCCTCGTGACATCCAGAAGATGACTATGTTTGCATTCAGCCATACTATTCTGTTGTGAAGTATAAGACCAAGAGGTCTGATGAACAATACTAAGAGATTGGAGTGGAGAAATGCAGATAAATATAAGGTAGAAAACTCCAAGGCATTGTCAGTACGAATAAATTTCACACTAGAAGAAAAGATGTTTTTGACTTCAATAAGAAAAGATTTAATGATAGGTATAGAAATATTTCATATTTATGTATCTTTTTATCTATTTTCTTTTCGATTTGTCTACTTTATGTAATTTGCCCATAGGTCTCTCCCTATATAAGAGAGCCTAGGGTTCAAGGAATAAAAGAAGTTTCTCATTTTTCCCAACATGGTATCAAAGCAACGGTCCTAGACCAGAGCTCTCAATCCCCCACAAACCCTAACCCTAGCCCCATTGCCACCGCCTCTCCTACTTGGATTCTGCCGCCGCCTCCCCTACTTGAATTCCGCTGCCGCCGCTAGGGATGCCACTACACCTCTCTCTTGGGAGTGTTGCCGCACCTCCTCTCTCCAAGAGGTGCTATCGTACCTCTTTCAAGAGGTGTGGTAGCAATGTGAGCCCGAGGCGAACCATTCCTACAATAAAATATTGTAATTAAAGATTTATCAATAAAAGTTATTGATTATGTTTCACTCCCTTTCTGATATTGAATGAATGAATGCACTATAAGGTCCCTCTGTACAATTAGGGTTATGTACCATGGCCAACTTGATAATCATACAGCTGTTGATTCATTAATTGAATCATAGAGGCTAATGCTTGAATGAATATCTAAGGAGTTAGATAGATGACTCATCAAGCATCATCAATGATTGACAAGTAGTGATCTCCAGTCTGAATGGGAGATGTCAATCCTATCTCATTAGACTGATATCTGATCGACCTCTTGATGCAGGTCCTCTGCATGGGAATATTGATTCAGAGGTATCAGATTAGTTGAGTCAATGAGTTGACTTAACGAGACCGAGATAACCAAAGACCTATGATGAATACTGTCACATCACAGGCAAACATCCTCTGACCAGAGACAGATGTATTGCTATATGTCTGAGTATGTACATTTGGCAGACCAATAGGTTGATGACCTAACCAAGGTTTATATACCGGCGAGCTGGTGTGCATGTAAGGGCATATGAGTAATATGGTCTCTCAAAGGGATCATACAGGTTCACTTGTGAACCGGGAGACATGAGCTCACTCATGAGGTTTTGGGACTGACCAAATTCCATGCATGGTCATCATGCTTTAGAAGCATGATGTGAATTTTTGAAGGTAAGATATATGCTTTGTGAAAGCATATGATCTGTACCATATCCCAAGAACCAAGATTGAGAAACTTAGTGATTAAACCCTGAAGATGACAGTGTAAAAGTGATCTATATCTTCGGGATGATCATGAGTCTTCCAGTATGCAGGATGTACAGGTATTGGGAATACCTGAAGGGTGATTTGATCATAAACGATTGTATAACCATGACGTTTCCATTCCGAGGGAGTGATGAAACAGGTCTGGATTTTAGTGACTCCTCTCATTAGAGAAGTGACCTAATCTTAGTCCATATACTGGACATTGATCTGAATGAGATTCAGATGCAATGAGAAGATAAGGTTTACGGTCTTGATTTAATCAAGCATCTATGAGAGGTACATGGGATCTGGATTTGAGATGTGATCTCAATATCCAAGTCACTATACGTGGAACAATACAATCACCCTGTCCTTATCTCCAAGTATCTGAGGAGAAATAGCATTGTTCTTAAATGGTTTAAGAATAATTCCATAAGATCTAAGCAATGAGAAATTGATAATTGAATGTGATTTAATTATCATGATGTATGAGGAATTATCCAATATAATTAAACGTGATTTAATTATTATGGATAAGAATAATGTGGATAGTAATATCCAATTATTCATGATATATTATAAATATGATTTATAATGCATCAGAGAGAGCTAATTATAATTTATATTTGTAGATTAATTACTAATGTGTATTGGATACACATTGTCTAATTAATTGAAAACTGTAAATTATATTTTGTTTTGGGTTGTGATTGTGATTCACAATTTTCCAATGTCAAGATTGCAATATTCCCAAAATAATTGAGAATTATTTTTGGTGAATAAAATACCAACAAATAATTGTTGGAAATAAGTTGAGAGAAAAACAAGGAGATGTGCAATCTCATGGGAATCCATGAGATTGCCCTCCCCATATGGGAAGGAGGTGGCGGCACCAATTCCTTTATGGAATTGGTGGCCGTCCACTCTCTCTAATGTGGAAGGTGGATCTCATTTGTATTTTCACTCCTTATTTGATTGGTTTAATTTGGTATTAATATATATTTGATTTATCAAATATATTTAATCAAAATTAAATCACAAGTTGTTGGCTTTTACCAACAACAATCTTGACCATTGGATTGACATAAATCAATCTCATCCATTGATTTTATATGTCCCATGGATTGAGATCCATGGATCCCAAAGCCCTATAAATAGAGAGGCATACCATGCTCTCTCTTTACATGCTATTGTAGCACACATCTCTCTCTCTCTTTCTCTATACTCGACAGCCCTCTCTTCTTGGTGGCCGTCCACCATATCTTGGTGGAGAGAATCGTCGATGCCCACGCCATCGTGCTGCCGCTTCGACGCTCTGCGGTTCTCCATCTACTTGGAGTGCTTCACTCACGAAGGAGACGTTCGATCTCGTGCGACGAGATCAGGAGCAACCGTGCTTGGATCATCTTATTGGATTGTGAGGACACCGCGACTCATCCCCGCGCTCGCAAGCTGTTACTTCGACGATCGAACTTGAGACAGGAGGTCTCTTCTCTTAGAGACTTGATCAAACCACGCTTCAAGAGGTATTGCATTATACTTGTGGTTATAGATGAAACGATCTGAGAATGGTTCTCGGATCATGTGGTTTCATCGAATAAAATTTTTTAAATTCCGCTGCACCGAACAACTAGTGCGACTAGTCGTTCTTCATCGTATCCGATACGATGATCACGCTTCCGTGATGCGCTTGAGGATTTCTCAATATCCTTCAAGGTGCTGCCGCCGACTCCTCTTCACAGGAGTGCCGTCGCCGTTTTCTCTCTCTTTAGGGGTACCGCCGTCGACTCCTCTCTCTTAATGAGATTGGTTGCTTGAGTCTACACATGCAACCAAAGATCTCTATGTCAGTGTAGACAAATGCTTGTCTAGTCTTCAACCCTAGCCTTCTCTAGCCGTCATGTCAGAAAGCAAGGTAGATATCCCCACCACAGGCACCTTCAGAGGTCCTGCGCTTATAATAAAGATGGATGGGTCGAACTACGAATTGTGGACCATGCAGTTCATGAGCTTGATGGAGTCTACATGTAAGAAACACATTCTTACTAAGGAAGAATCTACTGAGAAGTCTGGGGTTAACGCATCATGAGAGGCGGATGATGCATACGCCAAGGTTTGGCTTTTAGGTACATTGGCAATAGAGATCGCTAATGACGTGCTACATCAGCTCACAACCAAGGCGATGTGGGATATTCTCGCGTGCTACTTATTCACAAGCAAAGAATGAGACAAAGATTCTGCAACTCCAGCATGAGATATTTACTATCAAGCAGAATAGACATCTGCTTCATTCGTTATATACGTCCTTACATGGGATATTCAAGAAGCTCTATAGCTTCATGCGTCTCACATCTATTCCAGCAACGAGAGACTTATAGGAATGCCACCATGGGTTGGTGTATTCCTGGTAGCCCTTAGTCCTGAGTATGAGATTGCTCGTTCCCAGATTTTGATAGACGCCACTATTCCTCCCATGGAGGAAGACTTCCGCAATCTCAGTCGAATCATTGTCCCATCCACTACTGCCAGTCAAACTTTTTCAGCGATGGTTGCCTCCTGAGGTCGAGGAGGCTCTTCTCAGTTACGCGGACGCATACCTCATGGCAGAGGAGGTCGTATTCATCAGCCCTGTACTTACTGCCATCATCCTAGACATACAGATGATACATGCAACTCCAAGCATGCATTTCCTCCTTCTACTCGAGCGACAAAGCAGATTGAGCCTCCTGCTGCCTCTTCTTTATATCAACGATTTGATGACCTTGTGGCACGTTTGAGGGGCATTATACCTCCGGTCAATCCCGTTACGTCATCATTGGTCTCCGGGAGTCATTCAAATGTAGCTGCTTCAGCCTCCTCCAGTACCTTAGGTAGTACTTATGCACTTACTAGATGTAGTGGATCTGATGTTATAGAATGGATTATAGACTCCGGTGCTACATATCACTTGTGTAGAGACAGAGGCCAACTTACAACCTATAGACAGGTTCCTCCAGGACAAACTGTGGTTATAGCAGATGTGACTCATTCCCCAATCACTAGACGGGGGAGATTAGCTTGATGCTATCCATGCATCTATAGAATGTGTTGCATTGCATGCACCTGACTTTTCTATGAATTTGTTATCTATTAGTCAGATTACGAAGGATTTACATTGTCGAGCTATTTTTGACCCATCTTCTCTTGTATTTCAGGACATCCTTACGGGCAACGTGATTGGGTGTGGCTGTGACCAGGGCGGTCTCTATCGCTTAGTTCGAACTCCGTATGTCGACATTTCCTCTCTTTCTGCAGGACTTGTCTCACCCTTTATGTGGCACCTACGCTTTGGTCATCTCTCGCTCCAGAAAATGTGTCGTGTTCTGCCTCATTTCTCTCCTCACTCGTTCTTTCAATGTGAGGCATGTCAGTTGGAAAAGCATCATCGGTTTGCCTTCCCTAGTCGTCAGAGTCGGAGTAGTAGCTCTATTTTTGAGTTATTTCATATAGATATTTGGGGTCCCAGTCTTGTTCCTGATCATCAAGGACTCATGTTTTATCTTGTTGCAGTTGATTATTTCTCTCGTCTATCCTGGGTCTTTTTATTAAAGAATAAATATGAAGCTAGAGATGTTATCAAAACTTTTCTAACTGAAGTGCAAAATGTGTTTTCTTTTTCTGTGAAATTTGTAAGAACTGATAATACCTTAGAATTTTGTACTCATACTCTTTCCAATTATTTTTCAACCCGAGGTATTATTCATCAAAGATCACGTGCCTATACTTTCCAGCAAAATGGTGTTGCAGAGAGGAAGCATTGTCATTTGCTTGATGTTACAAGAACTCTTCTCATTCAGAGTCGTGTTCTGCATTCTTTTTGGGGTGATGCTGTTCTTACGACATGCTATCTTATTAATCGCATGCCCTTGTCGGTCTTGGGTGAGAAAATTCCTTTCTCTCCTGCTTTTCCTGAAAAGGAATTGTTCTCACTTACTACTTGTGTGTTTGGCTCGATCGCCTTTGTCCACCAGTTGTCTCCAGGTATTGACAAGCTATCTCCTAGAGCAGTCAAGTGTGTATTTATCGGATGCTCTAGGACACAAAAAGGGTATAGATGTTATGATCCAATGCGCATGAAGTATTATGTTAGTAATGATGTCACTTTTTTCGAGTCTGTGATGTACTTTTCTCCTACAAGTGATCGATTGACTTCCTCAGACACTGATGATGAAATATACATGCCATCACCACCATCATCGCCTCCTTCACCTTCACCATCATCACCTCCTTCACCGCCATGACCACCATCACCACCGTCACCTCCACCCCCTCCTATGGTCTCGGTCCCACCATTGCAACATCACTATACCCTCCGGCAAGCTTCTACTCATGGTCACCACTCATCATTTAGCACACACAAGGTATGCTCTAAATACATAACTTCTAATGATGGGTCTGATGGTCTTCCTGAGCAGGGTTCTTCACATGGACGGACGTGGAGGTTGTTGATATGGACTTACCTATTGCGCTTCGAAAGCAGAAGCGTAGCTGCATCATATCCTTTCGCATTCATTGTTTCCTTTGATCGCTTGACGGGGGATTTCAAGAAATTTGTAGTTGTATTCTTCGCCGTGGACATTCCACGGAATTATCAGGAGGCTTTGAAGGACATTCGATGGTGATTACCTATGGAAGAAGAGATGGCTACCCTTCAATTGAGAGGTACTTGGAGCCTTGTCCCAACCCCCATTGGGGCGTCTATAGTAAGTTGCAAATGGGTATTTACAGTGAAGCAAAATGCCGATGGTTGCATTGATAGGTACAATGCTCGACTGGTTGCCTGTGGTTTACTCAGACATACGGGGGGGATTATCTTGACACATTATCTCCGATTTCTTATCATTCTACCTTACAGATTCTTTTATCTATTGCCGTAGTTCGAGATCGGCCCTTGTTTCAGTTGGATGTCAAGAATGCCTTTTTGTATGGTGATCTTCATGAAGAAGTCTACATGCAACAACTATCGAGGTTTGTTGCTGAGGGGGAGTGTTCACAAGTGTGTAGACTTCATAAGCAATCTACGGCCTTAAGCAGAGCCTGAGAGCTTGGTTCCAGAAGCTCTCAGATTTGTTTGAGAAGCAGTGGTTCAAACGGTCAAATGCAACTCACTCTCTTTTTGTACAGAGAACCTCTAAAGGTATGAATGCTATTATGGTGTATGTTGATGATATACTTATTACTGGAGGTGATATGTAGGGAATAAAGAGGGCGAAAGAGTTTCTGGGTCGTGAATTTGTTACTAAGGATCTAGGAGCTCTTAAATATTTTATGGGACTGAAGTTTTCCAGAAATCAACAAGGGCTTGTGATGACTCAGAGAAAATTGTCATTGAATTGTTAAGTAACACATGTATACTTGGATGTCGACTTGCGACTACACCCATGGATCCAAGCATGAAGCTCTATGATGATGATACTGATGAGGTTGACTGGAGAAGATACATTGAACTGGTGGGAAAGCTTCTTTATATTACCATTACCAAACCCAATATTTCATTTGCAGTCAGTTAGGTGAGCCAGTTCATGGAACAACCTCGTTAGGTACATATGGATGCTATACAGATGATACTAAGGTATCTTAAATCATTTCCAGGTCTAATGCTGCTATTTAAAAAGGGTGCACTATTACTATCTCAGCATGCGCACATGCAGACTATGCAGGGTGCCCAAGGACAGGAAGCCCACATCAGGATTTGCTATATTGATTGGAGATTCACTTGTCTCGTGGAGAAGTAAGAAGCAAATTGTTATTGCTAGATCTAGTGCTGAATATGAGTATAGAGCTATGCCACAAGCATGAATAGAGATGATGTGGGTTCGAGCAGTCCTAAAAGATCTACTCATAAATGTTCCTCTCCCCACGTCGCTGGAATGCGACAATCAGACTGCCTTATTCATTGCTAATAATCCTGCATTCCACAAGAGGACAAAGCATATTGAGGTCGATTGCCATTATATACATGACATGATCCAAAAAGGATTCATTTGTACATCTCATATCATCTCAAGGGACCAGACAACAAACATTTTCACAAAAGCCTTACTTAGAGGGTCCTTCCAGAAGTGTTCATCCAAGTTGAGCATGATAGATATCTATGCTCCATATTGAGGGGGAGTGTAGAAATATTTTATATTTATGTATCTTTTTATCTATTTTTCTTTTTCCTCTGTCTACTTTATGTAATTTGCCCATAAGTCTCTCCCTATATAAGAGCCTAGGGCTCAAGGAATAAAACAAGTTTCTCGTTTTTCCCAACAATAGCACCTGCTTCAGACTTATGTTTTAACAAGAACACCCAAGATAATCTAGAAAAATCATCCACAACAACCATATAAAAATGGTATCCCTGATGATCAGGAATACGACTAGGACCCCAAATGTCAAAACGAAACAACTCAAAAGACTGACTACTATGATGACTCTGACGAGTCGAAAAAGAAGAACGATGGTGCTTTCCAAGTTGACAGGCTTCACAATCCAAGGTGGCATGAGTAGAGATCTGAGGTAGAACATCACACATCTTTGAAGAGGAAGGTGTCCAAAGCGAAGATGCCACATGAAAGGAGAGACAGATCTTGAAGGAATAGTAGCGGCTCCAACAGATGGTGATAGGGCAAGCTTGTATAGACCTCTTTGCTCACGGCCACATCCAATCACCCAACATGTGAGTATGTTCTGAAAACACAAGAGAAGAGGGATCAAATAGGGCATGGCAATGTAAACCTTTTGTAATTTGACTAATAGACAAAAGATTCATCTGAAAGTCTGGAGCATATAAAACATTTTATAGATGCATAGAAGGAGCTAGAACAATCTTCCCCTGACCAACAATGGGTAGGTGGACCCCATTAGCAATCACCACGGATCTACCGGGTGGGATAGACGTGTAAGAACTGACCTGTGTCCGATCGCCACACATATGATGTGATGCTCCAGAGTCCATAATTTAGTCCGTCAAATCCGAACTGCTACAACGGGTCAACGCATAAACCATACCTGATGAACCAGACGAAGCTCTGGAATTAGCTGCTACATCTGAAGAACTTGCAGCTGAAGTGGTAGGTGCGCTCATCATCTCTCGTAATCTGGACACAATATCATCAAAACATGCATCATGAGCAGGGGCAGAAGTAGGCTCAGCACATGGGCAAACGCAGGATATCTATGCTTTTGATAGCATGTCTCCTCAGAATGACCAGGACCGTGGCAATGAGAACATGGGCCACATTAAAGTCCTCATCTTCGACCACAAGGTCCACGCCCATGAAACTTGAAGTCCTCCCCTCTGCCACGAGAGGCTGCCATAGCAAAGAGAGTCTGAGTCATAGTAGTAGATGAGGTAGTGAACATACTCTATCTCTTGTATACCTCCTTCATTGGAGGTATCGTCTCTCTAGTTAGAAGTTGAGTATGTGTTGCATCGTACTCTGAGTCAAGAGATGACAGAAATACCCCTGTCATAGTGGCATTCCGATATGACTCCTGCTGCTATGTGCTGGTATTAATAGGCTGAAGCTGTGCAATCACTCAAACATGCCTCTAAGATGCGAGAAGTGGGCATGAAGCGGTCGACCATTCTGCTTGGTCGAGAAATATCATATTGCAGCTGGAGAATCTTGCTTTCATTCTTTACCTGCCTTGTATGTGTTTGCTAAGATGTCCCACATAGCCTTAACTGTGGGTCGATTGACAATATCGTTGGCAATCTCCGTGGCGAGTGTTCCCGAGAGACAAATACGAGTATAGGCATCGTCTTGCTTCCAAGAAGCATTGACCCCGATCTTGTCTACCGGCTTCGAATATGTTAAAATGTGCTCCTTGTTATGGCACTGCATAAGGGTGCGGAACTGCATGGACCACAACTCGTAGTTGGTCCCATCCATCTTCACGATGGAAGCTGGGACCTTGAAGACACCGGATGATGAGAAGACTTCACCCTTGTTCTCTGATATTACAAACAAAATGCCGTAACACAGAACAAACTGAGGAGTAGACTGAGATGAGAGTCTACACAATCATATGGAGGACTGGTTGTATCTGTAAACTTATACAACCATCCTCACCCTTCTTGTTGTGGTCTAGAATCGGAAGACGTGATTTATATGTGTAAAATCACGAAATCCGAACAAAATCAAATCTAGTGCCCCGTATAAACGATCAAATTGCAACAAGAACCTGAAGTTGGGGCCGAATCGACGAGAGGAGGGCTGGTCTGATTACACGGCCACCGCAGATGGATGGGCCGCTGTTCGATACCCCTTGGACGGCACCAGAGAGCCCCAACGGCAACCCTCAGACGCCTAGGCTGCTTGCTGCGATGGTCGGGAAGAGGGGCTGGGAGCAACGGTGGTGCGAGGGTGGTGGTGATCCTGACGGTGGCGGCTGGGGTGGGGAGGGTCTGGGTTGGTGGGATACGGAAACCCCGGTCTAGGACCGTTGCTCCGATACCATGTTGAGAAACACTGTTGTAGAAGTCGGCCGACTAGGTCGATTAGTCGGCCCGACTAGTCGAGTAGGTGGGGTAGCCGACTCGACTAAGCCTGGTCGGTTATTAGTCGGTCAACCCGACTAATCGGCCTAGTCAGCCGACTATGAGTCTGACTTTTACATAGAGTTTTTTTAATTTTTTAGTTTTTCGATTTTTTTACAAGCAAACTAATTCTAATATGCTTAATGTTATATTTAAAGACAATTACTTCTTTTATTTTATTATGACAGTATTAGAAAATATACAAATCAATGTAAATATATAAGAATGTGTATATATATATTTAAAATAATTAAAAAATTCAAAACGACTAATGACCGACTAAATCCGATTAGTCACCTGATTACCGATTAATCCTTTTAGTGTCCCTGCCGACCGAGTACCGACTACCGCTTTCTGCAACCTTGTTGAGAGCAATAAAGTGAATGCCACAGAAGAGACCCTAGGGCTCTCTTATATAGGAGAAAAGCCCTGGGTTAAATTTTTTTTTTGAAGTCCAAAAAACAAGGGGAAACACTCAGTGATGTTCGCCCCAATTAAATTTAAAATAACAAAGTTAAAAGAATGTTTACAGGGCATCGCCTGAGATACCAGACATGAAGCTAAACCAACACCCAATCATCTTTCCACAAGACCTTACTACACAAATCTTCATCGGGACCCCAGATTCTGCTGGCCCACTTAAGCAGGAGGGCCTCATTAACATGGTCCAACCTCTGGATGCCCAAACCCCCATCGGTCTTCCGCCTCGTTACCTCGTCCCAATCCACCAAGTGCATCCCCCGATGGCACTTCATTTTTGCCCCACAAAAACCTCCGCATAAGCTTCTCAAGACGACTGCGAATCCCCACCGGCAACCGACGGTTTAGATAAGAAATATACCGGGATAGACGAAAGCATCGCCTTGAGGAGGACGAGGTGTCCCCCTTTCGAAAGCAAGGCAGATCTCCATCCGGCCAGCCTCATCTCAACCTTCTCAACCACCTTGGACCAATCCTTCAGTCTAGCCCTGCCCGAGACCAGCGGCATCCCCAGATAATCAATAGGCAGGGCGCAAGGCTGCGAACCCAAAATCAAACCGCACGCGTCTACTTCCTCCGAAGTAGACCAAACGGTACCACCTTCGATTTGGCGACATTTTTGTAAAGACCCGACATCTCACTAAACAACTCAAGCGTCGCAGACATGACCGAGACCTCTGCAGGGCCCCCCTCAATGAAAAAGACGGTGTCATCAGCATATTGGAGCAAAGGGACCACCATCCCGCCGGCCATCCATCCGAGCAAGGACATCCGCGGCCACGACAAAAAGAAGAGGAGCAAGGGGGCAGCCCTATCGGACCCACCTCCTCGGCTGGAAAAAGCCCCCCTCAAGGCGCCCATTAACCATGACCGAGAACGAGGCCGTAGTGAAGCACCGACACATCCAAGAGATCCAGACCTCCGGGAAGCCCCTCCTCCGCAGAACCGACCAAATGAACCTTCAATCAAGGCAGTCATATGCCTTCGCGAAGTCAACCTTCCACAGTACACCATGTTTCCCCTCCTTCACCCAATCCGCAACCATCTCCGAAGCAAGGGTGATGCAATCCACAATCTGTCTTCCCTGAATAAAAGTCGCTTGCAAAGGCGAGATGATGGAGTCAAGGACCCGGGCAAGCCTTAAAGCAAACACCTTCGCCATGATCAAATATAGAGCATTTGAAATTGCAATGGGGCGGAACTCATCAATTCGCTCGACCGAGGGGGACTTCGGAAGCAGCACAATGAGAGCCTTGTTAATCCGATAAAACCCCGCATTGCCATCACAGAACTCGGTGATAACCTCCAACACCTCCTCACCCACCAAATCCCAAAAGTCCTTGTAGAAAGCCACCGGAAAGCCGTCAGGACCCGGAGACCCATCCGCGTTTAGATCCCACACGGCCGCCTTCACCTCCTCCAACGAACAACCCTCGTCAGACCCTCACACAGCGAGGGCGAGAGTGGTGAAGCTCCAGCCCCCGCCCATCTCTAAACCCTCGAGATGCATCTCGCCGAGAACTCCTTGAAATGAGCCACGATCGCTTTCCCCATGGGCTCGTCCCCCTCCACGCGCACATCATTAATCATGATCGAGCGAAGGGAGTTAGAGCGTCGCCTTCCGCTAGCAACACGATGGAAAAACGCCGTGTTGGCATCCCCCTCCTTTAGCCAAGATACCCTCGATCTTTGACGCCACTCCATGACCCGCTTCAAATCCTCTGCCGCGATCTTCTTCTGAGCGAGCGATCGGGCAACCAACTCTTCGGGCTGAAGCTCCCTAACCCCCTCCAACGCATCAAATGTGCTGACCACCCCCTCCGCCTCCCTCCCGGCAGCAATCCTTGCCGCCCTCGACTCCCTCTTGAAGATGGCCAGTCTCTTGCGCAAAGAGTCGAGTTTCCGAACAAACCTCACACCGCCGAGTCCCCCAATCTGAACCTGGGACCAGTAAGCAGCCACAAGATCTCTGAAGTCGTCCTCCAGCAACCAGCACTTCTCGTACCTGAAAAATCCTCTTGACATGGACGCATCACCAGAATCCCACAGAATAGGATTGTGGTCAGACATGCTCCTAGGCCTGGCAGACACAACAGAAAGAGGGAAACCATCCAAAAGCTCCAAGGATGCCAAGAATCTGTCAATACAGGAGCGGGAATTCGAATTTCTCCAAGTGTACGCGATATCCCCCACTCTCAAATCCTCGAGTGCCAAAGAGTCCATGACCTCCGCAAAATCCGACAAACCCGGGTCCAGACCACCCCTGGCTCGCAGCCTATCCGACGAGCGAAGGGTAACATTGAAGTCTCCCCCAACCAGCTACGGGATCCCCTCGAAACGCCGACCTGCCTCTCGCAGATCCTCCTAAAGCTCCTTCCTCTTAATACTGCAACAGGGCCCGCATATACAAGAAAAAGCAATCGACAACAAAGAATCCACACGTACCAAAAGGACGGAGATTGCATGCCTCCCTCTGAGGACCGAGTTGAGTGCGAAAGCCGCAGATCTCCAAGCGATAAGCAAATCGCCCGCCGTCCCCAATGCATCAAGAGCCCTGACCTCATCCAATCCCCCCGCACCAAACGACCTCCAAAGAATGTCATGCACACCTTGAAGCTTTGTTTCTTGCAACATGACGACATCATACCCCCATTCGGTGAACCTTGACCCCAAGGTTCTCCTCTTGTTCGCCTCCCCCAACCCCCGCACATTCCAAGAAAGCACCTTCATAAGGACCTTCCAACTGCCCCCCAACACGGAACACACCAACGACCGCCGCGATATCATCCTTCAGAGACGAGCACCCCTGCGACTCGATGGCCATCGACCGCGCCCTGTTCCTCCTCCTGTACCTTTTAGCAGACCTCTTCTCAGGCAACCCCTCAGCCGCTCCAGCCTCTTCCACCTCAGTCAGAGTCACAAAAGTTCGAATCAAAGAGCTGCGAGCAGAGGCGGTGGAAGAAGGGGCCCTCCAACGCGGCCAAAGCCGGTTGCTGCGACCCCACCCCTCCGCATCCAACGAGAAGGAGGGGAGATCCTGCCCCACCGATGCGCCTCCCCCGCACCCAGCAGAGGGAGCCATGCCATCCAACTGGTCGGAGAAGACCATCGAAGAGGAGGAGAAAAGAAACGGAGCAGGGTCCAAATGCCCTCCCGTAAATGACCCGAAAGATAGATAGCATGAAACTCCATTAATCGCCCGATCCGCATTAGGATCCGAATGACGAATCCGAAAGCTGGGACCCGACGCCCGAGTCCAAAAGCGAAGGGGCTCAACGATCCCTGGAGCCATTCCCGCCACGTCATCAGGCAAACCGGCATTTGAAGAATCCATGCACAACATCCGAGCGACATATCTGAAGGGACGTGCGAAATCATTACCATGGGACGAGTCCCACGAAGCGTCACCATGCAAGGCCATCCATCGCCCGGAAGACGAGGCGATGTCCATCCCCCTCCTAGCCCCCGACGAAGCGACCTCCGCCCCCCCTGCACCTCCGGCGGAGGCGGCGGGTCGACGATCGTCAGCTCCACCCGACACCTGAAGCGACCGATGTCCATAGCCTTGGAGAATACACGGCCAGCCGCACCATCGAGAAAATTCTTATTCCACTCCATCAGGATCCGAGTGATATCATGCTCCGAGCCCGGTGCCAACCCATTATCGACGACCGCGAGCACCTCTCCCCATCGCCGGAGAGTCCGATTGAGGCAATGCACAGATCTGGAAAGGAATGGAACTCCACGGACCTCCGCCACGCAAACCTCGACGCTAGAACAAGCCCCGCCCGCAAAACGCAGGTCTCTCCATATCGGATCATCCGTGGCGCCATCTCGAAGCAACCGATCCCGCTGGACCATTGACAGCCCTCGTGCACAACAACGATTAGAATCAATGGCGATGACATACCCCACAAACTGCGAGCCAAGGAACCTGCGCAGATGGTTCCTCACCATGTCCATTGACAAGCACTTTCGCAAGCCGACCCCGATCACCGATTGGTTGAACACATCCCCCTTGAAAAGCCTTCCATGCGGACCCGAAGGTAGAGCCGACCTCTCAAATACGACCACGGGCGATGTCGGAGCAGCCACGACCCTTGTGAAATCGCCATCGCTGGCAACCGAAGCAAAACACGAGCCACCTACTACCACCTGCGCAAACGAACGCCCTCCCCGGCGACAAAAGCCCCGCGCGCTAACGATTCCCCCTCCTTGACCGCATCCCCACGAGCCGGGGCAGAAACCTTACCACGTTCGAAGCGGAACCAGCAGGAGGCCATACGGTGGCCCACCCCCCGCATGCAAAGCACCTCGGTCGAACAACGCAAACCGACGCCAAGTTCCCCCGCAACCCACAACGGAAGCACCTCCTCTCCAGCTTCCTGTGGGACACTTGCACCCAACCTTCTCCATCCCCCTCAACACCCCCCACCGCACCTTCCCCGCTCACCGCGCCAACCATAACACTTCGCGGGCTCCCACCACCCCAGCGCGTCACCTCCTTCCCCTTACGAGCGCCCCCACCCTCGCTGCGACTGCCCTGAACGCCTCGAGCGAACCTACTGACGACAACCCCTCCACCCCCGACGACATCCCCTCCACCCCTGGCCACCTCAAGCACCGCAACGCCCCCAGCATCTCGCCTCGCACTCCCCCTCCCACTCGCACTCGCACTCCCACCTCGCACTGCCATCTTCACCAAATTGCAGGAACTTAACTGACCAAGCCCTGGGTTAATTACAAGAGAGATACATAAAGAAAATAGAAATAAGAAAAAACAATAACATGAGGTACAAATATCTCAACAGGGTTCAATTACTACATCCGCAAGTTTAGTCCCACATCTACTGTGAGTGGGACGGTCTTATTGGTGGGGCTATATAAAAAGCCCCAAACCACCTATAATATATGAGAGAGAGAGAGGAATAACAGACCACTCGACCCTTGAGAGATCTTCTCCTGTTGTTTCATACTGCTTCTTTTGGAGTATGGTTCTACATAAAATCCCAATACTTTTCCAATGTTCTACATTTCTTTATCTCTGATATGCTTCCCCACTATCGTTTTCTACATGGTATCATAACAGGTTTGATTATTGAGGAGTTTGTTTATGTTCGTGATTGGTTCAAGTTCAAGTTCTAGGGTTTCTTCTGAAACCTTGTTCTCCATGGTTCGTGATCGATTTCAATTCTTAGATTTACTTTCTTGAAAATTATTATTTCATATTTAGGATTTGTAAAAAGATACTGCATGGTTCTGGTGCTATATTCTTGATCACATCCAAGTTCTGAAGATTGGCATCGCCAAATTCAAGGGAAATCTAGACTTCCTGGAACCCTGGTTTGGCATTGTGAAGATCACATCTTCATTGACATCTTTGTTCTAGGCTTCCACATCCCTATTGGAACCATAATTCATGGTTGTTCCAGAAAGTTAGAAGTTGCTTCTTTGTTCCATCTCATACAGATAGGAATTACCACCAGAAGTTGCCGATGAAGGGTCTATATTTGTGATAATCTATTCCTAGCGTGCAGTTAATGTTCTTCCTTGATCTCGCACCTCCGATCTCCAGCTACGACAACCTCCAAGGGGCGTCTCCATGCTGCAGGCGAGGCTATAGGCTGTACTTCCTGATTGGCAGTGCCCAAATCAATCAACCAAAACAAAACTTTAGGGTTCCCCAGCTTCTTCGCACAAAAGGCCAAGCATTGAGACCTTGTTGAAAGCGCCATCGGGATCCATCACTTATGAGGCAATGACAATGCTCTCCTTCTGATTAGCGATGACAGTGTGACACTGCAAAACCCTATTGCGGATATCAACCCTCGCAAATTCGACGCCAACGACATAAGTCACCTCCAATCTTCCACCTCCAACCTCCCAGTTGCACGCGACTCCAGTAGACGTATTGCATGTATGCCTCTGATCTTCCCCTCGCGCTACCGTACATATCTCTACAAATGTTAGGCGTCGCAACTCCGCCCATGCTACATCTCGAGGAGTTAGTGAGCTTTCCTTCGTGTGCCCCATCCTTCTTCAAAGCCTCAAGGTGGCGACACATATCTTTGGAGGCAGCACCGTAAGATTACCACCAATGGGAACCCTATTTTTAGTTCGGATGAAGAGTTGCGTGGAAGCCTGACTCTTATATTAGGCTGCTCTAGGCCTAATTGGGCCGAAATTTGATACAAATAAAAAAGGAGGGGGGGGGGGTGGCGAGAGGAGAGTATTATTAAGCTGCATGTTGAAATTTTTTTGGCTCAATTTCAGCTATTATTTAAAAAAAGAAGAAAATGAGAGTTTCTTTTAAGAAGCCCCGCACCACCTGTAATAAATGGGACTGTAATAAATGGGAGAGATGAATAACATACTACCCAACCCTTGAGAGCACTTCTCCCGCAGTTTCATCCCACTCCTTATGGAGTAGAGTTCCACATGAAATCCGGTGTTTTTCCGTTGTTTTATATTTCTTTATCTCTGATACGCTTCCACACAATCGTTTTCTGCAATAACAAATAAATAATTGGAGGCGATTCATTATCAAAATTAATCGTCAGTCTAGTTTCACTAAAATTTGAAAACAATCAAATGGTTGGTTGGTTTGCTGGTATGAACAGATAGATAGAAATTCTGTTTGTAACCATGACTCTAATCAACCTTTGTGTGAAGAAAAATTGGGAACTAAATGAAAGCATAAAACCCTAGAGCCCAAGTAGTGATAGTGACGTAAGAGACCCAAAGGTTACAAGTATGCATAGGGCTCGACTAATTAAGAGAAAAATAACCACATAACTGCTATACCCCCGTCAAGTTGGAGCATATCTATCGATCATGCCTAACTTGGAAGTCAACCATGGTATGCATTTCGTAGCAGTGCCTTAGTGAATATATCTGCAAGTTGGAATTTCGTGGAGATGTGCGGAGTAGTGATCTTCCTACCTTGTACTGCATCTTGAACGAAGTGGCGATTACTTCAATGTGTTTAGCTTATTCATGGAAGAAAAGATGGGTAGCAATGTAGGTAGCGGACTTGTTGTCGTAGTATAGAGGAAATGGAAGTGGTAGTAGGGAGTCCAAGTTCCTGTAGGAAGGAGACTAGCCAGGTAATCTCACATGTGGTTCGAGCCATTTCCCTATATTCGGCCTCTGCACTTGCTTTAGAGACAACTGTTAGCTTCTTACTTCCCATGTAATAAGGTTTTCTCCAGCAAACCTGACAAAACCAGTGGTAGATTGTTTATCTTGGGGAGAAATGATATAACCAGCCTCTACATAAGCGGTGATGTCAATGTGGCCGTTTTCCCTATAGAAGAGGATTTTCTTGGAGAGTCCTTCAAGTATCGAATGATCAAGAGAATATTCTGCCACAAAAAAAACTATAGTGAGGCTTCTCCATGTTCTGGATAGCTGTATTCACAACATATGATATATATAACCTAGTGACAGCAAGGTAGAGCAGCTTGCCTACTAGGCTTTTTTATCATCCAATATCTTCAAACATAGGATCAATAGGTGTAGCATGTTTCCGCAATTATGTCGGGATGCCTGATAGGTTACATTCAAGTAACCCAACTTCTATAAGAATATCCATGTAATACTTCAGCTGTGATAAGTGTAATTCCTCTGTAGTGCATATCACCTCAATACCTAGGAAGTACTTAAGTTGACCAAGGTCTTTGGTGACACACACCTTCTGGAGGAAAGCCTTGGTCTTTAGAATGCCTGCTCTGTCATCACCAGTAATAACTATATCAACGACATAAACATCAAGTATCAGGGTGTCGGAAGACCTTATCTAAAGAACACATAATAATCAGATGTCATCTTATGGAAGCCTAGAGAACTGATTTCAAAGTTCAGACTATCAAATCATGTTCATGAACTTTACTTTAGTCCACAGACGACCTTACAGAGTCAGCATACATAATCCCCCTCGACGGAATAATTTGGTGGCTGCATCATGTAAGCATCCTCCTCGAGGTCATTGCAGAAAAATGCATTCTTTAGATCAAGATGAAAGATGAGCTAACTCTTGTTGGCAATAACGTAAAGAATGGTGCGAATTGACCCCGCTTTGGACATTGAGGAGAAGATCTTAAAGGATTCGATACCATATGTCTGAGTGGAGTCCTTTACCATAAGTTTGGCCTTTAATATGTCAATGGAGCCATCTGGAGTCTCTTTGGGTCGTAAAGATCCACCCATCTCCAGACAACATGCTTTATGTCTGGTGGACAAGATACATGATCCCATGTGCTCCTGGAGGTTAGTGCATCCATGTCCTCATCTATGGCCTTTTTCTAACCATGGTCCTGAAGTGTACTGTGATGATCATGAGGAACAATAACAACCATAAGAGCATATGTAAGTCTCCTGTTCTAGCTGTATAGAGTATCATTGGAAGTAAAACATGACAAGCCGCAGTGCTCTAGGAAGTTCTAATGGAGCATCCAGATTAGCAACGGTGGATCCCCGTAAAGAAGGTGCATCATCCTGCAAGTAAGGAAGATGTAAAGGAATCGAGTTAGATTGAATAGTAGATTTCCTTTTGTGGACAATGGGTGGAGGTAGTAGCTCTAAGGGAATGCCTATAACAAACTAAGTAAAGTAGCTAGTCTATTCAAAGAAGGTGACATCAATCGAAAGATAGTAGTAATGGCAATTGGGATCTTAGCATATGTATACACTTTTGCTCCAAGAGTAGCCAAGGAAAATACACTTGATTGCGCAAGGAGAAAAATTATCTGTAGTACGAAAGTTATGGACAAAAGTAGTGCAACCGGATTTCTCAAGGGAGAGGAAATGGTTCCTCATCTTTGTACAAGAGGGAAAAAGGAGTTATCCATTATAAACTGAAAATGATACTCAATTAATAAGGTACTAACAATGAGAACAACACCCCCGATAGGTTTCGGGAACCTTCAAGTGAGTAAGAAGGATAGGGCAACATCCAAAAGGTGTCGGAGTTTCCTTTTCGCAATCCCATTCTATTGTAAGGTGTGCGGATATGAGGTTTGGTGAAAAGTTCCTTGAGTAGTAAGAAAGTGATAAAATCATGTTGAGTGAATTCGAGAGCATTGTAAATCCTTGAAGTCTAAATACAAGCATTGAAAGAAATTTTGAAAAATCGAATGAGATCCTTGATAATATTATTAATATCTTATCGTGCCTTTATTAAATAGACCTAAGAAGAGCTCCAATAACCATCCACAAAAACAGTGAAATATCTATGAGCTCCTATAGTACGGACTGAATAAGGTCCCAAAATATCACATTACAATAAAGAAAATGGCAATGAATGAGGAGGTTTAATCCTCGGTAGAAAGGAGGCCCGATGATGTCTGTCAAACTAGCAGGCTTCACACTCAAACGTCTTCAGTGATGACGGTTTATGAAAGATCCGAGAAATGGCTCTATTAGAGGGATGATCAAGCCATATATGTAACAGGAGGGGTCAACAAACACAAAGACATCATCAGTAAAAGTGGAATTAACATGATGTCAAGGTAATATAGGTCGTTCTTCTCACGTCCCCTACCAAAAATCTGCATCATTTGAACAACCATCGAGGGCTGCATGGTAAGGAGACGTGATCCTGGAGTAATGACGCGAGTAAGTGAGGTGAGAGCAACAATGGGGTGTAGGGCTGATGCGGAGACGATAGCTGAGGTGTCGGGGGAAATAGGGAAAAGAGGAGGTAGCGACGAGGTGCTCGGACGTTACAGAGGTGGAAGATGAGCAGCAACCGTTGGATCAAGCGATCAACGATATTGGATGAGGCACATGTGAGCGGGTGAGATCAGATCAAATGATCAGACTACTGGAGGAAGCGCGGGAAGGAACGGTCCAGATGGAAGTTGGAGTGGATCGAACGACTGAGAACAGAGGCGCATGGGACTAAAGAGCCATGCTACATGGCTGCTCCAGAGAGAGCCATGTGGCCCAATAAAAAATATAAAAATAGAAAAGTAAAGGAAAAATGAAAAGAAATAATTGCAAGTCGAATTAGAAAAGTGTAAAACATGAAAGTTATATATCTCAATGAGATCTACAAGTTTCATGTTGAACAAAAAGTCAAAAAAGTCATTTGTACATAGATATATTTTTGTGAATATTTTTAATGATTTATAAACACTCGTTTTATTTTCTTTTATTATTTATTATTTATTATTAATTTATTTTTAATGTCAAAATAAATATTTACAATAATTATCTATTATAATGAGAAAATAAAGTAAAATAATGTTGTTTATATACAATAACCAGGGTCAGTTAATTACAGAGGGTTAGTTGTTAATATTAGTAAATAGTAAAGAATAAGGGTTAGCAGTTTAAGTGAGAGGGATGAACCAAGAAATCCATAGATCATGAAACTTGCGATGTCGCAGAGATGTCCAAATAGAGTCCCAATTCACATAATTATATGCTTTCGTGAAATCAATCTTCCACAAGACTCCTTTATCCTTAGCTCGCGACCAATGGAGGCAGATCTCCGAGGCCATCACCAAGCCATCCGTTATCTTTCCGCCCGACACAAAAGCTGATTGCCCATGCAGGATAATAGAGTCAGACATTACCTTTAGTCTGTTGGCTAGAACCTTTGCACTAATGAGATAACTCGCATTGGAGAGCGCAATCAAACGTAAATCCCCAATCTCCATGGGGTGCTTCTTCTTAGGAAGCATGAACAAAAGTGCTTTGCTAACCTTCTTAAAGCCACCGTTCCCCTGCCTGAACTCATTAAGCAACTCCAGAAACTCATCCTTCAACAGTTCCCAGAATTCCCGATAGAAGAACATCGGGAAACTATCAGGCCCCAGAGCACCATCTGCGTTCAAATCCCAGACTGCGTGCTTCACCTCCCTTTCTTCAAAAGGAACTTGAAGACCCTCCGATTGCTCGCTCGATAGGACCTCCGCTCCCCTGCCTAACCAGCCCCATCCCCCACTTTGCTGCCCTCTGGAGACCAAGACAAAATGACTTTTAAGCGTTGCTCCCACCTGCTCATCTCTTGACACCTGCTCTCCTCTTACTTCCAGTTCATTGATAAAGTTATGTCTCCTTCTCCCAGAAGCCATAGCATGGAAGAACCTCGTGTTGGCATCACCCTCCCTCGACCACTGGTACCTTGACCTTTGCCTCCACTCTACCTCCTTTCTGTCTTCAAGCAATAAAGTCTCTAGGAACCACGCTCTCTCCCCCATCTCTTCCTGATCCAAACCTCTCTGATCGTCTAACGCATCTAGGCGCATCACCCACTCCTGCGCCGCACTTTTCTGGATCTTCCTTTTGCCTTCAGTTCTCTCCCATAAGCCTCCAGGAACGTCTTGAGCAGAGCTAACTTCGCTGAGAATCTCCCCACCGCTGAGCCCTCAGGTTGCCAACCTTGCCACTTCTAACCAATCAAGTCTCTAAACCCCTCTTCCATCAACCAAGCCTGCTCGAATCTGAAGAAGAAAGAATGACGTGTCTGCTCCCCCGAATCCTATAGAATCGAGCGCGACCTCGAAGCATGCGCATTGGCCAACATGAAGAGCCCAACACTTTTCGACAACAAAAAGAATCCGTCCAACCTCGAACTCGATCTCCTATTGCACCACCTGTACTTGCAACCCGAAGCATCGAGCACAGTAAGTCCTAACTAGTGCACCAAGCTCTTGAGCTCCTCAGATCCAGGATCCCTTCAACCAGTCTGCGACGGTCTGTCCCTTGGGAACAACGTAATGTTAAGGTCTCACCTGATCAGCCAAGTGCCTTCACCTCTAAGCGCTTCCACTTGCATAATATCAGAAGCCAGGTAAACCCCCTCGCCCCTAGTGCGACCATAAACATTGGTGACTGTGAGCAAAAGGCCATCCGAGATACGCTTAAGGTCGACGGAGGTGGAATAAAGCGTTTTCCATTCTCCAACCTTCTCAAAAACCGTCCCCTTCCAGTTAGGAGACCACCAACCGCCCCTTGCGCCTCCAATTCCATATAGTCAAACAAACCTCCACATCCCAAGTCACGCCATAGTGCCCTTCCTTCTCCCCGAACCTTTGTTTCTTGTAGGAGGAAAACATTCGCTCTAGCTTTCGGAATAGTGTTCTTTACCCCTAGCCTCTTATTAGGGCGGCCTAACCCTCTCACGTTCCAGGAGAGTACCTTCATAAAGAACCGACATTAATCTTCTTTGTGGGTGGTACCGCACCCAGGCTCACAGCGAAGTCCCTATCCAACAGACTGAAGTAGCTCAGACAACCTCTGATAGTGTTTGCATTCGCCTGCACGCACTCTACCTCCTGACTGGAGATCACCTGCCCCGCCATCTTCCTTCTCCTCTTTAGTTTTTTCTTCCAAGCCCCCTTCTTCCGTTCATAAAAGACACCAAATCGCTACCCTGAACCATTGCTGTTTGGGAGCCCTTCCCACTCCCCGCCCCTGTCGTTAAAGCAAAAATCTTGCCTTCAGCAGACCCCTCTCCCCCCTGCAGAAGCCACCGCTGAACACGAACGCTTCCAATGGACATGCCAAGGCAAACCATGAACGCCCTGCGTCGCCTCAAGCCTTGACGTTTTCACCTCACTAACCCCAACAACACCATGTCCCATGACAACTCCAACCCCATCACCTGAGCCCTCCACAGTACTCGCATGCCCATCACCATCCCCCGAGCCTTCACACTAAGTTTTGGCATGTTCAGCACCAACTCCCGAGCCCTCAACGCCATCACTCAAGGCTTCAACTGCCAGGCTCACGGGGCATGACCACAAGCAACCCCGACAGAACATCCATCACATGCGATCCCTCCAGAAACGAGCAAACCTTCATCAGATTCGGGTCTTTTGCACGCCCGAAAATAGTAGCTGGAGCCTGATCCTTGGAAGGTTCGATGTGAGCGACTTGAGGCACCAACTGTAACGGGTTCAACAAACGGTCCGCCTTCGCACGTTGTATCGGGTCTATGGGTGATCCGACCCATGCAGTCATATCATAAGGGACCGAGAGATCCAACTGGGCCCCCCGTTAGATATCGGTGGGATACGTAACACCGTAATGGAATGAATCGTCTCCGAGGAAATCACGCAAAATTGAATGCGGTGCAGGATTCGAGGGGCAGATTCAGGACACGTCATCAACGTTGGCCCCTCCTCTGCCATCCTGCTCGGGCGACCACCTGTCTAGCTTGTCGGAGCAACCTTTCGTCGCCCACTAGTGAGCAGACCAGACCTCAGCACCGAGCCAACCGATGAAAGCTCTATATGGAAGTTGCGATTTTTAACACGTACCTCTCTCCAACCCAACTGATGCGGGCTAAAGTCACAAACAACCAGTAGCAAGTCCGACACCTCCCTCGGATTGATCCCGCTTAATAGAACATAGAGAACCTGGACGTCCAACAAAAGGCGGAGAACCATCATCAGTTTATGGAAGATGAATGGCAGATCTCTGACTCGAATCTTAGTGAGGTCAAAAGGTGAGAAACATCTGTCGGAATTGCCCACGGGCTGCCAGCGAAGGAGAGAACGAACTTCTCTCGACAGAGACAAGAGAGTCTCCTCTTCATCCAAATTGAGACCCCTCGCCACCACCCGCCAAGGCGAGAGCTCCACAACATCGCCACCAAATCGGCCTCCAGAAGATGCACCTACGTTAGAAGTTCCTTTAAACATAGCATCCTTGCCACGACCCTCCCCAACGAGGAAATCGGGGTAGGCACTCCCGGCTGCAGGCGTCTTTGACGCATCGCGTTGCAACCCCACCCTAGCTTCGATATGCAGACCCTCCGCACCGGAAACATCTAATCGACTCATGGCACTGCAAGGCCCAGTGATCTAAGGCCCCACAACGAAAACATCCCCTCCCAAACGGATTGATACGCCGTATAGGACGAGCACCTTCAACGACACCAGCTTCTCAACGGTGCGAATGGCCCCGTGCTTGCACCACTCTCCACCCCCCAACGAGATGCACTCCCACTCCCATCTTCCACCCTAACCTTCTCTTGCTCGTTCTCCTCCAACATCACCCAATGAATGCTGGTGTGAAGGATTCTGTTTGGGCATGATCTCCATTCCTCTTCTCTCTGGTCAATGGCAAACCATTTGGTTTTTTTTTCAACCACAGAGGGGTGTTAGGCAGGGATGCTCGCTAGCTCCAATGCTCTTTGTTCTGGTGGCGAATGCTCTTGCGACTATGTTCAAGCGCGCAATTCAGGATGGCTGGTGTGAAGGATTCCGTTTGGGTATGATCTCCATTCCTCTTCTTCAGTATGCAGATGATACAATCATCTTCACGAATCAATTTGAGAACTCGCTCAGAAGAATGCCGCAACTATTGCAGATCTTTGGGGAGCTTTCTTGGCTGAAATTTAACAAACAAAAGTCTGCGGTGATTCCATTTGGGTTGATAGAGAATGAATATAACATGGCGACATAACTGTTGGATTGTCTTATTGGAGAGCTACCCATTACGTACCTTGGTCTTTCGTTGGTTGCTAGGAAGCTAAGGAAGTCTGACTAGGACTTGGTCATCAGCAGATTTGAGCAGAGATTAGCAGGTTGGAAGGTGATGACACTGTCTAGAGGGGTAAGCTGATCCTCCCGAAGCTTGTCCTTTCGGCAATCCCCATTTTCTTCCTCTCCACTCGCCTTATGCCCCCTGGCGTAAGGAAGAAGATTGAATCCATGATGCAGAAAATTTTCTGGTCTGATGGTAAGCAGCAAGGACCAAGACTCAACCTGGTAGCTTGGGATGAGGTGACATGCTCTAAGGGTGATATCGATTTAGGTGTTCGGAACTTAGAATGTATGAATAAGGCGTTGTTGGCAAAATGGGTGGTTTATATATGAGGTTGGCGGCAAGATTTCTGAGGGAAATTTACAAGGTGAAGGGCACTCTTAAGGCTGGGAGGATCTGCTTCGAGTCACCTTTATGTGCAGGGGTGCGTTCAGTTCTACCACTCTTGGAGCTGAATCTTAATCCTGTGGTGGGCGATGGTGAACTGTATCATTTTTGGTGTGATAACTGGACTATGGACTAGAGCGAGGACTCATGCTTGTAGGTTCTCGAAGCTTTTTGCACTTACATCAGCGAAGGATTGTTCGATGGCTCAGGCGAGTGGCATGAGCAACTGAATGCCATAGTTTCTTGTGGATTTATCCCGGCAGAGGTTGGATGAACTTCCAGATTGCAGTTGGAATTACCTTCGACGAGTTGCATCTCTGAAGATAGAGATCATGGTTTTAAAAAAGTGAGGCGGATCGAGGCGGTTTCCCGTAAATGAGGCGAGGCGTAAGCCTCGAGGCGGTCGAGGCATAAGCCTCAGTTTTTAGGTTAAAAACTATACAAATATAGAACTTTGGATAAAAATGCTAGAAATAAGATTGCATTAAAGTCACTGGCATTAAAGTTACAATATTGATTAACGAAATAAGAAAGTTTCTAGAGTCCAACATATGAAAATAAAAAGGAGGCAAGTTTCAAATCCAAAAATGACTGAAAGTATTAATCTAGGCTATCTAGCTAAATATCGTCACTCGTCAGGAGCAATTTCCGCCTCAATATCATCTTGCGCATCATCATCATCATCATTATTACTTATTGGGTCCTCCAGTGAGTCGTCATTATACTGCACGATCACATCCTCATCATCGTCTTCATCAGTATGTCCCTCACTTTTTTCGAATTCATCTTCATCAACATCCACAACACTTTTTCCTATTTGAAAGTAGTAAAATAAAAAATAAGATTTGTCCTTAAATTGTCATCAAAGAAGCAACAACAAAATAAGATTTGTGTTACGGTACCTTTCCCATGATGGTTCTTTTGCTTCTTCTTTTGTCGTCTCCTTCCGCCTTGTTCCTCTACAATATCTTCATTTAAAGCGTCATCTTCAAGAGGAATGTTTCCATCAAGTTCATGAAAAGCTTCAACTTCACTTTCAGTTAGTTGGAGTTCAGAAATCCATTCATCATCCGAATCGACATCATTCAAGCAAAGGGGATCTTCCAAAGTCTTTTTTCTCACTTCCTTTTGCTTCAGCTTTAAGTTGAACATGCAAAGGACCATGTCATTGAGTTTTTCTTGTCTCAAATTATTTCTTCTTTTGGTGTGGACCTATCATTGAGAAATCAAATGTTTCATGATACATCTATTGTAAATTTAGCATGCGAATGTAAGCTATACCAAGCTTGAGTAATCACCTGATTGAAGGAGCTCCAATTACGCTCACATCCAGATGCACTACATGTCAAGCTTAAAATGCGCATTGCAAATTTCTTCAGTTCAGGAGTTTCATCGCCATAGAGTTGCCACCAATCCGCTATAATTGATTGCAAAGTTATTGTAACGTGGGAGAGGGGATATAAATTGCAACGTGATGAAAAAAGGGAGAAAGTCGACTTTGCATACCCAGGTCCTCCGCCGGGCTAGGGTTCCAGAACTTCCAGGCTTCAGCATTTCGTGGCTTTGAAATTTGCTGGTTTTGGGGCTTTAAAACGTTTCCAGATGAGGCATACGCCTCAAATACGCCTCACCGCCTCGTGGAACGCCTCGTACATTCGAGGCGTAAGTTGCCATTTCCAGTAATGCCTCTTGCGCCTCGAGGCGGTTTTTTGTGAATAATGCCTCGAGGCGTACGCCTCAGTGCCTCGAGGCGCGTTTTTTAAAACATTGGTAGAGACCACTTTGAATGGAGCGGCGATGGAAAATTCTCAAAGAAGCGGGCATACAAGAGTGGGATTTGAACCCTGGTCTTTTGTGTTGTAGACACACTTTACTACCACTAGACCATTAAGTGGATACATCTTCATTAAATAACTAATAAAAAATTCTATGCAATTTGTTGACGCATATAGATTAACTGTACCTCTTCGTTATTTTATTTTTCTGTTATCCTCTTTATGTAATTTACCCATAGGCTACTCTCCTATATAAGAGAGCCTAGGGCTTATGGAATAGAACAAGTCATTGGTTTTTTCCCAACATGGTATCAGAGCGACGGTCCTAGACCGGAGTTCTCGAAACCCTAACCCTAACCCACCCCACCCGTCGGCCTCTCCTCTCTCTCTACTCGGCGCCGCCCACCCCACCCGATCTGCGGCGGTCTCCTTCTCCGATCTGCGGTGCTCCAGCCCTAGGCATCGCCTAGCGCATCTGTGCGCGTGGCCTAGGCAGTCCTGTGTGCATCGCCTAGCGCATCTGTACATCGCCTAGCGTGGGCTGTGCACATCGCCTAGCGCATCTGTGCACATGGCCTGTGCGCTTCGCGCATCTGCGCGTATCGCCTCTGCGCGCCTCGCGCATTGCCTCTGCGCATCTGGGCGCACCTGTGCGCATCTGTGCGCGAGATCTGATCTGTGCGCAAGACACACGCGCACTCCTGCGCGCTTGCCGCGCTGACTGTGCACCCCTGCGCGTGAACTCTGTGCGCCAGCCCACAGTTTGCGTGCGTCATTGTGATTGATTGCGCGTGTCAAGACCGTAGCACGCACATATTCATGGGGATAGTTGCTTGACGTCTACACATGCAACTAATCACGTCTATGTCATTGTAGACAAAGATTATCTTCTGTCAATCGCTACAGTCTTCCGTCTCCAGTATGTCAGAAAGCAAGGCAGATATCCCATCTATTGGCGCATTTCTTGGTCCAGCGCCCATTGTCAAGATGGATGGTACGAACTATGAACTGTGGGCAATGCAATTCATGATTATGATGAAGTCTACAGGTAAGAAGCACATTCTTACCGAACCTGAGCCTACAAAGAAGACTGGAGTCCATGCCTCATGGGAGGCAGATGATGCATATGCCAAGGTCTGGCTATCTGGCACATTGGCTATTGAAATTGCCAATGACATTCTACATCAACCCACAGCCAAAGACATGTGGGATATCCTGGCGGCAACATATTCTCAGGCGAAGAACGAAACGAAGATCCTACAACTGCAACATGATATATTCACAATAAAGCAGAATGGCCGTCCTTTACATTCTCTCTACACATCACTGAGAGGGATGTTCGAGAAGTTCTATAGCTTCATGCCTCTTACCGCCACGCCAGAACAGCAGAAGACATACAGGAATGCGACGATGGTGGGTGTGTTTCTCGCTGCACTCGATCCAGAGTATGAGGCAGCACGGTCTCAGATTTTGGCAGACTCGACTATTCCTCCCATGGAGGAAGCCTTTCACAGATTGAGTAGGATCACAGTGCCTTCAGCAGCTGTGACTCAGAATTCCTCAGCCATGGCGGCAAACAGAGGCCGCGGATTTCATCAACAGGGCCGTGGATGTGGACCTCGTGGAAGGGGTGGCCGTACTAGGCCAACATGCACATATTGTCACCGAGTCGGACATAATGAAGACACATGCTATTCGAAGCACGGATTCCCTGCATCTGCACGAGCCACTGAGCAGATAGAACCCCCATCTGCTGCTACCTTGGATCAACGATTTGATGATCTAGTTGCCCGCCTCAGGGGCATCATCCCACCATCTGGTCCAGCACCGACTACAGAGAGTCATACTGCTGCTGCTGCTTCTGCCTCTACATCTACTAGTACTTCAGGTAGTACACTTGCACTCCACAGTAGTAGATCTGATACATTGCCATGGATCATGGACTCGGGCGCTACACATCATCTATGTGGCGACCAGAGTCTACTTACAGGATACACTCAGATCCCTCCAGGACGGACAATAGTGATTGCTAATGGCACGCATTCCCCTATCACGGGTCAGGGGGAGATTAGATTGACATCTTCTATGCAGCTTAAGAATGTCCTACATGCACCGCATTTTTCTATGAATATGTTGTCAATTAGTCAGATTACGAAGGATCTCCATTGTCGAGCTATTTTTGATCCATCTTCTTTGATTTTTCAGGACATCCGTACGGGCAACGTGATTGGTCATGGCTATGAGCAAGGAGGCCTTTACCGTCTGAACCAGACCCCATTTGTCGGAACCACATCCTCTCCTGCTGGACAAGTATCTCCTCTCCTGTGGCATCTGCGTTTTGGTCATTTACCGCTTCAGAAGTTGTGTCGAGTTCTACCCTATGGTCTCTCTCACACACCTATCCAGTGTGAGGCATGTCAGTTGGGAAAGCATCACAGGTCGTCCTTTCCCAGTCGTCCAGGTCGGAGTAGTAACTCCAAATTTGAGTTGTTTCATATAGATGTCTGGGGTCCGAGTCGTGTTCCTGATTATTAGGGACACAGGTTTTATATTGTATTTGTGGATGATTTCTCGAGAGTGTCATGGGTGTTTCTTATGAAAAATAAATCTGAAGCAGGAAATATTATTATCCATTTTCTAAATGAAATTCAGAATGTTTTTTTCCACATCTGTCAAACTTGTAAGAAGTGATAATGCTTTAGAGTTATGCACCCACACTTTGGCCAATTACTACTCCTCAAAAGGGATTGTTGGGAAACGTGAATGAGATAATCTATTCCATAGCCCTAGGCTCTCTTATATAGGAGAGTAGCCTATGGGTAAATTACATAAAGAGATTAACAAGAAAATAAAATAACAAAGAGATACAGTTATTCAATATGCGTCAACACTCCCCCTCAAGATGGAGCATAGATGTCAATCATGCTCAGCTTGGAAGCACACTTCTGAAATGGACCTCGTAACAATGCCTTGGTGAATATGTCTGCAGTCTGGTTCTCTGAAGTAACATGAGATGTGGCAATGAATCCTTTCTGAATCATATCACGTATGAAGTGACAATCCACCTCAATATGCTTGGTCCGCTCATGAAATGCAGGATTGTTTGCAATAAACAAAGCAGCCTGATTATCACATTCCAAGTTCATAGGAAGTGGTACATCTAAGCATAAATCTGTCAGCACCGCTTTCACCCACATCATCTCTGTAGTAGCCTGGGCCATAGCCCTATATTCGGATTCAGCACTAGATCTAGCTACCACAGTTTGTTTCTTGCTCCTCCATGAGACTAGGGCATCTCCAACATAGACAACATACCCTGAGGTGGACTTCCTATCCTTGGGACATCCTGCATAGTCTGCATCTGCGCATGCTGAGATAGAAATCCCCTTTCCTTTCTTGAATAGCAGACCTGCACCTGGAGAAGATTTGAGATATCTAAGTATCATATGTATTGCATCCATATGCACCTGGCGTGGTTGCTCCATGAACTGGCTCACACGGCTCACTGCAAATAATATATCTGGCCTAGTGATAGTGACATATAACAGTTTGCCTACCAGTTCTCTATATCTTCTCCTGTCCACCTCCTCTGTGTCATCATCATACAGCTTCATGCTAGGATCCATTTGTGTCGTAGCAGGTCGACACCCTAGCATACCTGTCTCACTCAGTAGATCTGTAACATACTTCCTCTGTGACATGACTAATCTATACGGATTTCTGGCAAACTCCAGCCCCAGAAAATATCTAAGGACTCCCAGGTCCTTGGTGACAAACTCGGTCCCCAGCCTTTCCTTTGCCTGCTTAATGCCCTGGTCATCATCACCTGTAATCAAGATATCATCAACATAAACCATGATTACAATGATACCTCTCGCCGTCTTCTGTACAAACAAGGAATGATCAGCATTGGAGCGTTTATATCCTTGTTTCTCAAAGAGGTCTGAAAGCTTCTGGAACCATGCCCTGGGGCTCTGCTTAAGCCCATAGATGGCCTTATGTAATCTGCAAACCTTGGAACACTCCCCCTCAACAGCAAAACCTGGTGGTTGTTGCATATAGACTTCCTCCTGCAAGTCTCCATACAGAAATGCATTCTTCACGTCCAGTTGATAGAGTGGCCAATCTCTAGCAACTGCAACTGATAACAGGATCCGTAGAGTGGAATGACGCGCCACAGGGGAGAACGTGTCAAGGTAATCTACCCCATATGTCTGTGTGAATCCCCGTGCAACTAGGCGTGCCTTGTACCCGTCAATGGAGCCATCTGCATTGTGCTTGACTGTAAACACCCATTTGCAACTCACCGGGCTGACATCTGGAGGTATAGGAACCAAACTCCAGGTTCCTCTAGACTGAAGTGCCGCCATCTCTTCTTCCATTGCTAGCCGCCATCTAGCATCCTGCAAAGCATCATGGTGGTTCCGTGGAATGTCCGTAGTTGAAAGGGCCAATGCAAACGTCCTGAAGTCTCCAGATAGCCTCTCAAAAGACACAGCTGCTGATAATGGATATTTGGCACATCTTCTCTTCAGCTTACGTAGAGCGATTGGAACATCCAGATCCTCTGTGTTATCACCATGCTCCTGTAATGCATCCTGCTGAGAAATGTCGTCAGATCCATCAACATTAATATTTTCATTACATACCATAGGCGAGCTAGGTGATGGGTCAGGACCATGAGCTGGAGGAGGCCTGCGGGTGTAATGGAATGGTAGCGGGGATACTAGTGATGGCGGTGGTGGTGGCGGTGGTGGTGATGGTGGCGGTGGTGGTGACTGTGGTGTTGTTTGTGGCAATGGTGATGGTGGTGCCATGAATACGGTATCAGGAGATATAGGTGTTGGCTGCATGTTTCCGGATTCTGAAAAGTACATGTTGGGAAACGCAAATGAGATGTTCTATTCCATAGCCCTAGGCTCTCTTATATAGGAGAGTAGCCTATGGGTAAATTACATAAAGAGAATAACAAGAAAATAAAATGACAAAGAGATACAAAATAGCTTATGCGTCAACACTCCCCCTCAAGATGGAGCATAGATATCAATCATGCTCAGCTTGGACGCACACTTCTGGAATGGGCCTCTAAGTAATACCTTGGTGAAAATATCAGCAGTCTGATTCTCTGATGTGACGTGAGATGTAGCAATGAACCCCTTCTGAATCATGTCACGTATGTAGTGACAGTCGACCTCAATATGCTTGGTCCTCTCATGAAAAGCTGGGTTATTTGCAATGAACAAGGCGGCCTGATTGTCACATTCCAACATCATAGGAAGAGGTATATCAAGACATAGATCTGCAAGTAAGGATTTTACCCACATCATTTCTGTGCTCGCCTGGGCCATAGCCCTATATTCTGATTCAGCACTGGATCTAGCTACTATAGTCTGCTTCTTGCTCTTCCACGAAACTAGAGCATCTCCAACATAGACTACAAACCCTGATGTTGACTTCCTGTCCTTGGGGCATCCTGCATAGTCTGCATCCGCACATCCTGTAACAGAAATCTCCTTTCCTTTCTTAAATAGCAAGCCTGCACCTGGAGATGATTTTAAATATCTCAGAATCATGTGTATGGCATCCATATGGGCCTGGCGTGGTTGCTCCATGAACTGGCTCACACGACTCACTGCAAACTGTATATCAGGTCTAGTGATAGTGACATATAGTAATTTGCCTACCAGTTCTCTGTACCTTCTCTTATCCACCTCTTCTGTGTCATCATCATACAGCTTCATGCTAGGGTCCATTGGTGTCGTAGCAGGTCGACACCCTAGCATACCTGTCTCACTCAGTAGATCTGTGACATACTTCCTCTGTGTCATGACTAATCCATATGGATTTCTAGCAAATTCCAGCCCCAGAAAATATCTAAGGACTCCCAAGTCCTTGATGACAAACTCGGTCCCCAGCCTTTCCTTTGCTTGCTTAATACCTTGGTCATCATCACCTGTAATCAAGATATCATCAACATAAACCATGATTACAATGATACCTCTCGCCGTCTTCTGCACGAACATGGAATGATCAGCATTGGAGCGTTTATATCCTTGTTTCTCAAAGAGGTCTGAAAGCTTCTGAAACCATGCTCTGGGGCTCTGCTTAAGACCATAGATGGCCTTATGTAATCTGCAAACCTTGGAACACTCCCCCTCAACAGCAAAACCAGGTGGCTGTTGCATATAGACTTCCTCCTGCAAGTCTCCATACAGAAATGCATTCTTTACGTCCAGTTGATAGAGTGGCCAGTCTTTAGCAACCGCAACAGATAGCAGAATCCGTAAAGTGGAATGACGCGCCACAGGGGAGAAGGTGTCTAGGTAATCTACCCCATATGTCTGCGTGAAGCCCCGAGCAACAAGGCGTGCCTTGTACCTGTCAATGGAACCATCTGCATTGTGCTTAACTGTAAACACCCATTTGCAACTCACCGGGCTAACATCTGGAGGTATAGGAACCAAACTCCAGGTTCCTCTAGACTGAAGTGCCTCCATCTCTTCTTCCATTGCTAGTCGCCATCTAGCATTCTGCATAGCATCCTGATGGTTCCGTGGAATGGCTGTAGCTGAAAGTGCCATAGCAAACGTCCTGAACTCTCCAGATAGCCTCTCAAAAGATACCGCTGCTGTCAATGGATATTTGGCACAGCTTCGTTTCGGCTTGCGTAGAGCGATTGGAACATCCATGTCATCTGTGTTATCACCGTGCTCCTGTAATGCATCCTGCTGAGAAATGTCGTCAGATCCATCAACATTAATATTTTCATTACATACCATAGGAGAGCTAGTTGACTGGTCAGGACCATGAGCTGGACGCGGCCTGCGGGTGTAATGGAATGGTAACGGGGATACTGTTGATGGCGGTGGTGGTGGTAGCGGTGGTGGTGGTGGTAATGGTGGTAACGGTTGTGATGTTGGTGGTGCCATGAATACGGTATCAGGAGATATAGGTGGTGGCTGCATGTTCCCGGATTACGAAAAATACATAATGGATTCAAAGAATGTAACATCTGCACTGATCATATACCGCCGACGCACAGGGTCAAAACACTTGTACCCCTTTTGAGTTCTGGAGTACCCCACAAAGACACACTTGACAGCCCTAGGAGAGAGCTTGTCAGAGCCAGGCAACAACTGATGGACAAAAGCGACTGACCCAAACACACGAGGAGTAAGAATGAACAGATCCTTGTCAGGATAAATAAGTGAAAAAGGAACCTGTTCATTCACGACAGACGAGGGCATACGATTTATCAGATAACATGCAGTGAGGACTGCATCACCCCAGTAAGAGTACGGAACATGACTCTGGATGAGAAGTGACCTTGTAACATCAAGTAGGTGACGGTGTTTTCTTTCTGCAACCCCATTTTGTTGAGACGTATGAGCACAAGATGTTTGGTGAACAATTCCCTTAGAAGAATAGTAGTTGGCTAGATTGTTGGTGCACAACTCTAAGGCATTGTCAGTTCTTATAATTTTGACCGTAGTGGAAAAAACATTCTGAATCTCATTTAAAAAATGAATAATAATATTTCCAGCTTCAGACTTATTATTCATTAGAAATACCCATGATGCTCTAGAAAAATCATCCACAAATACAATATAAAACCTGTGCCCCTGATGATCAGGAACACGACTCGGACCCCAGACATCGACATGAAACAACTCAAACTTGGAATTACTACTCCGACCTTGACTACTGGGAAAAGATGACCTGTGATGTTTTCCCAACTGACACGCCTCACACTGGATAGGTGTGTGAGAAAGACTATTAGGACTAGACGCAACTTCTGAAGCGGTAAATGACCAAATCGCAGATGCCACATGAGAGGAGATACTTGTTCTGCGGGAGAGGCTGTGATTCCGGCAAATGGGGTCTGGTTCAGACGATAAAGGCCTCCTTGCTCATAGCCATGACCAATCACGTTGCCCGTACGGATGTCCTGAAAAATCAAAGAGGATGGATCAAAAATAGCTCGACATTGGAGATCCTTCGTAATCTGACTAATAGACAATAGATTCATAGAAAAGTGCGGTGCATGTAAAACATTCTTGAGCTGCATAGAGGATGTCAATCTAATCTCCCCCTGACCCGTGATGGGGGAGTGTGTGCCATTGGCAATCACTACTGTCCGTCCTGGAGGAATCTGAGTATATCCTGAAAGTAGACTCTGGTCGCCACATAGATGATGTGTAGCGCCTGAGTCCATGATCCATGGCAATGTATCCGATCTACTACTGTGAAATGCAAGTGTACTACCTGAAGTACTCGTAGAGGCAGAAGCAGAAGCGGCTGCATCAGTATGACTCTCTGTCGACGGTGCTGGGCCAGATGGTGGGATAATGCCCCTGAGACGGGCAACCAGATCATCAAAACATTGATCCAGTGAAGCAGCAGAAGGGGGCTCTATCTGCTCAGCGACTCGTGCAGAGGCAAGAAATCCATGCTTTGAGTAGCATGTGTCCTCAGTATGTCCGATGCGGTGACAATATGAGCATGTTGGCCTAGTGCGACCACCCCTTCCACGAGGGGTACGTCCACGGCCCTGATGATAAAATCCGCGACCTCTGTTGGCCGCCATAGCTGAGGGATTCTGATTCGCTACTGCTGACGGTACTGTGATCCTGCTCAATCTGTGAAAAGCTTCCTCCATGGGAGGAATAGTCGAGTCTGCCAGAATCTGTGAACGTGCTGCCTCGTACTCAGGATCAAGTGCAGCTAGGAACACGCCCACCATCGTCGCATTCCTGTATGTCTTCTGTTGTTCTGGTGTGGCTGTCAAGGGCATGAAGCTATACAGCTTCTCGAACATCCCTTTCAGTGATGTATAGAGAGAATGTAGAGGGCGACCATTCTGCTTGATAGTGAAGATATCATGCTGAAGTTGCAGAATCTTTGTCTCGTTCTTTGCTTGGGAATATGTGGCCGCCAGAATGTCCCACATATCCTTCGTTGTGGGTTGATGGAGAATGTCATTAGCAATCTCAATTGCCAACGTACCAGATAGCCAAACTTTGGCGTATGCGTCATCAGCCTCCCAGGAGGCATAGATTCCAGTCTTCTCAGCAGGCTCTGGTTCGGTAAGAATATGCTTCTTACCGGTAGACTTCATCATGCTCATGAACTGCATTGCCCACAGTTCATAATTGGTACCGTCCATCTTGACAATAGGCGCTGGACCACGGAATGCGCCAATAGATGGGAGATCTGCCTTGCTCTCTGACATATTGAAAAAGGAAGACTGGAACGATTGACAAACACTATGATTTGTCTACAACGACATAAATGGGTTTAGTTGCACGTGTAGACCTCACGCAACTAAACCCATGTTGATGTTCTGGGTCTTAGGGCTGAAAAACCGTGTACCCGCACGGTAGCTACCAGACTTGGCGCACTGGATGCGCAGTAGATCGCTAAGTGCTGTGCACTTAGGGCGCTGGATACGAGCGCTAGATGCGCTGAGATGCTCGGTCAGGCGCCTGGGATGCGCAGATCATGCGCGATATCACGCATTGGACACGCGCGTGTAGGAGAGACGCAGATCACGCAGTGGTGCGCGCCGTATGTGCGCCTGGGTTGCGGCGAAATGCGGCTGTGATGCGCCGCAGATGCGCAGATGTGCGCCTGGATGGGCCGCAGATGTGCTGGAGTGGCACCGATCGGAGAAGGGGGCCCCGCCGCAGATGCGCTTGAGAGGGGCGGCGCCGATCTGCGGAGAGGAGAGAGAGAAAGAGAGGGGGGCCGGTGGGTAGGGTTAGGGTTAGGGTTTCAGGAACTCCGGTCTAGGACCGTCGCTCTGATACCATGTTGGGAAACGCAAATGAGATGTTCTATTCCATAGCCCTAGGCTCTCTTATATAGGAGAGTAGCCTATGGGTAAATTACATAAAGAGAATAACAAGAAAATAAAATGACAAAGAGATACAAAATAGCTTATGCGTCAACAATACATAATAGTTTCAAAAAAATGTAACATCTGCACTGATTATATACCGCCGACGCACAGGATCAAAACACTTGTACCCCTTTTGGGTTCTGGGGTACCCCACAAAGACGCACTTGACAGCCCTAGGAGAGAGCTTGTCAGTACCAGGCGACAACTGATGGACAAATGCGACTGACCCAAACACACGAGGGGTAAGAATGAACAAATCCTTGTCAGGGTAAATGAGTGAAAAATAGGAATCTGTTCATTCAAGACAGACGAAGGCATACGGTTGATAAGGTAACATGCAGTAAGGACTGCATCACCCCAGTAGGAGTACGGAACATGACTCTGAATAAGAAGTGACCTTGTGACATCAAGAAGGTGACGGTGTTTTCTTTCAGCAACCCCATTCTGTTGAGATGTATGAGCACAAGATGTTTGGTGAATAATCCCTTTTGAGGAGTAGTAATTGGCTAGAATGTTAGTGCACAACTCTAAGGCATTATCACTTCTCACAATCTTGACAGAAGTGGAAAAAACATTTTGAATTTCATTAAGAAAGTGGATAATAATGTTTCCTGCTTCAGATTTATTTTTCATTAGAAAGACCCATGACGCTCTAGAGAAATCATCCACAAATACAATATAGAACCTGTGTCCCTGATGATCGGGAACACGACTCGGACCCCAGACATCGACATGAAACAACTCAAACTTGGAGTTACTACTCCGACCTTGACTACTGGGAAAAGACGACCTGTGATGCTTTCCCAACTGACATGCCTCACACTGGATAGGTGTGTGAGAGAGACCATAGGGTAGAACTAGACGCAACTTCTGAAGCGGTAAATGACCAAAGCGCAGATGCCACAGGAGAGGAGATACTTGTCCAGCAGGAGAAGATGTGGTTCCAGCAAATGGGGTCTGGTTCAGTCGATAAAGGCCTCCTTGCTCATAGCCATGACCAATCACGTTGCCCGTACGGATGTCCTGAAAAATCAAAGAAGATGGATCAAAAATAGCTCGACAATGGAGATCCTTCGTAATCTGACTAATTGACAACAGATTCATAGAAAAATGCGGTGCATGTAGGACATTCTTGAGCTGCATAGAAGATGTCAATCTAATCTCCCCCTGACCCGTGATAGGGGAGTGGGTGCCATTGGCAATCACTACTATCCGTCCTGGAGGAATCTGAGTGTATCCTGCAAGTAGACTCTGGTCGCCACATAGATGATGTGTAGCACCCGAGTCCATGATCCACGGCAATGTATCAGATCTACTACTGTGGAGTGCAAGTGTACTACCTGAAGTACTAGTAGAGGCAGAGGCAGAAGCAACAGCATCAGTATGACTCTCTGTAGTCGGTGCTGGACCGGATGGTGGGATAATGCCCCTGAGGCGGGCAACTAGATCATCAAATCGTTGATCCAGTGTAGCCGCAGATGGGGGCTCTATCTGCTCAGCGGCTCTTGCAGATGCAGGGAATCCATGCTTCGAGTAGCATGTGTCTTCAGTATGTCCGACTCGGTGACAATATGAGCATGTTGGTCTAGTGCGGCCACCCCTTCCACAAGGAGTACGTCCACGGTCCTGGTGATGAAAACCGCGGCCTCTGTTGGCCGCCATAGCTGAGGGATTCTGACTCGCAGCTGCAGAAGGCACTGTGGTCCTACTCAATCTGTGAAAAGCTTCCTCCATGGGAGGGATAGTCGAGTCCGTCAAAATCTGTGAACGTGCTGCCTCATACTCTGGATCAAGTGCAGCGAGAAACACACCCACCATTGTCGCATTCCTGTATGTCTTCTGCTGTTCTGGCGTGGCGGTAAGAGGCATGAAGCTATAAAGCTTCTCGAACATTCCTCTCAATGATGTATAGAGAGAATGTAAAGGACGGCCGTTCTGCTTTATTGTGAATATATCATGTTGTAGTTGCAGGATCTTCGTCTCATTCTTCGCCTGAGAATATGTCGCTGCCAGGATATCCCACATGTCTTTGGCTGTGGGTTGATGTAGAATGTCATTGGCGATTTCAATAGCCAATGTGCCAGATAGCCACACCTTGGCATATGCATCATCGGCCTCCCATGAGGCATGAACTCCAGTCTTCTCTGCAGGCTCTGGCTCGGTAAGAATGTGCTTATTACCTGTAGACTTCATCATACTCATGAACTGCATTGCCCACAGTTAATAGTTCGTACCATCCATCTTGACAATGGGCGCTGGACCACGAAATGCGCCCATAGATGGGATATCTGCCTTGCTTTCTGACATACTGGAGATGGAAGTCTGGAGTGACTGAGAGACGATAATCTTTGTCTACAATGACATAGACGGGATTAGTTGCGTGTGTAGACGTCAAGCAACTAACCCCATGTAGATCAAGATGTGTTTTGGGGCTTAGGGCACGTAGGTACGTGCAAGGGGCACGCGCGCACGCAACTGGGGTTGCACAGAAGATCAGGCCGGTTGCAGGCGCTATTGCGTGCACTGGCGCACGCTGTCGCACAGCGCGTAGAGGTGCGAGGCGCGTAGGAGTGCGCACAGTCACGCAGAGGCGCGCGAGGAGTGCGCGTAGGAAGGCGCACAGTCGCGCAGAGGTGCGCGAGGCGCTCTAAGCACTAGAGGCGCGCTAAGCGCAGAGACGCTATGCGCACAGTCGCGCACAGTTGCGCAGAAACTCTATGCGCACAGTCGCGCTAGGCGCGAGGTCGAGGTCGATGCGCTATGCGCAGGGGCACCGCAGGCGCGCAGGTCGGAGACGATCGCCGATGAAGATCGCCGATCGGCTGAGGTGGGCGGCACCGAGTAGAGAGAGAGAGAAGAGAGGCCGACGGGTGGGGTGGGTTAGGGTTAGGGTTTCGAGAACTCCGGTCTAGGACCGTCGCTCTGATACCATGTTGGGAAACGTGAATGAGATAATCTATTCCAGAGCCCTAGGCTCTCTTATATAGGAGAGTAGCCTATGGGTAAATTACATAAAGAGAATAACAAGAAAATAAAATAACAAAGAGATACCGTTATTCAATATGCGTCAACAGGGATTATTCACCAAACCTCTTGTGCGCATACATCTCAACAGAATGGGATTGCTGAAAGAAAACACCGTCACCTTCTTGATGTCACAAGATCTCTTCTTATACAGAGTAATGCTCCCTACTCCTACTGGGGTGAGCATGTTACCTAATCAACCGTATGCCCTCATCTGTCTTGAATGAACAGATTCCTTTTTCACTCATTTATCCAGACAAGGATTTGTTCGCTCTTAATCCTCGTGTGTTTGGGTCAGTCGCATTCGTCCATCAGTTGTCGCCTGGTACTGACAAGCTCTCTCCTAGGGCTGTCAAGTGTGTCTTTGTGGGGTACTCCAGAACTCAAAAGGGGTACAAGTGTTTTGATCCTGTGCGTCGGCGGTATATGATCAGTGCAGATGTTACATTTTTTTTAATCTGTTATGTATTTTTCAGCATCTGGAAACATGCAGCTACCACCTATACCTCCTGATGCCATATTAATGGCACCACCACCACCATTGCCACAAACAACACCACCGCCACCACCACCGCCACCGCCACCACCACTGCCACCGCTAGTATCTCCACTACCATTCCATTATACCCGCAGGCTTCCTCCAGCTCATGGTCCTGACCCGTCAACTAGCTCGCCTATGGTATGTAATGAAAATATTAATGTTGATGGATCTGACGACATTTCTCAGCAGGATGTATTGCAGGAGCATGGTGAGAATACAGATGATTTGGATGTTCCAATTGCTCTACGCAAGCCGAAGAGAAGCTGTACCAAATATCCATTATCAGCAGCCGTGTCTTTTGAGAGGCTATCTGGAGACTTCAGGACGTTTGCATTGGCACTTTCAGCTACAGACATTCCACGGAATCATCATGATGCTTTGCAGGATGCTAGATGGCGGCTAGCAATGGAAGAAGAAATGGCGGCACTTCAATCCAGAGGAACCTGGAGCTTGGTTCCTTTACCTCCAGATGTCAGCCCGGTGAGTTGCAAATGGGTGTTTACAGTGAAGCACAATGCAGATGGTTCCATTAAAAGGTACAAGGCACGCCTGGTTGCACGTGGCTTCACACAGACATATGGGGTAGATTACCTTGACACATTCTCTCCTGTGGCACGTCATTCCACTCTACGGATCCTGTTATCAGTTGCAGTTGCTTGAGACTGGCCACTTTATCAACTGGACGTGAAGAATGCATTTCTGTATGGCGACTTGCAAGAGGAAGTCTATATGCAACAATCACCTGGTTTTGCTGTTGAGGGGGAGTGTTCCAAGGTATGCAGATTACATAAGGCCATCTATGGCCTTAAGCAGAGCCCCAGAGCATGGTTTCAAAAGCTTTCAGATCTTTTTGAGAAACAAGGATATAAACGCTCCAATGCTGATCATTCCTTGTTTGTACAGAAGACGGCTAGAGGTATCATTGTAATCATGGTTTATGTTGATGATATCTTGATTACAGGTGATGATGAGCAGGGCATTAAGCAGGCAAAGGAAAGGCTGGGGACCGAGTTTGTCACCAAGGACTTGGGAGTCCTTAGATATTTTCTGGGGCTGGAGTTTGCTAGAAATCCATATGGATTAGTAATGTCACAGAGGACGTATGTTACAGATCTATTGAGTGAGACAGGTATGCTAGGGTGTCGACTTGCTACGACACCAATGGATCCTAGCATGAAGCTCTATGATGATGACACAAAAGAGGTGGACAAGAGAAGGTACAGAGAACTGGTAGGCAAACTACTGTATGTCACGATCACTAGACCTGATATATCATTTGCAGTGAGTCGTGTGAGCCAGTTCATGGAGCAACCACGTCAGGCCCATATGGATGCAATACACATGATTCTGAGATATTTAAAATCATCTCCAGGTGCAGGCTTGCTATTTAAGAAAGGAAAGGAGATCTCTATCACGGCATGCGCTGATGCAGACTATGCAGGATGCCCCAAGGACAGGAAGTCCACATCAGGATTTGCAGTCTATGTTGGAGATGCTCTAGTTTCGTGGAGAAGCAAGAAACAGACAGTGGTAGCTAGATCCAGTGCTGAATCCGAATACAGGGCTATGGCCCAGGCTAGCACAGAAATGATGTGGGTGAAATCTTTACTTGCAGATCTATGTCTTGATATACCTCTTCCTATGATGTTGGAGTGTGACAATCAGGACGCCTTGTTCATTGCAAATAACCCAGCCTTTCATGAGAGGACCAAGCACATTGAGGTTGACTGTCACTACATACGTGACATGGTTCAGAAGGGGTTCATTGCTACATCTCACGTCACATCAGAGAATCAGACTGCTGATATTTTCACCAAGGCATTACTTCGAGGCCCATTCCAGAAGTGTGCGTCCAAGCTGAGCATGATTGATATCTATGCTCCATCTTGAGGGGGAGTGTTGACGCATATAGATTAACTGTACCTCTTCGTTATTTTATTTTTCTGTTATCCTCTTTATGTAATTTACCCATAGGCTACTCTCCTATATAAGAGAGCCTAGGGCTTATGGAATAGAACAAGTCATTGGTTTTTTCCCAACACAATTAAAGATGGTTTTGGTGAATTTTGAGTTTCTATGCAGAAGATACATGTCTGTGAAGTTTGAATTTTGGCTTTGTATTTTGAGTGTACAGGGCACATTGTGCATTATTTTTATGTGAAATAATTTTTGTATTTTCTATGCATTTTTATCTACAACTTTCATGTACAAAGTTTATTGATTTGATGTATAAATAATAAAGAATAAAATAGATCCCAAGTTGGACTTATTGTTCAGTTGAAAATTATGGTTTTATTATATTTTTGGCGCCTATCTCCCGCTACTTTATTCCTTATCGATCCAGTCATCATGATGCCCAGGTCTTGGGGTTTAGGGTCATTCAATACCTACGGTTTTTATTTCTTTTTCTTTTCTTTTCTTTATTTTTTATTTTAGCTTTAAACATAATATTTTATATAATATTTACACTATTAATAATAAAGGTTATTTTATGTAAAATAATGATATGTACACGAATTTAGCTAGGGTTTAAAGGCCAAAATGAAAGAAAAAAGGTAATGAAATGGAGATTCATCACCTTCCCTGGAGCAAGTGAGCCTGAACTCAAGAGGTTCATGAGTCTAGGGAGGTCTAGCAATTGAGGGGACTTCTGAAGACGATCTCTTTAAAAGGTTCAATGATAAATTCAAGGAGTCCGAATAAAAATACCTCGAACTAGTCATCTTCTATGTCAAGAGGATTGTATATGAACACGAATATCAAGGAGAATCTATGCACTACGGGCATGTAAATGTGCGGAGAAAGCTCAAAAATTCAAACACAATGCAAACTTATGTATTCTCCAACTGAATACATGAAGACGATAAAGGTTCGATCGAATTATCTTGTCAATTTTAATTGGTGGTTGTGGAGAAGAGAGACAAAATGAGATATCTATTCCATAGGGCTAGGGTCTCTTATATAGAGAGAAAAATCTATAGAGTACAAGAGGAAAAATACATAAATACCCCTGAGGGGTTACGGAACCCGAAGGGTTAAAGGTTATGGAACCCGAAGGGTTAAGGGTTACGAAACCTGAATGGTTACAAACATAATTGTAATATAATAATTCTAACACTCCCCCTCGAGTTGGAGCATCATATCTGCTTCCTTGGAAGAGCCTTTGTGAGGATGTCTGCAAAATGTAGTTCAGTGGAGATGTATGGAGTGCTGATTCGTCCTTCTCGTACTGCATCACGAATAAAATGGCAATCAACTTCAATGTGTTTTGTCCGCTCATGGAAAACTGGATTTGTGGCGATGTACGTGGCAGACTTGTTGTCGCAATATAAGGGTACAAGAGTGGCCACTGACATGCCAAGTTCTGTTAGGAAAGAAACAAGCCATGTGATCTCACATGTGGCCTGAGCCATTGCCCTGTATTCTGCTTCTGCACTGGATATGGATACCACTGTCTGCTTCTTGCTTCGCCAAGTGACAAGATTATCCCCAACAAACATGGCGTATCCCGTAGTGGATCGACGGTCCTCAGGAGAGCTAGCGTAGTCCGAATCTGTATAGGCAGATATATTAGTGTGTCCATTCACCCCATAGAAAAGTCCACGTCTGGGAGATTCCTTCAAATATTGAAGGATCAAAAGAACATCCTGCTAGTGACTGTAAAGATGCTTCTCCATATGTTGACTGGCTCTGCTCAAAGCATATGATATATTTGGCCTCGTAACAGTGAGATAGAGTAGTTTTCCCACTAAGCTTCTGTATCATGTTGCATCCTCAAAAGGTGGATCAGTAAATGCTAAATATTTTCTCACTTCTGCAGGGATGCTAGGTGGTTTGCATCCAAGATGTCCTGCCTCAGTCAGAATATCGAGGCAATACTTTCACTGTGAAAGATGGAGCCCTCTGTAGTGCGTATTACTTCGATGCCAAGAAAATAACGAAGTTGGCCGAGATCTTTCGTGACAAAGACCTTCTGGAGGAAGGCGTTGGTCTCATGAATACCATCTACATCGTCTCATGTGATAACCATATCATCAACATAGACAACAAGGATGATCGTGCCAGTAGACCGTCGTCTAACAAAGACAGAGTAGTCATATGTTGTCATCTGAAAACCAAGTGTGTTGATCTCCGTAGTGAGCTTGTCAAACCATGCCCTTGGCTTTGCTTCAGGCCATAAATGGCCTTCCGTAGTCGACATACATGCTCCCCCTCGACTACATACCCTGGCGGTTGCATCATGTAGACCCCATCCTCAAGATCACCATAAAGAAAGGCATTCTTCACATCAAGTTGATAAATGGGCCAAGCCTTGTTGGCAGCAACAGAGAGAATGGTACGTATCGACCCATTCTGGCAACAGGCGAGAAGGTCTCAAAATAATCAACTCCAAAAGTTTGTGTGAAACTTTTGGCAACAAGTCTGGCTTTCAATCTGTCAATAGAACCATCAGGCGATTGTTTGGTCGTGAAGACCCATCGACAAGCCATAGGGCGAACTCCTGGGGGGCACGGCACAAGATCCAACGTGCCCTGAGAGGTAAGTGCATCCATCTCCTCGTCCATGTCCTGTCGCCAACCACGATCTTGCATTGCACTGAAATGATCTCTTGGGATGGTAATAGCATTCAGAGCATATGCAAATCTCTTATCACGGCTAGATAAACCATCTGTAGAAGTAAAATGTGACATGAGGTGATATGTACATTTCCTTTTTTGCTTGCGTAGAGCTATTGGAAGCTCCCGGGTACATTTGGGACTACAGTGGTGGGAGCACTCGAAATGGTCATATCATCCTGCATAAAAGGGACAGGCAAAGGTACAAACACTGGTGTAGAAGGTATAGAGGTACGCTGGCGAGTATAGACGATTGGTGGAGGGAGGTCCAGAGGAATGTCACTCACAGTCTGTGTGAAATAACTTGTTTGTTCAAAGAAGGTGACATCAACAGATGCATAGTATCGACATCCAACAGGATCATAGCAACGATAACCTTTATGGGTATGAGAGTACCCAAGAAAGACGCATTTGATGGCACGAGAGGATAATTTGTCAGCTGCATGAAAGTTATGAACATATGTAATACAACCAAAAATTTGCAGTGGTATAGGAAAAAGGAGACTCGGTAGGATAAAGTAAGGAAAATTGAGTTGCCCCTTTGAGAACAGATGAAGGAACACGATTGATGAGATACACTGCAGTAAGGATAGCATCTCCCCAATATTGTTTAGGAATACTCATTTGACTAAGAAGAGATATGGCGACATTTAGCAAGTGTCAGAGTTTGCTCTCAGCTATACCATTCTGTTGTGAGGTATATGGACATGATGTTTGGTGAACAGTTCCTTGGGATGCAAAGAAAGAAGTCAAGTCATGTTGGGTTAACTCAATAGCATTGTCGGTACGAATGATCTTAACAATGCTAGAAAAGTAAGTTTTACATATTGAAAGAAATTTCTGACAATTTGATTAATCTCCGAACGCTCCTTTATTAGATAGACCCAAGAAGATCGACTGTAATCGTCAACGAAAACTATAAAATAGCGATGACCACTTCATGTGTGGATCGGACAAGGTCCCCAAACATCACAGTGAACAAGATGAGAAGCAACAGTACTACGAGACTCAGTACGAACAGGAAACGAAGTTCGATGGTGTTTTCTGAACTCACATGCCTCGCACTGAAAGGGCTTCAGAGCAGAGAGTTCAGGAAACATCATGGAGATGGCCTTGGCAGAGGGATGCTCAAGGCGCAGATGCCATAGGAGTAGATCTTCGGAGATAGATGCAACACCAACAAAATTGGAGTATGAGGGTATGACAAGGTAATATTGGCCGTTCTTCTCATGACCTCCACCAAAAATCTGCCTCGTCCGGATGTCCTGAAAATAACAAGACTCATCAAATATCACACGACAATGAAGCTCAACACAAAGCTTGTGAACTGACAACAAGCTAAGAGGAAAATCAGGAGCACAGTGAACCCCTGAAAGTCAGAGCTTGGAAGAGAATTCCATAGTTCCGACTGTAGTAATCTGTGATTGAGTCCCATTAGCGACTCGAACTGACTTCACAGAGGTAGATGGTATGTAAGAGGTGAGCAGACTACCTTCTCCAGTGAGATGAGTAGAGGCGCCGGAATCAATAATCCAAGATGGAGTAGGAGCGATAGCAGAGTTGGCTATTGTACCTGAAGAAGTGGCCAAAGCAGCAGTTGTAGTGTTACTAGTGGTGGTAGGCCCTGGAGTCTGAAGGATCTGCATTAGGCGGGAGTAATATGCATCATTAAGATGAACAGTCTTGCCATTGGAGGTAGGCGATGCCTCTTCCACATCATAGGCATCCTCATAAGCATTATTGTGTGATAAGAAGGTACGCCAAACTTCTGCCAGCATCGTTCAGTCAGGTGGTTCCACCTACCACAGTGAGTGCATGGAGCAGTAGAGTCTCGCCCACGACCATGACCAAAGTCACGGCCTCGTCCAGATTCTGGTCCACGACTTGGATCACGACCGCGTCCTCCTCGCAAGCCGTATCTGCCTCCTCGCCTAGGTGAGGCGATGTGTGCAAAGTTCTCTGTTGAAGGTAAGATGAGAGGTCGGGCATCGGATGTCTCGAGCTCCTCAAGTCGGCCAAAGATGACCTTCATTGTTGGTAGTATGTCTGATATAATAAATTGCTCTTTTGCTGCATGGTATCTAGAATGCAGGCCATCAAGAAAGCGGTATACCTGCCAGTCAGAACGCTCTTGTATTTGTTTGGTGCAACATGAGGGCTGGAATATTGCAAGCTCCTCATACAGGCTGGATAGATGCCTGTAGTACTCGATGAGGGAGGAACCACCGTGAGATGCCGACTAGATTCGCCTGTAAATGTCTGCAAGGCGTGACTTCTTCTTCTTCTGGGAGTATGTTTGCTCGAGATCCTCCCACATTTCCTTGGCCGTATTTTTGTAAAGAAGGTTTGAGGCAATGTGAGCCTCAACACTGTTGGTCATCCAGTCGATAACCAAATAGTTGTCAGTCTGCCAATTGTCGTATTCTTTGTCCTTTTCATCTAAAGGATCTTTAGTCAAAATGTAGAGTTTCCTCTGACCACCAATGAACACCATAAAAGATCGAGATCAAAGCACGTAATTTTCTGTACCCTTGAGTTTGATAGTAGCCCTTGGCCACAAGGGCTTTGTCTCGGTAGAAGAAGGCGCCATGGTGGTCTTAAAATAGAAAGACGATCCTGTGATCAACTAAGGATGCATATAAGAGCTAAAAAATGCCCTAGAACTCACGTTTGCCCTTGAAGAAGGGCTGAAAACCATCAACGGACAACAGATCTGGATTCTTGGAAGCGGTCCATGATGAGTTTTGGATCTCCAAAGAGTCCTACGGTACCTGTGGAGGGTAGCTGTGGGGCTGACGACCTTCGTAGGAGGTCCTGAAAGCGTAGGGTAGCACTAACGGGAGGACTGTTGCATTGGAGGCGCTTGGAGGGCCTTGCGCGGGGCCCTAATTCAGGGAAGATGGCCCGCGCAGGCTTTTGCGAGACTTGAAGGTGGCGGTGGGGATTTTTGGTCAGGACCCCGGTCTAGGACCGTTGCTCTAATACCATGTGGAGAAGAGAGATAAAATGAGATATCTATTCCATAGGGCTAGGATCTCTTATATAGAGAGAAAACCCTACAGAGTACAAGAGGAAAATACATAAATACCCCTGAGGGGTTACGAAACCCGAAGGGTTAAGGGTTACGAAACCCGAAAGGTTATAAACATAATTGTAATATAATAATTCTAACAATAATAATTCTAATCGATGAGTTCATTACACACATGGTGTCGCCTTATGCTCAACGGTGCTCCTGTATGATCCCAATCGATGAGGTGATCTACTCGGGCCGTCTGGTTTCAATATCACACCTTAAAGTAGACACACATGGTTACACAACCGAAATGTACACTAAGGTCGAAGGCCAACCCTTGCAGCTCCCAAGCCTACGAAAGTCGGACCTGGAGACTTAAGGGGCAAGTACAGGGATTTGGGCTCTAACCTTAATATTCGTGTCCTTGCCCACTCTGTCTGGAGGTAAGTACATTTGTAAAATGAGAGCTTTATGCACCCGTAAAATAAGTGTTCATTTTATTCCGATTGTTTTTGTCAACTTGCATCAATTCAGTCCCCATTTTAATGGATGATTATCACTGATATTATTTGAGCACAAAATACACGCCTACCGTTCAATCCCTTTTTCCTTTTAGACGGGTTATAAATCAAGATAGGAACATGAAAACAAAACACAAACGAGAAACTTTGATGTATGCTCAAGTAAGAATATACTTACAATGATTCTCAGCACTCTCCACTCTCCATGTGTTATACTGGTCTGAATTTAAAAATTTGCACTGAATGCATGCAAGTCGGAAAAATCATACCTAAACAAAATACTATTACCGGGGGAGCATCGGATTTGTATTTGAGCTAACTGTACGTGTTTATGTGCATCTTTTTAATCTTTCAAGAAAGATGTGATCAATGAATATATGTGCTCTATATTACGAGGGCCACAAATAATTTTGAATTTGAATTTTTGAATGCAATTTGAGTCGTAATATGCATATCCTAAATATTGCTACTCAAGTCGAGAAACACTCTCAACACAACCATACAAGTAAAAATAAAAAGTAGTGTCATAAATCTCTTTTACATGCGATCTTTCAAACAAAAGACACTGCAATTAAATAAGTTATTACAAAAATAATTAATTACAAAAATTAATACGCTAATGACATGGAATGAAATGAAATTATTAATCTAATTAACCTATCTCTCTCAAAAAAATTATTTGTAGTGACCCTCCTCTGCTCAAGCTCCACTTCCGCTTTTTTTTTCTCGCAGAGTCGTTCCACGGGCCCTGGTTAAAACAAAAAGTGGTTAGCCATTTTGAAGATATAGAATTAATCAAATTAATAATTTATGCACAACATATGGAATAAAACAAACAAGGGGAAAACTTAATTTAAATAAGTCAAATTTCACTTAATCTCAATAAATAGATTTAATTAAACAATCTAAACAAGATATGTCTCCGGCAACAATGCCATTTGACGAAACGATTTGGTCGAAAGCCACAAGTTTGAATATGTGGATGATTTTTAACTTGGTAAGTATACCAAGATCGAACACGTGGACACATGAATAAATTATCTGATTAGAATTCATATCAAGTGATTAAAGTACTCTAAGAATTTATTCAAACTAAGGATGCAAAAATGCACATGAAATGATGCAGAAATTTTTTTAGTTGAATATTTTTTATGCAGATGAAATTATGCAATTATGCAGAAATTATGAGACACATGCAACTGGACCTACAGAACAATCAATCACAATTTAGCTCCCGACCTCAATGTTTTATCAATTAATATTCGTAAGCTCCCAATGTCCCAAAGTGAAGCACAGATTAATTTTCAATTTCAATACATGCCATTTTCTAATTAAATTCGGATTATAAGTTGATCAGCTCATGTGTTGGATCCCTAAGTAGTGAAGATATCAGGACATATAAATTAAATCATGTCAAAAAGGGTTCTGAATAGCATAGACATAACATAGACAGATTCAAGGCAATAAGGGATTCATTTCATCAATTAAGCTCATTAACAAGCAATTCTTAATCCAACAAGTTCAGGTTTAAAAAGGAAGGGATTTCTCTGAATTTTATTGCAATTTCCATAAGTCACAACAGAGAGTTGAATATGTAGAATTTAAGAGCATAAAACTTGCTATCAAACGAGACTGATTTCGTAAATTTTGGAGCTACGGTTCACGAGATATTAATCCACAAATATATGCGCGTGGAAAAGATGCTGATCAAAGGCGGGGTCTACTGTTGGAAGGCTTGGATCTAGTTTTTTGTGAACCAAACAATCCCTAGTTATCGTGCTGAATTAGGGTTTCATCAGAAACCCTAAAACTCTCTGATTTGAATAAATATCGAACATAAAAATAAGAATAAATCCACGATCATAATAGAATCTTCAAGAACGAAAAATCTAGAATCGAATATGCTCTGGTACCTTGTAGAGAACAATGAATGTGAAAGCGTATCAAAGATAAAGGAATATAAAACATGGAAGAACACCGAGATTTTATGTGGAACCCTACTCCATAAAGAGCGGGATGACACTACAGGAGAACCGTCTCAACGGATCAATGTTTCCATATTGATCTCTCTCCCTCTCATTTGTTACAATGGGTGTCGAGCTTCTTATATAACTCCACCAGAATGATTGACTTCCACTCACAATAGATGTGGGACTAAACCAGTGGATATGATAATTGGACTCTGGAGGGATCCAATTACCCATTTAAGACATGATGCATACTCTAACATGTTCTTTTTCTCGTCTTCTCAACCAAATCCTATTCTACCATTTTCGTAACTGTTTCCCCCTTGAGCTGATCATTTTCTACCTCAGAACAACCTATCTTTGAGTTTGATCGAGTCCGGTCAAGCTCGTTGTGAATATCCTCTCCATTCCACCATCAATAGAGGATCCGCTGACTTTCCACCATTAAATTTGGTATGCATTATTTGTTCATTTGTAGTTATAGTCTAGGGCGTGACAAAAAAGACTGCAGAATTTTCAGTCTTTGAAGCATTTGTTTTTGTTATTCGTATAGCTCACTGTTGAAGTTGCTTAGTCATTCGTGATTTCATATGAAAAAAATGGCGAGTTGATCGGTAAGTAGTAGTATCTATTCGGTTAAATGGGGTGTGTAAGTTTCGAGAGAGAATTCTGTAGGCAATATGTCTAATCAAAATCTACATACTGATTTAAATTAAATCTCAGTTCGACTTGTATTCTAAAATTGAATCAATATAAAAGTTATCTGAATTTACATGTGTTTTGGGTCACATTTCTGATTCCTCGGACATAGCATACTTCAAACTCCTCACAACTTGAGTTGAGGTATGTCTGATTTGAAGGATTAAGAAACATCCCACGCATATACATTGGTTCTGTACATAAAGATTTTCTTTGTTTTCTTTTGATGAATTTATTTCTGAGTTGATTTTTTGAGTGTAGAAGATAAAAAGTTAAGTGGTGCAGATAGGATCTTCATTTGATAGAAACATTGTGATTGAGATTTATTGAATTGATTGATTCTGTACTTTCTTTGAAGTCCATTTGATTGGGATTAATCTGAATTTGAAAATGTGTAGAAGTGCTTTCCAACAGGTAGCATTTTAGGACTTCAATTCAGTAGTAGCTATTTGTTGGGTAGAATTAGATGCTGTATCTTGTATGTTTATATTTAAATCACGTTCATGTAAGGTTGGTGTAGAAGCTACTCCTTAGACCATTAATATTCTAATGCATAATGTGATTTGAATATAAATAAAAATAAATAGTTCTTGACAGTCATCATAGTTTAACTTGGATAACCTGCACGCGTTTTGAATTTGTCTTGACTTGTATTTATCATCTAACGTGTAATTTGTTATGAATATATGGATATGTGGGTCATTTGGAGATAAATTATTTGTAGAAGCACTTTAATTAGAAGGTAATTCATCATTACTTTCGGAAACCCGTATCTTTACACGCCCTCATTAGTGACTGGACATGAGTTGAGGAATTGGTCCTTGTCCACTCAGGAGAATACCAGAATTCACATGCATTTGAGATATGGTACGGAGTCGTGTCATAATGGAACTTGAATAGAAAAAAGTACTCAATCCTTTGATTTCCATTGGATGATAGCTGATAGATCTTGTTTGGAGAGTGATTGAAGAACCCGTGGTACTAAAAGATGTTGCTACAAAAATGTTAATGTTAGTTGGTCTCCCTAACATAACAACCACCTAAAATGGTTCTAGTTTAAAAGCAAACTCCATTTCTGATTTTTACACAACGTTTCTTGTCATACCATTCTCCACTGCACTTTAGTGAACAGTAATTAAAACATTAGATTTTAGTAAGCAAACCACGGAGATATAGTTTGAAAATGGATAATGATGATTGGATTCGAACATCTGCATTTTGATTTACATCATTAGAATAATCACTGTTAAATATCTGATTATGTGAATTGTAGATCGGATCTAATGTGTTTCGTTGCAGATTTCAGGTTTACTTTGGATTAATTATTATTTGAGATAACAATTGCAAAATATTTGGTGGATAGACATTGCTGAACTCTCACAAAGTTCCTCATAACTTCTCTTCTTTTCCAAGTTTTGAAAAGTTTCGACTTATATTCAAATTAATCTTTCTGAAAATCTAAGAACTAAGCTTTCCAACTCAACCCAGTCATCTCTGAGTTTGAAACTTTGAATCCATATACCAAGTATATATAAAAGGAAAAAAATGTTTATAGCATGCAACTTCGAGTTGCGAGAATAAAACCACAAATAAACTAAAGCTTGGTTTTATGCTTAACTATGTATTCAACATGAGATAAATTCGTCAATGGTTCCATTTTAAATGCATGGACAACACACATTCCTGTCCATTATGTTCATGTTACCACCAATGTCACTTAATGCTCAGTTCCTTTCCTCATTACAGTACTAATATTCCTGTCTACTGTGTTCATGTTTCTAAGGTTTCTCTTCTGAACGCTGCATTACCATGAAATGAACAGCATCTCACAATTTGGATTTACGTAAGCTTAGTTACTAGGACTCGGAGTTGGTTAATTTCTTGTATAAAATGTTGGTCATAGTTGGAGACCGCTGCTTATTTGCTAATTTTCAAATGTATAAATCCTGAAATGTGGTTTTGTTTTTGCTAAAGAGCTAACTTGCATCACTGTATGCATGTTGCAGCTCAGTGAGATTCGGAAGTTCAACAGCCACCTCGTCATCATTGGGAAGCCAAAACTTGACTGCAAGGAGGATCCAGATGCTGAAGCAGAGGAAGATGATGCTGATAACATTGATGAATCTGATGCTGAGGAGTTTGAGCAAGAAACCGGTTAAGTAAGCCAAAACTTGACTGCAGGGGGGGGGGTTCCGGATGCTGAAGCAGAAGAAAATGATGCTGATAACATTGATGAATCTGAGACCAACAAGTTTGTGTAAGAAACTGATTGTGTCCATCATCGTACAACTGCTTTGCAACTTGGATGATGATTGTACCCACAAAATTTTTTAGTCTTCATTTGCATAGACAATCTATTGGAAAATTTGCCATGTGCTTTTGATATCAAACAACTTTCATCTTGAAAGATCCTTAAAAAGTATCTATACTGTTTCTTACACTAATGTCTTCATAAACGCAGTTTGCTCTATTTTTCAAAAATTACGTATACAGTCTCATGTTTACTCTCTATACATAAATGCCATTTGTTATTCTTAACGTTAACAAATTTTTTATTATTACTACGTTCATGCCTCGATACTTGTCTTCATCTTCTTTTCTCTTTTTGCACATGAACCATTTCATTTTCTCCTCCACCTTGAAGGCCGTTCTTTTGGGAACATGGATAATCCAGGGATTTCCTCTTATATCCTAGAATATCCTTATGCCAGGCATGATTATTATTCTTCCATATTCCACAACTATTTCACTTTTCCGTATCTATCATCTTTAAATAATGAATATTAGTTATATCCCGTTCACATTACCTATTCCACTTCAGCAATAACTACAAATTTGGTGGTTCTTTATCGTCCAAAGTTAGAAGCTCTAGATTCACAAAGGTGCAGTCCACGTGCTCATTGAGCTCTTCTACGTTAGAAATAACTCTAGCTTTGGTGCCATCAATGTCTCTATTTGAATACAATCGCCCTTGATGCTAATCTATACCTTCTCGATATCATGGTTGAACACTGCCTTTGTTATCACTGGAAAAGGGTCGTCTGAGAATGATCGTGGCATGAGATAACCATAAAGGTTATCGATGTCTAGCATAATGAAGTCCACGTGAAATTAGAGTCCCTGAATGGTTACGAGAACGTCCTCGAAGACTCCTCTGTTCCTCTTAACTGATTTATCAACAAATTGAAGGGATTGTTTTGCTTGGTTATAGAGGTTTTAACTTGATGTTGTCGACCACAGAGGAAGCCAACATATTGATGGAGGAGCCACTATCTAAGAGTGTATGGTCAAAGTCGTGCTTGATATCTCGCATCTGATAAGGTTGGTTCCTCTATCTTCTTGTTTCTTTGGAAGAATGTTCTTGAGTGCATTGACCGACACCATGATGAGAATATGTTTTTAACTGCTAGTGGTTTCTACCCCTCTTTTTCTTGGTAGGTGTACTTTTCATCTTTAGGTACTTCCACGGAGGCAAAACATATGCCATTATGATTCTAATAACGAGAGCTCAATTTTAAAGTATTTATAGGTTCTTCTAGTTCTTCAACAAAAAAGTTCTTTTTTTTATCAACTACCTTCCTAGAGTGAAATTCTTTATGGAAATGTATCTCTGCACATTAGATTCTACTTGTACATAGTAGGAGGTAGAAGAACTATTCTTAGTGTTTAAGATTATGTTTATGACATAGATGTCTTCTATAAGGTTACCATCTGGCTCGTCATCGTCCATCTTGGTACCTCCGAGCTTTATCGCCTTCTTAAAATTTTGAGTTTTGTTGACTTTTTTTTTGTAAATTTTCATTAGTTCCTCTTCTTCCTCAGCATCTCCAATTGCTTCAGTACAACCATTATTATCATAGTCATCAAGTGGCTCGCATGTATGTTCACTTTATGCATCCTCTAGTTGCTTTCTTTCCATGGCTTCATAGAGACATAAAGTTAGATAAACAAGGCATATATGAACTTTTTGCTATGCCTATCTGGAGTAGAATGTTGTACTTGTAGGGACTTTTTTTCATACTATTCAGTTTCTGAATTACTTGAGAAAAAAATGGTAGTGGTGGTCTTTCTGCTGGTGATGTTTAACAACTGATTTTTGATTTACTCCACATCTCTCTTATACTGCTTCTTTCGTTCATCTATGAAATCGACAAAGGCTTCCGAGGTTCGAATGGAGAGAGGGAGCGGCGAGGGTGATTGTGGCAGCGAGGGAGAGAAGGCCATCGAGTTTGGTGATTGCATGGCCATTGTTATTGGAAGGGGAGACATGGACACTAGGTCAGGAGACGGGGTTCGAGGATGCTGAGATGGATGAGTTGGCGGGGGAAGGTGTGGAGCCTGTTGAAGAAGAAGAATCAACCTCTAAAGGCCAAAAGCGGGGAGGTTTTTGGGTGCTTCGGTTGTGGCATTGGAGATCATCTTTCCAAGACCTGGTCGATTACTAAGCAGTTGTGCTTCTGGTGCGTTCGCCTGAGTCATCATCGGAAGGACTGTTTAGTTAGGGGGTCCTAGTCGAAGGAGGCTCCATTGGTATGCAAGACCATCATAGAATTGGAGGTCCCTCGGGAGTTTGTGTAAGATGAGGCATTGGGTTCTCTTCTACTATGGTTCTCTAAGGAGGCAACAACGGAGTAGCCTTTGGATGGGCTCGTGGTGTGGGAAGAGGTTGTGAGAGAGAGTTGAGAAGGATCTGAGAGAGGTTGAGCATGGCAAGGGAGTGCAACACTGTATCAATGTGATGTCTATCGGGAGGGTTGCTTTGCATGAGGAGTTTGTCATCAGATGGGGCAAAGGGGGTGATTGTTGGAGCCTTGGAGGTTGACTTACCGCCAGAGTTGAGGGGGCAGGATTTGGTGGCAAAGACCGCGCTTTTGGGTGGTGGTTTGGGAAGCGGTGATCCGTTGTGGAAAACGAAGGGTTCCCTTGAGGGGTCGAAAGGTGGAGGTGCTATGGGAGGCCTTAGAGCATATTCGAAAGGTGGTAGAGTTGTGCTGCTATGCTATGCGGTCGGGTGATGGTTCAGAAGTGGTGATATCGATGCGGGGGACCAAGCCTCAATCCCTTGCACGTGATGTTGTGGATCGAGCTGAGGCCTATGCCATTAGGGCTCATGGTGTTGAAGAATCATTTTTCTACTGGTGCTAGTTGGAAGCACGGTGGTGCAGTGACGAAGCCTTCAGTGGTCGTTGGGGAAGCTCGAGAGCCAAAGATTGTGATGAGAAGTCCGAGGGTGGCGAAGTTGAAACGCATGATTCAGTCAAGGGGAACCATAGTGCTGCCAGGAGTTTCTTGGACGCTGTCATGATTGGGTCTTCAATGACGGCTTCGAGTTCGGATATTCCCTTAACCTGATTACTTATGTGGGTGCGAGGGGTCCATCAGATAGCTTTCTGCGAATTTCAGGTGTGGTCCTTTGGTCGATTATGGTGTCGTCTTTGAATACCGCATTCGAGTTCGATTTCTCGATATCAAATCCTTCTTTTGACCCAACAGAGGACCCAACCCCCTCCATGTGAGCCCAAGGCAAACCATTCCTACAATAATTGTTATTGTAATATTTGATTTATCAATAAGTTATTGATCTTTCACTCCCTATCTGAGATTAAATGAATGAATGCACTATAAGGTCCCTCTGTACAATTACGGTTATACACCATGGCCATCTTAATGATCATACAAGAATTGATTCAATAATTGAATCATAGAGTTTGGTACTTGGATGAAATCTAAGGAGTTAGATTGAGGACTCATCAAGCACTATCAAATGATTGTTAAGAGATGATTTCCAACCTGAGTAAGAGATGGCAATTCTTTCTCATTAGGCTGATATCTGACCGACCTCTTGATGTAGGTCCTTTGCATGGGAATAGAGATTCGGAGGTGTCATATTAGATAGGTCAAAGAGTTGACCTAACGAGATCGAGATAAATAAAGTCCTATATCGTATATTGTCATGATATAGGCACACATCCTCTGACCGGAGACAGATGTGTTCAGTTCCCCAAATTCGTCTGTATTTTATCCATTATATTGCATTTTTATCACTCATAATTGCATAAAATAAGAAGCCAAAAATCACAACCCAATTGACCTATAAAATAGGATAACTTCCCCGATTTTTGACTAATTTTTATTACCTCCAAATAACATGAAACCACCTCCATTGTATACATATTACTAACAAGAATAAACAAAAAATACAAAAAATTGACTAACATAAATAAGTGGACCAAGAACTCAAAATCTAATTCTAGGATTCTCATACTAAAACACTGATATCTTCCTCATACAGTGTCTGATTTGATCCTATTCACTTTTGGACTAATGTACATTCAAATACCTTCAAAATAAAACCAAGTTCAAGTGAAGATAGGTTTTGGACCTCTTTTGTACATTTTGTATTTTAGCGGATTTTGACCTATTATTTTATGTACATAATTAACTTATTTTTTTATTTCTTTTTCATTCAATTTTTTTGATGAAAGTTTTGTTAAAATACTAAAAAATCCAATCCAAAATGAGCTTCAAATCAAAGGAACTAACCGAGTTCGAGTCTTCACTAACAGTCTATACAAAGTTGTAGTTTGCGTATTTTATTTCTTCTTTTCCTTAATTAATGAAAATATAAAAAATTGATGAATGTCTAAATATTTATCTTTGATTTTATTATATTTTTTGTATTTTTATTTAGTTTAAAAATAACAAAAAATAATCAAACCCAAAAATCAAGGTATTCTATGAATATGGGATGCCCCAAAAATATCACTTTGTGCAAATGATTAATTGTGGTTTTGGTCTCTTCATGAAAGTTGTAGATCTCATCGACACGAACAACTTTTGTGAAGAAAATTGTTCGATCCGAGGTCACTTGCTATTTCTTTTTTATTTATCTTTGTATTTTCTTTTTCGAATTTTCTGGTGGTGACACGTGGTAGCTCCTAGAGCCGCCAGGTGTCACCCGTTTGGCCATTATTTTCATTTACTTTTATATAAAATATTTAAAAATTAAATAATTTAAAAAATAAAAATTATAAAAAATAAAAAACCATGTGGCAACAACTCAACCGTCCGATCTCAGCCGATCGGACGGTCGAGGCGTGCCTCCTTCCTCCGCTCATCTCTTTCCCTCTTGCCATCCTAGGCATCGCCACCCTCTGCTCGTCACGTCGCCCTCCGCTTGTTACATCGCTGCCTTCCTGATTTGGCTGGCCACCGCCCATCATAGTGCCCGTATCTCCTCTCCTTCCTCTTCAGGCAACCACCATCCTCCTATTCCATCAAGATCTCCAACCGTATTGTTGTTCACCCAATCTCCCACACCTTCCTTTCTCAGTCGCGATCCCCAATCAGTCCACCGTCGCCTTCCTTCTATCTCCCTCCTCCGATCAACTTCCCGATCCACTTTCCACCACTATGTCGCCACTGCGTATCTCTCGCCGATCAATCGTACTCTCGTCACATCCGTTTTCTCTAATCAAGCCACCCTCTATTCCTCCTATTTAACGACCTCGCCGACCATTCCTCCAAACCATCCGTCGTCTGCACAAAAATCGAAGGAGGAGGTCGGCGGTGACAACCCGACCCCTCCCCCTTCTCTAGCGAGATCCGACCCTCTCGAGGTCATTGCAACGCTACGCCTCAGTCGCGCGTTTGGCCCTGCTCCGGTCCACCGTTGAGCCAATGCATACACTTCCTCCACAACCACCTTCAACTTCATCTTCATCAACGCAGTCGATTCCCCCTTTCCACCACCTCTGTTTCAACGTATCCTCTGGTAGCACCAACTCATGAAGGACTTTGTGGTGACAACCTGAGCTCCTCCCCCTTCGATCCGGCGAGATTCGAGGAATCTCACCCTCGTTGCAGTTGTGCCCCTGCGATGGTCTACCCAGCTCCGTTCTTTGGACCCTTGAGCGACATCCATCTTCCATGACATATCCTCCGTCACACTCGACCACCCAACACTATGTTCATCTCCATGGTCATCACTGCGCACGACCATCCGCGCCCTAGTTCTTCTTCGATACGCTCCAACCACGCCTTCACTTCATTGACAACCAGAAGCCCCTCTGCCGCCACCTCGCTATGACAGTGGAGCTCTGCCTCGTTTCCCGCCGCGACTTCGTCGAATATATCCCAGGTCACGCTCCACCAAACCCCACATGTCATCCGCCTCACTCTACGACTAGCAACAACGAGGGCCTCCACGATGCCAACCAATGTCATCGCCTCCAGTCACCACCAACATTTGGCTCCGCCTTTCACCACGCTACGCCACGACATGCAGGAGCCCCAAAAACCTTCACCAGTGTGCCACAACTCCCATCGCTCCTCCTTCGAAGGCTGGAGGATTCCCAACGAAGGCTTCCAACTCCTCCATCACGTCGACCACCACACCTAGGCTAGGCACCTCCATCGACTCCGCGCTTCCACCCCCAAGGCCAGGCTCGAAGCCCGAGGCCCTCCTCACGTGCATGACACATGGAGGAGGGAATGGATGCATGAGCCCCCCCTCCCCCACGTGATATGCACATGCAGAGGGATAATTACAAGGAAACCTTCGCAGCTTGTTAAATCTCCATAACAACCCCTCCATCCAAGGTGCCCTTAGAAATTTTGTAAAAACCTCCCTCATGAGATTGGTAACTACTCTTTAGTCCTTATCCATGCTTAGCAATTTTATTTATCTAATTATATCTTTTGCAAGTAGACTTCTAACTTCCCTTTGTATTTTGGACATCATTCTGGCATATTTTATTTATCAAAAAATAGCACTTTTCTCTACAATTAGTTCTTGACATTATGGCATGATTGTTATATTTTTCTTATCTATGGTTAATTGAAAAAAATTATTCTTGTGGAAATTTATATATTTTACCCAATTTATGATTAGAAATTCATAATTAACTAACCATTGTTCAAAAAATTTGCAAAACTTCACGAATCGTAGAATTATTAGTTACTTACATGGTGCCTAGAAAGAATTGCATTTGCATGCATAATTTACTTTATAAAAATCATTTTGTAGATTTCAATATTTAATTTTTAATAGGTTGTCAATCTTGTGTTTTCAAGGTTTAGGATTTTTGTGAGATTAATCATCTAGTGATAGATCTTGGATAATTTTATCCCTTGAAAATATGTAGGCTTAATATTTATTATAATTAATCATTCAAATTCTCTTTGTTTACATTCATAAATTCATCAAATATTTATCTTGCATCCGAAAACTCAAAAAAATTTGCAAAGCATTTATTTCATCATTATTTACATCTCGGCCAAGTTTCATAATTTTTGGACATCATTTGATAAAATATCGAATTTTCTCATCTCTAAAATTGGTTGCATTTGCATCTTGCATTCCAAAATTGTATAAAAATACCAAAAATACTCACCTAGAAAATCATGCATGAAATTTGATAGGCATATCCTAAGTTGTTCCTTTGCCTTCTTGAGTTCGACCTTGGGACTTGCTCAAGTAAAACAAACATAAAACCACGATTAAAATTGAATAACTTAGTTGTGGTTATTTCTTGATTGATTCTGATTACCTGCCTACAACGAAGTGACACATCATTATCTTAAATGCTTAATAATGCACATCAATTAAAGAGGGTATTTTCACGACTCGTCAGATGACGTCGTTGCCACAACTTAGATTTTGTCTAGAAATTAGTGCTAGGTTTTAAAAAATCGCTAACATAGATAAATGGACTAGAAACTCATAACCTAATTCTAGGATTCTCAGACTAAAACATTGATATCTTCCGCATACAGTGTCCGATTTGATCCTACTCACTTTTCAATTGATGTACTCTCAAATACCTTTAAAACAAGACAAAGTTCAAGTGAATCAAAGCTCATATGTGAAAGTTAGGTTTTGGACCTCTTTTGTTTTTTTTCATAAGCCTGGTTTTTGCAGCCCAGGTAGCTGCCTTTATTTCATCAAGTAAAAGAAAGAGTACAAGAGGAGCCCTTCAAGGGGAGACAAAAACATATACAGAAAAAGGCCACAGGTGGCCAAATATGAGATCCTTCTTTACAAAACAACAGAGGAGAATGAATGCATAGGCTTGTTGGAAACTCCAAAGTCCTGCAAAGTCTTTGCTTCCAGAAAAGATGTAGCTTCCTTAAAACCCGGTAAGCAAGCATCCAACAGGAACTCCAGGTAATGAAATAAGAGTAATATTCAGAAGTTGGATCTTTCCGAGGGCCTTTAGATAATTCCAAAAACACGTAAACAAGCATCCAACAGGAGCTCCAATTAATGAAACAAGAGTAATATTATGCCAATGATTCATTCCATCCTTCCATAGACTTCAGGTCGAAAAGGGCACCAAGAATTAGCCATCCCATTTTCAAGAATAATATTCTGCCAATTGTTACCTTCCAATAGCCGAGAGTAAGGGATTTCAAAGATGACCAGCTGAAGAAAAGAAAACGAAATAGATGAACAACCTGCTCGTAAGCACGACTATCATCATGAGAATTAAAAGTCTCTTGGAATACATCGATGAAACCCCTTCCAATTTAAAGCAGAGGTGACACAAGTTCCAAGACTAAACGTGTCTCTGACATCCTCGTGTCACCAAAAAATCAAGCTAAGATAAGGCCCACACACTAAAGAATTTACTGTTGAATTTATTAAAAGAAAGCCCATCTTGTCACAATCAATGAACCATCCTTTTGTGTACACGTTTCAGGATGAAGTGCATACTTTCAGCTTTGATCAACAAGGATAACATCCAGATGTTCAATATAAACCCGCAGAACTGCTCTGAAAAGACCCAAATTTGCCAGTTCAAATTTATCCTTTCCCCTCTTCAAGGAAAGAAAACGTCAACTCTCATCAATGCTCAATAGCAAAGAGCCATTCACATAAACTCTCATGAATAAAACAAGGAATGAAAAAGTAATGGCATAAGAAGTCATAAAGCCATATCTGAAGACCTTAAAAGAATCCATTAATTTCAGCCTTAGCCATCAGATAAGTCTAACCAAAGCTTTGAATCATTAGCACAAAGAGACATCATCAAAAAATAAAATGAACAAATGTTCATTCGCTATCAAAATGATTTTTCCATGACTTCTCTTTAGCTTTCCTGCTCTTAGGAGATTCTTTTTTTCCAGATTCACCCAGTCTCTTTTTAGCAAATTCTACATATTTCGAAGTTTTATTACCTTTGAGAGGTTCACTGGTAGCTGGCTCATGATTACTTTCATCTCTTCCTACTTCTGCCGAGCTGTTAGAAGGAATCAGAGGGTCTTCAGTGTTTAATAAACATGGAGGCAATATATTTGGATTTCTGATCACTAACTCTGAGGTGTTATTCAGTTCTTCCTGATTTGTACCACAATTCTTTGAAAATCTGTAATCCTCTAATTGGACAGAGGATACATTTACAACATCATCTTCTACCAGTGCTTCAAAGGAATTAGAGATAGGAATATAATTCCCCAGGTGAGGTCCTCGATCTTTAGGAACCCCACGATCATTGTCTTCCTCCTCCCTATTTCTAGAATTCTCCAAGGCAACTTTCTGAGCAATGTTGTCAATTATTTTGTCAAAAAGCTGGTCAACAATATTCTCAGCAAAGTCTTTTTTGTTTATCATTAATTCCACCACTTCCAAATCAGGGGCAGCAGTTGAATTGACTTCACACCCATCCTCAGCATTAATTTCTTTATTAGCCTGAGTAGATTTAAAATCATCAATAATAGGCTCGGGAATCCCCTGCCCAAAACAATCATCAGGGTTTTTTTCAATGTTCTTCAGGACACTGATTCTGCATGTTTGTATCAACTCTAGCCACCCATTTTTGTCTTGGTCTAAAGAAAGGTCTCCGACCATGATTATTTCCTTCTTGATTTACGTGAGCATGCCCAACCTTGTCCTTTTCAGATTCAATTCTCCCGAAGCAATCTATCTGATTATGACCCACCTTACGGCATAAATGGCAGTAACTTGGGAGATGTTCATACACAATATTTTGAATAACATCTTTGTCTCCGCACCTGATTACCACATGATCAAGTATGGGTTCACTAACATCAATTTCCACATTTACTTTTATATATCCAGGCCTCGTGAAGTTAGTCACATCTTTATCCACTGAGAGAAACCTGCCAATTGGTCTAACTAAAGACCTTAAAGCACCTTCATTTATGAACTGGAGACTAAGCATGGGGAACCCCACCCTAACCAGGACGTTAGGGGGAAGAGTCTCCAGGATGAAAAAAGGGGGACCATCTAATAAGAGACATCCAATTGCTTCCAAATCTCCAATTGTTGCTGATATACATCCTCATGAAGTCATTTCTATCTTCAAATTTCAGAATAATTTGTCTCTAATCAAGAGCACCAATTTGAACATTGTGCTCAAACTTCATTTCCCTCCTGATGACAGTATCGATCTCCAAGAGTTTAGGCCTGAACCTTTGGAATATCCCAATTGAACAGAGTTCGAAAGGCTTGCTTAATTCCTACATCTCCTTTTTAGAAAATTCCACCACCACATCCTCACCCTCATAGTAGGGCTCTCTGATTTTTACCGGAGGCACTAACTTTTGGGGCACAACTTTGTCTCGCATAAGCGACGCATACGATTTGAAAACAGGTTTAGAATCATCTGTTTTAGCACCACCGGTAATAACCACTCCTTTTGCGATGATCATAGGAGGGGTAAGTTCTGGAAAGTTTTCAGCAAAATTCTCCAGGATATTTTTCAAAGTTTCAGCCATCATTTCGCAAAACGAAGCAAATCCACGTGTCAATATCCGATAAGAATATCTACACAGAAAGCCCTCTCAGCAATAGACACGTCAGCTATAAGAGTTAGTTATTAACTAACTAACTCCCACGTGGATAGCTCAAATACACGTGTCTTTCCCAGAACAACCTCAAACAGTTCTTTGAACCAGAATATGCCGAGAATAAGATCGAACACCCAAGAAGCTGAAAAAGGAAAACAAAATTCCCAAGGAACCACCAACAAAATTATCGATCTCCGATTCAAGGCTGAGAAGAACAGCTCAACCAGGCATCTAATCTCATGTAAAAACTCTCATAAATAGGGAAAAGAGCCCAGGAAATATCTCAATCAGTGCCATAATAGCCAATATCCAAAAAAACAACGAACAAGATAGAATTGATGAATCGAATGATAGTCCAGAGTAAATGATTGAAGGAATGAGCACTAATCCATGAAATAATCCATCAAATTGCTTCAAATTTAGGAAGAAATGACCTAGGAAATCGAGAAAAAGGATGCGGGGGACGTCGCCTTTAAAATCGCCAGAGCGACCTTCACCTCGGGGCGCGCGCACAGGGTTTTGGACCTCTTTTGTACATTTTGTATTTTAACAGTTTTTGACCTATTATTTTAGGTACATAACTAACTCATTTTATATTATTTTTTTCATTTAATTTCTTTGAAGAAAGTTTTATTAAAATGCACAAAAATTCAAATCCAAAATGAGATTCAAATCAAAGAAGCTAACTTAGTTTGAGTCTTAACTAACAATCTGTATAAAAGTCGTAGTTTTCATATTTTATTTTATTTCTAATTTTCCTTAATTAATGAAAATACAAAAACATAGATTAATGTGTAAATATTTATATTTTATTTTATCATATTTTTTCCTGATTTTTATCTAGTTTAAAAATAACAAAAAATTATTAAACCTAAAAAACAAGATATTCTATATACATGAGACACCCCAAAAATATCACTTTGTGCAAATGATCAATTTTGATTTTTGGTATTTTCATGAAAGTTGTAGATTTCATCGAGAAGAAGAATTTTTGTGAAGAAAATTTTTCGATCTGAAGTCGTTTGCTATTTCTTTTTTATTTATCTTTGTATTTTCTTTTTCGAATTTTCTGGTGACAGGTGGCAGCTCCTAGAGCTGCCATGTGTCTCCCATTTTTGGACTTTATTTTCATTTATTCTTATATAAAAAAGGTAAAAAAATAATTGATTAAAAATTATAAAAATTGTACAAAAAAATAAAAAACCACATGACAACACCTCAACAGTCCGATCTCGACCGATCGGACGGCCGAGGCGTGTCTCCTTCCTCCACTCATCTCTATCCCTCTTGCCATCCTGGGCATCGCCACCCTCTGCTCGTCACGCTGCCACCTTCTTGATTTGGCCAGCCACCGCACATCTCCATGCCCGTATCTCCTCTCCTTCCTCGTCGGGCAACCACCACCCTCCTAATCCGTCAAGATCTCCAACCGTATCATCGATCACCCAATCTCCTGCACCTTCCGTTTTCTGCCTTGATCACCAATCAGACCACTATTTCCTTCCTTCTATCTGCCTCTTCCGATAAATCACCAGATCCACTTTCCTCTACTACGTCACCACCTCGTATCTCTCGCCGATAAATCACACTCTCGTCACATCCATTTTCTCCAATCAAGCCCCCCTATGTTCCTCCTAATTAACGACCTCACCGACCACTTCTCCAAACCATCCATCGTCTGCAATAAAATCGAAGGAGGAGGTTGGTGGTGATAGCCTGACCCCCTCCCCATTCTCTAGTGAGAACCGACCCTCTCAAGGCTGTTGCAACACTGCTCCTCAGTCTCGCATTTGCCCTGCTCCCGTCCGCTGTCGAGCCAACTCCTACACTTCCTCGACAACCACCTTCGACTTCATATTCATCAACACAGTCGATATCCCCTTTCCATCACCTTTGTTTCAACGTATCCCTTGGTAGCACCAACTCACGAAGGAGCTCGGTGGTGACAACCCAAGATCCTCCCTCTTCGATCCGGCGAGATCTGAAGGATCTCTCCCTCGTTGCAGTTACATCGTTGAGGTGGTCTTCCCAACTCCGGCCTCTGGACCATTGAGCCACATCCATCTTCCCTGACATATTGTCTGTCATACCCAACCACCCAACACTCCGTTCATCTCCATGGTCATCACTGCACATGACCATCCGTGCCCTACTTCTTCTTCGACACGCTCCATCCACGCCTTTACTTCATTGACAGCCAGAAGCCCCTATGCTGCCACCGAGCTTTGACCATGGAGCTCCGCCTCGCCGCCCGCCATGACTTTATCGGAGATATCCCAGGATACACTCCACCAAACTCCACAGGTCCTCCACCTCTCTCTACAACTAGCAGCAGCGAAGGCCTCCGTGACGCCAACGCCTCTAGTCACCACCAACATTTGGCTATGCATTTCATAGTGCTACGCCACTGCCTACAAAAGCCCCAAACTCCTTCACCAGTGCGTCGCAACTCCCACCGCTCCTGCTTCAAAGGTCGGAGCCCCATCGAAGGCCTCCAGCTTCTCCGCCACACCATCCACCATGCCTAGGACGGGCGCCTCCATCGACTCTGTGCTTCCACCCTCAGGATCAGGCTCGAAGCCCGAGGCCCTCCTCACGTGCGCAACACACGGAGGAGGGAACGACTGCAGGAGCCCCTCACGTGATCTACACGTGCATAGGGATAATTGCGAGGAAAGCCCTACAGCTTGCTAAATCTCCAGAACTACCCCTCCATCCAAGGTACCCCATGGAAAATTTACGGAAACCTCCCTCAGGATATGGGTAATTACTCTCTAGTCCTTATCCCTACTTAGCAATTTTTCTAGTTAATTATTGCATTTTGCAAGTAGACCCTTCACTTCCCTCTATATTTTAGACATCAATCCGATATATTTTATTTATAAAAAATTAGCACTTTGCTCTACAATTGGTTCTTGACATTATGGCATGATTGTTATATTTTTCTTTTTTGTGGTTAATTAAAATAATTATTCTTGTGGAAATTTACATACTTTGTCGAATCTGCGATTAGAAACTCATAATTGATTAACCATTGCTCAAAAAATTACCGAAAATTCATGGATCGTAGATCTAATAGTTAGTTACATCTTGACTAGAAAAAATTGCATTTGCGATCATAGTTTACTTTATAAAAATCATTTTGTAGATTTCAATCTTTAATTTTTATAGGTATTAAATCTTGTATTTTTAAGGTTTAGGATTTTTCTAAGATCAATCACCTAGTGATAGATCTTTGATAATTTTATCCCTTGAAAATAAATAGGTTTAATATTTATTATAATTAATCATTGAAATTCTCTTTGTTTGCATTCATAAATTCATTAAATATTCATCTTGCATAATCTGAAAATTCCAAAAATTGCAAAGAATTTATTTCATCATTATTACGTCTCGACCAAGTTTCATAATTTTTAGACATTATTTGATAAATATCAAATTTTCTCGTCCCGAAAATTGGTCGCATTTGCATCTTGCATTCCAAAATTGTATAAAGTACCAAAAAAATCTGCCTAGAAAACTGCACACGAAATTCGATAGACATGTCCTAAGTTGTTCATTTGCCTCCTTGAGTTTGACCTTGAGACTTGCCCAATTAAAACAAATAGAAAATCATTCCGATTAAAATTGAATAAGTTAGTTGTGGTTATTTCTTGATTGATTCTGAATACCCACCTACAACGGAGCGATGCATCATTATTTAAATACTTAATTATTCACATCAATTAAAGAGGGTATTCTCACGACTCATCATAGATCCAATCTTCTCGTTGCAAATGAATCACATTCAGATAGCTGTCAACACTTGGACCATGATTAGATCACTTCTCTATTGAGAGGAGTCACTAAAATCCAGACCCATTTCATTACTCCCTAGGATTGGAAGCGTCATGGTTATGCAATCATTTATGAGCACATCACCCTCAAGTATTCCTAATACATGTACATACTGCATACTGGAAGACCCAGATTAAACCTAAAGTTTTAGATCTCTTTTAGATTATCTCCTTCAAGGTTTTATTATTAAGTTTCTAATTTGATCATTGGGAATTAGTATGGATCATATACTTTCCAAAAGTATATATCATTCCTAGGTGTTTATCATATACTTTTCAAAAAAATATATCAAACCAACAAATTCAGTCAAGCTTCTAAAGCGAGACGACCGTGCACGGAATGTGATTCTTCCCAATGTCTCATGAGTGAGTTCATGTCTTTTGGTTCAATAATGAACCTATATGATCCCTTTGATAAATCGTATTTACTCATATTCCCTTGCATGCACACCGACACGCCAGTGTAAAGACCTTGGTTAGGTCATCAATCTATTGCTCTGCCAATTGTATATATTCATACATATAATAACACATCTATCTCTGGTCAGAAGATGTGTGCCTATATCGTGACAACATACAACATAGGTCTTTGGTTATCTCAATTTCGTTAAGTTAACTCTTTGACATAACTTATCTTAACACCTCCGAATCTCTATTCCTATGCAGATGACCTACATCAAGAGGTCGGTTAGATATCAATCTTTAATGAAAGGAATGCCATCTCCTTCTCAGGTTGGTGATCATCTCTTAATAATCATTTGATGGTGCTCGATGAGTTCTCAATCTAACTATTTAGATATTCATTCAAGCACCATCCTCAATGATTCAACAATTGAATTAACAATTGTATGATCACTAAGATGGCCATGGTACATAACCCTATTTGTACTAAGGGACGTATTGATGATTCCGAGATTTGCACTAGTTAAAATACATGAACTGATCATTTCTTAAGATTAATGTGTCGTTTCGTTGTAGGCGGCAATCGGAATCGGTCAAGAAATAACCACATACAATTTAGTTAATTTTAATCGATGCGGTTTTATGTTTATTTTACTTGGGCAAGTACCAAGGTCGAACACAAGGAGGCAAAGGAACAACCTAGAATTTTGTCTATCAAAGTTCGTACACTGTTTTTGAGACGGTCTTTTTTTGTATTTTTTATGCAATTAGAGATGCAAAATACAATTTTGGTCTATTTTAGGGAATAAAATGTAAATATCGATCAAACAATGTTCGAAAAATATGAAACTTGGTCAAGATGTTAAGTATGATGAAATAAGTGCACTATATTTTTTGGGAATTTTTGGATGCACTATGAATTTTTTATGAATTTTTAAATGCAAACAAAGTAAATTTCAGTGTTTAATTATAATAAATATTAAACCTAATTATCTCCAAGGGATAAATTATCCAAGATCTCTAACTAGGTGATCGATCTCAAAAAAATCCTAAACCTCGAAAATATGATATTTAATACCTATTAAAAATCAAATACTGAAAAATACAAAATGATTTTTACAAGGCAAACTATGCATGCAAATGCAATTCATTTTTGGGCACAATGTTAAACACAATAAATTCTACATTCCATGATTTTTCGGCAATTTTTAGAGCAACGGTTAATCAATTATGAAAATCAGAGTGCAAAATGGGCAAAGTATGCAATTTTCCACAAAATAATTGATTATTAATTAACCACTACTCGCAAAAATGTCCACAATATGACAAGACATAGAGAATTAATTAACAAACATCATGATATTTTTTAAATAATAAAAGTATGCAATGTAAAGGTCAAAAACTATGAGGGAACACATGGTTATTTCTGCAATATTACAATGATTAAATAAAATGCGAAGAGGGGCTATAATGTAATTAACAAAATCATGGGGGGTTCAACTGCGAAAATCCCAGAGGGACATGTGCGTGGCACGCTCCCTCTAGTCGACGGGGGCGGAATCGTAAGTAAAGATAATCTAAGGGCTGTGTCAGCAAGTTGCCCACCTTAGGCATGCGAGCTCACGTGCGGCTTGGGGGGGGGGTCTTCTTCCGTCGTTCCCCCAGCCCACGTGCGTGGCACGTGGTGGGGGCCTCGGGGTCGGAGCGCGACAATCGAAGCGTCAGTGGAGAGGTGGAGCGGCTGGTGGACTGCAGTTGATGATGAGCAGTGGGTCGAAGGCGTTGATGGCGGTGCGTTAGTGAAGCTTCTGACGGCCGAAGTCGGCAGAGATTGTCGATGAAGACTGTGTCGATGAAGAGGGCGGCGTTGCGCTGAAGTTTGGACACCGTTGGCGGAGGAGCGGTGAATGACGTCGAAGGGGGAACGGTGGTTCGATGGTTGATTATGAAGTCGGAGACACGTTGACTACGATTGTTGGAGGATTGTCGATGACGAAGTGGTGGATAACGAAGGTAGGCTCGACGGCGAATCTCCAGAGTAGATGTAGACGCGAAGTTGGCAGCGTACTGCGGTGAGGCACCATGCCTCGGATCTCGTCGCGAGGAGTAGACTTCCAGGCTGTCACCCCGGAGTTTCTTCCTTCGATATGCATACGACGGATGGTTGTTACGAAGGGGCAGCGGTGCTTTTTATAGGGGACGGTGACGGGTGCCGGTGATGGAAGGTGGTGGTGACGAGCGAGATTGGCGGAGGAGGGATTTATCGAGGTAGAGCGAATCGAAGAGGGAAGGAAACGCGACCATTAATAGAAGCCTGTGGACATTTGGTTGGAGAGGATGAGATCGGATCGCGTGATGGAGATGCGGCGGCGCGGCAGAGAAATCGGAGTGGAGCGGTGTGATGCGGATTGGGAAAGTGTAGGCGGAAGATGAAGGGCCCTAGCCGCCTGATCGGTCGAGATCAGACGGCCCAAGTGGCGACACGTGGCGGTTGGAGGGTGAGGATACGGGCACGTGCTACGCACGTGCGGTGACTTTCATAATTTTTTTACAAAATGAATAAAAATAAATCGAAAAATGGGTGACACGTGGCGGCTCCAGGAGCGACCATATGTTAGCACCACAAAAATTGGAAAATAAAAAGGTTGAAAAATCTAAAATAAATAGCAAACGACCTCAGATTGAAAAATTTCTTTACAAAAATTGTTCATCTCAATGAGATCTACAACTTTCATGAAAACATTAAAACCAAAATCGATCAATTGCGCAAAGTGATATTTTTGGGGTAACTCATGTATATAGAATACCTAGATTTTTGGGTTTTATATTTTTTTATCATTTTAAATCAGATAAAAATCCGAAAAATATGATAAAATCAAAGATGAATATTTACACATTAATCTAATTTTTTCGGATTTTTCTTAATTAAGAAAAACAATAAATAAAATAAAAGATGAAAAAGAAAACTTTTGTACATAAAGTTAGTGAAGACTCAGACTCAATTGTTTCTTTGATTACATGCTCAGTTTGGATTTGGATTTCTACGCACTTTGATAAAACTTTCATCAAAGAAGACAAATGAAAAAGAAATAAAATAAAATAAAATAGGTTAATTATATACATAAAATATTATGTCAAAAACTGCTAAAATACAAAATGTATAAAAGAGGCCCAAAACCCAACTTTCACATATGAGCTCCGATTCACTTGAGCTTGGTCTTGTTTTGAAGGTGATTGAATGTACATTAGTTCAAAAGTGAGTAGGATCAAAACAGACACTGGATGAGGAAAATATGAGGGTTTTAGTCCGGGAATCCTAGAACTAGGGTTTGGGTTTTTGTTTCACTTATTTAGTTTGTGATTTTTTTTGTATTTTTATTCTTGTTAGTGATATGTACACAATGGAAGTGGATTTGGGTCATTCGGAGTTAGCATGAATTAATTAAAAATCATTGAAGGTAGGCTATTTACAGGTCAATTTTAGCTGGGATTTTTGGCTTCTTATTTTGTGCAGAAATGAGTGATAAAATGCAATTCTTATCAAAACATGCATGAATGCTAATTATGCAGAATAAGTTCAGAAATGCTAATGATTTTGAGGGATTTGAGCTTAATTAATGAGATTTAGAGTGATGAATCTGAGATTCATCATCCCCCTATACTTAAACCATGCTCGTTCGTGAGCATCAAAAGAAATGCCATGAGGTGAAATGAGATTGGGTTCCATACCAAGACCATGAGCTGAATGTGAAAATGAAACTAGACTCGACCTTTGGATTATTAGTTTGGCAGAACTTCTGTGAGACTTAGAATTTTAAAATCAACAGCCTTCAAGTTCTACACATCATTGTCACAATTTCAGCTCAGAAGTCATCTTAGATCAATCCTCTTCCCAAAGCATACCTTATGAACATTGAACAATCGACTCATGTGTGTGAAAGGTTTTAGCTCTTCCCATCCAGAATGCCGGACTACCATGCAAACCTCCTCTTCAATAACTCATCCTCAGGGAGTCAGGTATTTCCTTATAAGGTCTGTCACGCTGTGTTCACAATCGAAATGGGGGAGAAGTTAGAAGAAGGAGAAAAGAACTGGAGGGTGGCCAGTGTAGTCACCTTTCCTTGTGAAGCTGGCCAGTGTAGCCGAGTCTCCACCAAAGTCTGCAGGTTTTCTTGAAGCTGGGACCTTTTTGGTTAGATATTTGTTTGGTAGTGGCTTCTTTATATTTGGATGGTGGTTCTGCTTGGATCTTGTTCTGCCCCTACAAATATAGAATCTTTTTGTTTCCGTACATGTTTTGGGGTCTTAGAAAAAATTGTGCCCTGCCGTCTATCCCTTTTCTGAAGCTTTATTTCAACCCCTAGTCCGGTCTTTAGATTTTCATGCTACCAGAAAAGAAACTCACATAGTCTTCCAATACCCCGTTTGAGTTGAGCTAAGTGCATAGTGCGAGAGTACAAATTAATTCCTTATTCCAGAGTTGTTCCTAGAATGAAGAGACCAGGTTAGACACTAAGAGTACAACGTTGCACATTGTCATGTTGAACTCGAAGAATTAAGTCAAAGACCTGAAACTTCTGAAATCCTATTTCTCGGCAAAGTTCCTCTGAAAACTAGGTGGATTAAAGTCAAATCCAGGCCACTCTCGGTTTCTGCTCATAACTCGGTTCAGAACCCAATGGCTTTTCACAGATGCAAATGAATGTAATGCTGGATGAAGTGCATGCGTGTGAAATGCAGGCACAAGTTTTTTTGTCGATTTTTTTGAAAAGTTTTTTAATGAAAAATGAATAAGAATCCATTTTTTCAAAAAAATTTGGTTGGACACAGTCAGTATTAGTAGCAAAATCTTTTTTCTCTTTTTTTCCAAGTTAGATTTTTTTGTTTTTTTACAAGTTAGTTACCCACCCCGTACATACGTATAGACTTACGAGAAAGTACGAGATATGGGTAAAATATATACACAGTATATATACAGACCCCCTATACTTAGCGAGTGTTGTGTCCTCAGAGCACAAGAAGTGTAAAGAAGACATAGCTCGGGCTAAGCGTAAGAGAGTGAAAGAACAATATACATTGGTCTGCCCCCCTATACTTAGGATGTGAACAATCTAAGTATAGAAGAAGAGCAAAGATTAGGTGGTCGGGATATGTGAATGAGGAGAGTATATACAGATGAGCATCAATTCCCCCTATACTTAGGCTCTGGTCAGCAACCTAAGTAAGGAAGAAAAGTGGAAATGAGGCGATCGTGAGATGGGGAGAATGGTATGTACATATGTCATCGGTCCCCTCTATACTTAGGCCTTGGCCTAAGTAAAGAAAGAAGATGTACAAGGAGGCCGATGTGGTCGGGAGGGAGGGTAGCTGATGATTAAGGTGGTTTTCGACCGATCTTATTGCGAGCCTGCGGTGGGAGATCGTAATGATGAGAGGGAGATGAAGCATAAGATTCCCAGCAATTATCAGTGTTATCCTTAGAAAAATTATGATGGATAGTAGATGAAGCTTATGAGTCAGATGAAAGGTAACCATCATCAGAGTTATCCTCAGAGGAATAATATTTGAAAGTGGACAGACTCGAGATATTCTTATCTTTTTGTCTCTTCAGTTGTTTTCTTAGAATTCGTTCCTTCTTGGGATCAAGTGATTTGTCCTCGGATGAATATTCTGAAGCACCAGTCTCAGTCAGCTCATAAGAAATAATTCCTGTGTATTTAATGAGAGCAGGAGCATCAATTTTTGATGAATAATAGTGAGGAATGGGAGTCGTCCAATGAGAGTCGAATTTTGGATCCTTACGAAGATATGATTTTAGAACTGCCGAACAAACTTCACTCATGTAGATTACCTTTTCCGGACCTGATGAGGGATCATCAGCTGATTCCTCTTCTGGAAGGTCAAAGGTGTCTTTCTTTCTCGATGAAGGAGTAGTCTTTTTGTTTCGTGAAGGTGTCGGTCCACTTGAGTCTCCAGATGAATAACCATTGGAATTCTTTTCCTTGGTCGGTGTTCGTCCTGCGTGTTTGTTCTTAGTCTTCCTAATGCTGGTGCACTCTTGATTTGGGAAGTTTTGATCAAGGTATTCAGAGTAGGTTGCCACAGGGTGCGACCATGCATATGTCTTAGGATCATATAAGAAACATTTTTCTATTGTGAGGTTCGTTGGAATTGAAATCGTGGGGAGAGTCTCCGTACGTTCGTTCTCAATTGACTTGACATTGGAGCATTCCTGTGTCGATTTGATGTGATCAAGGTAGTCAGAATAGGTAGACCCAGGGTGCGACCATTCATAAGTCTCCAGATCATATGATTCATATATTTGATTTTCCATGGTGAGAGCAGATGTGAATGGAGCAGGAGGGAGAGTCTCTAAACTAATAATCTCATCAACAACCGCTATCTCAGATGTAGCAACATGGTAGGTCTCTTCTACCGCTTCATGGTTACAATTGTCGAGGACTTCGTGGGTTGCCTAAGAAAATCATGGTTCCTAAAAGACTTGTTGAGATCGAAGAGCTTCCAATGCTGTAAAATTGATTTTCCGAGTCTCACACCCAATAATTGCCTTAGCCAATGCTAAGAGTGGCTTTCCGAGAATAATTGGAGACTGTATGAATTCTCCTTGATGCTCAATATCAATGATCGTGAATTCCACTTTGAGCGAAGCACCTTGGAATGTAATGATGACAGAAATGGTTCCTCTCGGCCGCTTTATCAATCGATCAGCTAGTTGAACAATCTCTCGTATCTTCCTGATAGGTCCGAGTTTGAACTCATGAAATACAGAGGTCAGGAGGATATTGATTGGTGAATCGTCATCAATTCGAGCATAGGTGAAAATTGTGTCTTTAATTCCACAGTCAAATCTGGGCAACCGCTTCACTATGTGGCTCTTGGTTTTTCTCATCAACACCAAGGAGGAGGCCCTTGACAAGATATGTCTTTCAGTCTTTGTTTTTATCCTGCCCGCTTTCATTATTAATTTGTCCATTACAAATCCTTTAAGGCCGGAGAAGTGTTCAATGGCCTGTATAAAGGGAAGTTCAAAAATCAATCTTTTCTCCAGTGCTTCTCATAAAGCAGGATCCAAATTCTTCAGATCTTGTTCAGCTTCAATTTTTATGTAATTTTCTGGATTTTCGATTTTTTGGGTGTTTTTGAATATTCCAATTTTTTGTATGTTCTATGTGGTGTGGTGATGTGGTGTCTTCCGTAGATGAGAAGGGGTTTTGATGTTCCGAGTAAGAGTCAGAGATATATTCATCCCTAGGGGAGTAGTATGTAGAAGTGTCGATGTCAGGATCGTCCCTAGGTTTCTGAATATCCTCAAAATTGTCAACATGAGATCCAATCTTTACCTCATCCATTTTTATGTCCGACCTACTAGAGAGTGAAATTAATCGATCGACAAATGTTTGAAATATATCCTCCATTAAATCGAATCTCTTATTTATCCTTGAAATATCATCCTCAAAATTCTGTTCATGATCAATCATGGGAGCAGTCGGTGTGTATTTTGGCATTTGAGATTCAATAATTTCATCTTCCATTTTCCAGTATGTTCTGGAAGGAGAGTTTCTTCGAATATCAGATATATGATCATTATTTTCTGAAAAATTTTCCTCAAAAATTATGGAAGGAGGCTGCTCAGTGGAAAGATTTTGCGGGAATGTGTAGGTTTCATACTCAACATGTCGTGACTCATGCTTGCAATGCTGGTTTGAGTAGAGTCCACTTCCATGGTCATGATTTATTGTATCCTCGAATAATGGAGTCATACAGGGTGCATACGCGTCGATATTATCTACTAGGTCCTTTGTATGTGTAGGTTGGTCAAAGTAGTGGTATTCAGGTTGGTCAATAGGGATCTGATCGTCACGGTCAATCCAACGTTGATTATCATTAAGTGCGGGTCTCTCCATCTAGGTTTGGTTTCTCGGCCAGTCATGAGATTCAAAAGTAATTTGATCTTGCAATGATTCATTAGCGAGAAATCGAGAATATGACGGTTCAGTCCAAGATGGTATGTGGTCATGGGTGGTAGAATGATTCGAGTAGAATGGCTTGGAATTCAATGAGGGGACCGAATTCATCCTAGAGTCAGAATCTCTTTTAAATGTTGGGAGATTGTTGAAAGGAGAGGATTTTATTGATTTGGGCCTGACTGAAACAAATTCATTTTCATAATAAGTCAGATGGGTACTTGGACCATTATCCTGTGTTTGTCAAGGGAGGTTGATGATGAATCGACATGGTTGATCTCGGTGCAAGTGCACATGATATTCACAAGACGTTTTTATCAAGAAGATTGATGACACAAATGTGCGGCTTTTTGTCTTCGAAAGCGGTTTACGCACACCAATGCAAACATAAATCAAACTCCTAGTTCACCAACTCACACAATGAAGCTGCAAGAGTTTGATTATTATCTTTTCAATTTTAGTTGGTGATAAGACAATCTTGGAGAATAATTAGCGAGTTGTTAGGTGTCGAAGATTTTCTTAAAGACTGTCCCGAATTCCTAGGACTAGTTGCATCTATTTTCAGTCAGTATAGGTGTAAGTACGGACTGTAAAACGGTTACCCATGTTACTTAAGGATAGAGCCTTACGTAGTGTCCTTTAAACCACCCTCTCTGCTAAGGATATCCGAACAGTTTATCGGCTACCCGTATTCCTCACTGAAAAGTAGCTAATCATTTTTAAAATCAGTTATCTAAATGAAAATGTTGGAGCTAGGCTCTAACCTTAAGTGTCGTATCTCGCTCACTTAGAAAAATAAATACACCAAAAAATTCTCGATTTTATGGGTCTACCGTCCTGTCCCAATTTCCTTTAAAATTATGTGGCAAAACAAGAGGGAGGAATTCAGGAAAAGCTGATGCACACGAAAAACTATGATGTATGCTTAGTTAGAAGACTTATAGTGAATCCTCGCAATTTCCATGTGGGGTGCAATACAGAAATTGAAAAATTAATCTAGATGAATGCAAGTCGATGAAAACCGCACCTAGCAGATAGTTCTATTAGCGGGAAAGAATTGAGTTGAGTTTGGCTAAATTGAACGACATACGGTGCGCCTTAATTAAAGTGAAGTGTGGCCTTAGGTTCTACGAGCACAATCAAAAATTTAAAATATTTAAAAGCCGTAAGTGCAGGTCTATCTTAAGCGCCACTCAAGTCGAGCCCCACCGTCACCGGAGAGTGAAACAGGCCACGACACATCATAGAAAAAGTTCAAGGTCTTTTTTTACACACGCGAGAGTCCAAACGGACACCGCTATAAATGAGCAATTAATTACAGAAATTAAAATTGCAAAAAATAAAATCATAGACTCTAAGCTCTCTCACGACTCGACTCAATCTAAAATTTAATTTCGGCTTTTTTCAGAAGTCAGTGAAGATGCGTTGGTTCTTGGAAAACCGCTCCACGTCGGGTACCTCGCAAGAAAAATAAAATAGATGGTGTAAGAGAGTGACTTAAAAAATGACAAAATAAATAAGAAAATAAATGCTGACAATAAATGTAGGAAAAAATGTAATTTACAGTGGAAAATTTGGGGGTCAGACTACCCGAATGCGAAAAACCGAATAAAAAATTTTAGACAAAAACTAAGCCGTTTGCCTCACCGGCAATGGCGCCATCTGACATTTATGAGATTTACACTAATTAAAATGCGTGAATTGATCGTTCGTTAAGATTAGTGTGTCGTTTCGTTGTAGGCGACAATCGGAATCGGTCAAGAAATAACCACACAAAAATTAGTTAATTTTAATCGATGTGGTTTTATATTTATTTTACTTGAGCAAGTCCCAAGGTCGTACACAAGGAGGCAAAGGAACATCCTAGAATTTTGTCTATCAAAGTTCACGTACAGTTCTTGAGATGATTTTTTTGTATTTTTTATGCAATTAGAGATGCAAAATGCAATTTTGTCCTATTTTAAGGACTAAAATGTAAATATCAATCAAACGATGTCCAAAAAATATGAAACTTGGGCAAGATGTTAATTATGATGAAATGAGTGCACTGTATTTTTTTTAGAATTTTGAATGCACTACAAATTTTTTTATGAATTTTTAAATGCAAACAAAGTGAATTTCACTATTTAATTATAATAAATATTAAACCTAATTATCTCCAAGAGATAAAATTATCCAAGATCTCTCATTAGGTGATCGATCTCAGAAAAATCCTAAACCTCAAAATGTGAGATTTAGTACCTATTAAAAATCAAATATTGAAAATCGCAAAATGATTTTTACAAGGAAAACTATGCATGCAAATGCAATTCTTTTTAGGCATAATGTTGAACACAATTAGTTCTACAATCCTTGATTTTTTGGCAAATTTTTGTGCAACGGTTAATCAATTATGAAAATCAGAGCGCAAAATGGGAAAAGTATGCAATTTTCCACAAAATAGCTAATTATTAATTAACCACTATTCACAAAAATGTCCACAATATGATAAGACGTAGAGAATTAATTAACAAACATCATGCTATTTTTTAAATTATAAAAATATGCAATGTAAAATTCTAAAACTATGAGGGAACATAGGGTTATTTCTGCAATATTACAATAATTAAATAAAATGCGAAGAGGGGCTATAATGTAATTACCAAAATCCTGGGGTGCAACTGCAAAAATCCCAAAGGGAGACATGCGGTGCACGCACCCTCTGATCGACGGGGACTGAATTGCAAGTAAAGACAATCTGAGGGATGTGTCTGCAATTTGCCCACCTTAGGCACGTGAGCTCACTTGCGGCTAGGGGGGGTCTTCTTCCGTCGTTCCCCCAGCCCACGTGCGTGGCACGTGGCGAGGGCCTCGGGGTTGGAGCCCGGCAGTCGAAGCATTGGTGGAGAGGCAGAGCATATGGTGGACTGCAGTTGACGATGAGCAGTGGGTCGAAGGCGTTGATGGCGGTGCGTTAGCAAAGTTTCTGACGATCGAAGTTGGCGGAGAAGCGATGAAGCTTGGACGTCGTTGGCGGAGGAGCGGTGAATGACGTCGAAGGGGAATAGTGGTTCGATGGTTGATGATGAAATTGGAGACGTGTTGACTGCGGTTGTTGGAGGTTTGTCAATGACAAAGCGGTGGATAATGAAGGTAGGCTCGACGGCGAATCGCTGGAGCAGAGGCAACGGCGAGGCACTAGGCCTCGGATCTCTCCTCGAGGAGTTCCAGGCTATCACCCCGGAGCTTCTTCCTTCAATGTGCAGTCGGCGGATGGTTGTTACGAAGGGGCATCGGTGATTTTTATAGGGGACGATGATGGGTGCTGGAGATGGAAGGAGGTGGTGACGAGCGAGATCGGCGGAGGAGGGATTCAACGAGGTGAAGCGAATCGAAGAGGGAAGGCGACACAACCATTAATAGAAGGCGATGGAGATTTGATTGGAGAAGATGAGATCGTATCGCGTGAGGCGGCATGACGGAGAAATTGGAGTGGAGCGGTGCGATGCGGATTGGGAAAGTGCAGGCAGAAGATGAAGGGCCCTGGTCGTCCGATCGACCGAGATCGGACGACCCAAGTGGCGACACATGGCGGCTGGAGGGCGAGGGTAAGGGGCAAGTGCGCGGGAGGCACATGCTACGTGCGTGCAGTAATTTTATAATATTTTAATAAAATGAATAAAAATAAATTGAGAAATGGGTGACACGTGGCGGCTCCAGGAGCTGCCACGTGTCAGCACCACAAAAATCGAAAAAAAACTTTGAAAAATCCAAAATAAATAGCAAGCGGCCTTGGATTGAAGAAGTTTCTTCACAAAAATTGTTCATATCGATGAGATATAAACCTTTCATGAAGACATCAAAACCAAAATCGATCAGTTGCGTAAAGTGATATATTTGGGGTAACTCATGTATATAGAATACTTAGATTTTTGGGTTTTATAATTTTTTATCATTTTTAAATCAGATAAACATCCGGAAAAATATGATAAAATCAAAGATAAATATTTATAAATTAATCTAATTTTTGGATTTTATTAATTAAGAAAAATAAGAAATAAAATAAAAGACGAAAAAGACAACTTTTGTATAGAAAGTTAGTGAAGACTCGGACTCAATTGTTTCTTTGATTATAAGCTCAGTTTGGATTTGGATTTCTGCGCATTTTAATAAAACTTTCATTAAATAAGATAATTGAAAAAGAAATAAAATAAAATAGCTTAATTATATACATAAAATATTATGTCAAAATCTGCTAAAATACAAAATGTACAAAAGAGGCCCAAAACCCAACTTTCACATATGAGCTCTGATTCACTTGAACTTGGTTTTGTTTTGAAGGTAATTGAATGTACATTAGTTCAAAAGTGAGTAGGACCAAATGGACACTGGATGGGGAAGATATGAGGGGTTTAGTCCGGGAATCCTAGAACTAAGGTTTGGGTTTTTGGTCCACTTATTTGGGTTAGTGATTTTTTTGTATTTTTTGTTTATTCTTGTTAGTGACATGTACACAGTGGAAGTGGATTTGGGTCATTCGGAGTTAGCATGAATTAATTAAAAAAATCAGGGAGGGTAGTCTATTTACGTGCCAATTTTAGCTGGGATTTTTGGCTTCTTATTTTGTGCAGAAATGAGTGATAAAATGCAATTCTTATTAAAACATGCATGAATGCTAATTATGCAGAATAAGTGCAGAAATGCCAATGATTTTGAGGGATTTGAGCTTAATTAATGAGATTTGGAGTGATGAATCTGAGATTCATCATCTGTTATGCAAATTAGTTATTCTTCTTTTCAGATCAGGGAATGATATTTACAATACCATTTATTGCATAATGGCTCACCATGGGCTCACATGTCCAACTGTTAGGTGGCCTGGGTTGAAGAGTTGACCCAAGTCAACTAGGGTTTGCCTTTAGCTTGTCAACGTGGACCAACCGGAAAATTGCCATAGAAAATTTATTGGTAAAATCAATATTAATTTGATAACGAATTAACTAGTTTTAGATTATAAAATAAAAAATATTTATTTTTTATGTAGTAATTAATTTCTATTTTTATTTATTGTTATTAGGTTATTTATTACGAGTTATCACTTTTAAGTGAAAAAACATGTATATTTATCCGTATATCTTGTATTTTATTTGTATTTTGTATTTTAGTTTTATTATATTATATACATAATTTATATGATTATAACTTATTTAAATATCAAGAATATAATTTTATTTATTTTTCTTATATAAATTGTACACTTATATAAATACATATACTTATTATATATGTATAAGTATTGTATATTCATCTATGTATTTTTATGTATTATTTTATTTGATTATTTTCTTTATGGTTTTATTTTATTCTAAATATGTACATATATTATAAATAATATTTACAAAATTTTAAAAATATAAAATTATAAAAATATAAAGAATAAATAAACTGTATATTTTATTCTAGTATATTATACAATAGAGGTATAAAACCAAATGTTTGCATCTTAACTCCAAATTAAATGAAATAACTTTCATTAAATATCCAATTAAAATTATATGCAACTAAAGTGATTTTGATGCATTTTGAGTTTTTATTGAGAAGATATGTGTCTAAGAAGTTTAGATTTTAACCTTTTATTATGAGTATAAAAAATACACTATGTATTGTTTTTAACTGAAGTAAATTTTGTATTTTTGTATACGATTTTATCTACAACTTTCATGTACAAAGCTTCTTGATTTAATAAATAAATAAGAAAGAATAAAATGGGTCCCAGAATGAGTTATTGATTAATAAACAAATAGGGTTTTATTATGTTTTTGACCCTTATCTCCCCCTACTTTATTCCTTGTCGACCAAATCAATTCTTAACTTGGTCTCAGGATTTAGGGTTATAAAATACCTTTGGTATTTTATTTCCTTTTCTTTTATTTTCTTTATTCTTTTATTGTGGCTTTAAACAATGTATTTTATACAATAATTATACAATAAATAATGGATGTTAATTTGTACAAAATAATAATGTTTTTACGCATTTAGCTAGGGTTTAAAAGCCAAAATGAAATAATAAAGGTGATGAAATGCGGATTCATCACCCTCCTATACTTGCCTTTGCTAGTCCCTAGCAAACAATTATTCCTATAAGTGCAAAAAAGAAAATAAATAAAAGAAAAAGAAATAACTTGGAATAATAGTCGATTTTTAAACGAGTCTTAATAAAGTCAAAGTTTGGAGCTCAAAGAATGCCTTTGGATTAATGGTGTGTTTGGAACTGCATGGAAGTCAGGAAGTGTGGCATAACAACCCTTTGGTTCCATACTCCTATCGTCAAGTCCAAATCAGAAATAGGTCAGAACCATCCTCTCCGTCGCATACTCTTGCTACATTGAAGTGATAGAACCATGTATGTGAATTTGTTCAGCTCTCCCCAGACAAAATCATTGAACCATGAAGGCGTCTTCTCTTTTGGTAACACATCCTCATGGAGACAGATATTCCCTTCTAAGGTAATGTGCTCCCAGTCTTTACAAACGAATGGAGAAGAAGCTAGAAGAATGAGAAAAGAAGTGGGAATGAACCAGTGTAGTCTTCATTCCCTTGTGAAGTCGGTCAGTGTAACCAGTACTTCACCAAGAAGTACGCTTTTATGAAGCTCAATTTTTTATGGAATTTTTGGTATAGGCTTATTTGGATATTTTCTTCGATTTTGTACAGCTTATGCATTCTTGTTTGTGCCCCGGTGGATAACATCTTTTGTTCCACCCATTTTTTGGGGTCTTGAAAAAGTTGCACCGGTAGACCATTCCTCATCCGAAGCATTATCTCAATCCATGTCTAGTCTAGATATCGTTTACTAAAAGAAGTGGGTTAGAGTATCAATGTTGGTAATCCCCGATAATGGTTTCTGATCCACCATTGATGAAGAGGCCTTGCATCGTACCGACTTAGACTCCAAGATTTGCCAACAATCCATCTAAGTAGAGCTAAGTGTTAGGTGCGAGGTTTTCAGTTAAATCACTTTCTCAAGAGTCTTACGGATGATATGAAGGGTTCTATTTAAGCACATTGAATTGACTCATGAACATAGTAATATGGAACCCAAAGAATTAAGTCAAGGTGACATGAATATCTCCACTTCCAGTCCTCTATGGGTTCCTTTGAAATTAAGTGTATTAAGATCTATTCCAAGCTCCAATCTTCAGACTTTATTTGGACATGTTCAATCGTCTAAGTTATTCTGAAAAATGTGAATTCTATGTACAATGCAAGAAAAATATTTTTGTGATGTAATTTTCTAATTTTCAACATTTTATGTACTTTTGAAATTTTTTTGCAAAATTTTATGAAATTTTGAAAAATATTTTTGTATAATTTTTTCGGATTTTTAATTTTGCATATTTTTGAAAACAAAAAGTGTTGGAAAAAATGGAGTATATGCAGATATTTACATGAGCATGCATCTTTCTATTTATAGAGATTGGGCTATAGGAATTTATAGGATTATATATACAACGTCTGCAAAGAATCTTTATTTGTTCGAAGTATGTACATAGTTCTCAAAATAATTTGAAAATGTTTTTGCAAACATTTTGAAAACTTTATTTTTATAAACTAACTTAAAAAATAATTTTTACAAACATTTTACAAAATTTTAAAACCATTTTGCAAATTTTTTTCAAATAGTATAGATAGATTTTTCAAACTATTTTTGCAACCATTTTCCGAACATTTGCAAATAGATTTTCAAGACATTTTATTTCACACAAAGAAAAGTAATTTTTATAGACAAAATTTTTTACAAAGGTTGAAAATATTTTACAAAATATTTTCCAAAAAGTTTTCAAAAGATTATTCAAAGAATTTTCCAAACTATTTTTCGAACAGTTTGCAACACATTTCTACTCGATTTATTAGTCAGTATATAAAAATAATTTTAATGAATTTTATATAAGTATATTCTTTGTCCTTAATGTATTTTATCCATACTTATTCAAAATATGAAAGTACAAGTTATGATTAAAGTATACAACCGCCCATACTTAGATTGAGCTATATCCTCATAAATTGAAGAGAAAAGAAAATACATAACTCGTACTAATTAGAAGAGAGCCTATACTACAACGACTAAAAAATAAAGAATGAAGCAATGAAAAGTCGATCGTCCCTCCAATACTTAGGAACAAATAATCCTAAGTATAGCAGACTGTACTTACATAAAGGGGAGGGTCAAGGGTAGGAATGCACAACTTAATGATTTGTCATGTCTTCCCATATACTTAGGGTAAAATATCCCTAAGTATAGACAAAAAATCTCAACAGGAGAGTTGAGAAGTGAGGTTTAAAATAATGAACATATGAAATCACTCGTCCCCCCATACTTAGGATTGCATATCCTACATATAGAAGAAATGAATGAGGAAAATAAAGTAGAAAATAGAAACTACAATTGAAAAGAAGAAAATAAGAAAACTAAAGGAAGAGTTTTCAAGGGACATTATCTAAATCTTCTATTATTGCGTCGGTTGTGGAGGATTTGTCAATGATGATTTCAACTGCATCGACAATGTTCAGGAAAGTGCCATGCTCAAGATACGGCTTCAGTAACTGACCATTGACAATGAATGGTTGCACATTAGCTGACAAGTCTAATATCGTGATGCTTCCATTGTCATGCACTTCCCTCGAATGGCTCTGCCCATTTACTCTTTAATTTTCTCAGGAATATCTTCAACTTTACTCAAATAGCCACACTTTTTTGTCCAGTATCTACAGTCTTCTGTCTGATGTGCCTATCATGCCAGCATTTAACTTTATCCTTGTACATCAAGGTGTTATCATAAGCATAGTACCAGAATTCCAAGATCTTGTTTAGATCCACTTTTCTTTACTGACCACCTTTCTGTGAGTCTAGGTTACAGATATTTACTTCCCATAGTGATTTATGAACTAGTTTGACAGGCAGATGACATGATTTTCCATATACAAGATGACATGGTGACATGCCAAGGGAGACTTTTAAGTGGTTTTGTATGCCCAAAGGATGGTGTCCAAGAGTTGGGACCAATTCTTTCAGTCATGCTTTACAAGATTTTGCAAGATCATCTTGATTTCTCCGTTTGATAATTCTGCCATGCCATTGGTCCGGGGATGATAAGGAGACACAACTCAGTGATTGATGGCGTACTCCTTCATTAATTTTCTGACCTCTCTGTTAATGAAGTGACTAACCCCATCTGATATTAGAATCTTCATATTCTTGAACAGCGAGATGATGTTCTCTCGCAGAAATCAGCTCACAGTGCAATTGTCAGTGGCTCAGGCGTGAATAGCTTCAACCCAGTGATTCACGTAGTCAACGACAAGAAGGGTGTGCTCAAATCCTTGACTGTTGGGAAAGGGTACCATGAAATCTATGCCCCACTCATCATACACATTTGAAATCTAAATAAATTTCATGGGCATTGAGTCCTTTCTATAAGGGTGCCTCGCAAGCTCTGACAGTCAGTGCAATGCTTCACATATGTTGTTGCATCCTTAAATAATGTCGGCCACCATATGACACACTATATTACTTTTGCTTCCATTCTGTCTCCAAAGTGGTGCCCACCAGATTGGAGTAAGTGACAATGCTTGAGGACACTTTGATGCTCCTCCTGAGGGATACACCGTCGCCAAATGCAGTTTCCTCCTTCCCCGAATAAGAATGGGTCTTCCCACTGGTAGAAATGGATAGTGTACAAGAACTTGTTTTTCTTGATTTTTGTCCTATCATGTGAGACTACACCAGAAATGAGGTAGTTCACAATGTCCGCATACCAAGGGAGAGAATCCACGGCCAGAATCGACTTATCAAGAAAGGTGTCTGTGATGGGTGCATTTCTCAGTGGAGGCTCTTGATGCTCAATTTTGGAGGGGTGAATTGCTATCGCATTTTGAACTCCAGGATCATCTTTGATTTCCAAGTCGAACTCCTGGAGGAGAAGGATCCACCCGATAATCTGGGCTTGACATCCTTCTTCCAGTGTGAGTACTAGATAGCAACGTGGTCATTATAGATGGTGACTTTAGATCCAAATATATAGGATCTGAACTTCTCAAGGGAAAAAACCATGGCTAGTAAATCTTTCTCTGTAATAGTTTAGTTATGCTGAGCTTCTTCTAATGTCTTGCTGGCATAGTGAATGATGTAGGGCGTTTTATCCTTTCTATGTCCTAACATGGCATCGACCGCAAAACCTGACGCATCTGTCATGATCTCAAAGGGTAGAGACCAATCAAGCGGGTGTAGGACTCGACCTTGAGTGATTAGCTCCTCCAACTGATTGAAAGATATGAGAACGGGTTGATCCACATTGAACTCGATCTCCTCGTAGACTAGCTCTATTAGCAGTCGGGTGATGGGGCTGAAATCTTTGATGATGCTTCTATATAATATTCCCACATGCCCCAGGAATGGCCTCACATTTTTCACATTTTGAGGTGGCTCAAGATTGGAGATAACAAGCATATTTACCGGTTCGACTTCCATGCCATGCTCGGAACAACGTGTCCCAACACAATCCCTTCTGTGACCATGAAGTGGCTCTTTTTCTAAGATAATATGGGATTGACTAATTGGCATTTCCGAAGTACTCTGTCTAGTTTCTAGAGACAAGAATCAAAGCTATCACCATAGATAGAGAAATCGACCATGAACACCTCAGGAAAACTTCCAACCATATCGACAAAAGCTGCAAGCATGCATCTCTGAAATGTGGCAGGTGCATTGCACATGCCAAAGGTCTTTCTTTTGAAAGCATAAGTGTCAACCAAGAAAGTGAAGGTAGTCTTATTTTGGTCTTTGGGGACAATTGCCACTTGGTAGTACCTGGAGTATCCATCCAGAAAGTAAAAGAACTCATTGCTGGCTAATCTTTCCAGTACTTGATTAATAAATGGCAAGGGAAGTGGTCCTTCTTTGTTGTGGCATTAAGTTGGTGGTAATAAACACATACACGCCAGGATGTTAGTACTAGAGTAGAAATCTTCTCTCCTCTTTCATTTCTCTTCACGGTAAGCCCGGACTTCTTGGGAACTACATACAAAGGGCTCACCCATTTTGAATTGGAGATAGAATAAATGAAGCTTGCATCACACCATTTCGTGATTTCTTTCATGACGATGTCCTGCAAATTTGGGTTCAGTCTTGTTTGAAACTCTCAGAATGACTTGGCATCTTCTTCCAAGTAAATATGGTGTGAGGATGGAGCAGGATTTATCCCACAGAGGTCTGAAATGTGCCAACCAAGTGCCTTGTGGTTTTTCTCTAGAACCTAGAGAAGTCGAGATTCTTGATCTGGAGTTAGCTTACTGCTTATGATGATCGGGTACAAATTTTCTGCACCAGTAAGGAAGGCATACTTAAGGCCTAATCAAAAGTGGCTTTAATTCTGGTTCTGATCTGGCCCGCTTCTCGGTCACTTTGGAAATTGTACTGGTAGGTGAATGATTTGCCATGACTTTGGAGGTGTTGCCCGCCTCAATGTCTTGTGGTTTAACAAATAACGTGTCGAACAAATCTGTGATAAATTCATTAAGTTCAGACTATGAATCTTCTAAAGCAAATAGATGCATCAACTAATTGGAATATGTCTCCCAAGTAGTATCAGAGCATGTGTCGACTGTGCTTTCCAGGTCCTCCTCAGGAAAGAGAATTTCCAGGGTCCATGTGTCATTCAAAGAGAGTTATGTATCTCTGATTTATACAATAAAGTCACATTCATCTTCAGATGGTGTGGCATGGCTTTCACCAGATATGACTTTCAGCTTACTAACCATGTCTATGGTAACTCTATTGCTGCCCGAGCTGAACGTGATCTTCAAAGACCCATAGTCAACCACAACGTTCACAAGAATGGCCGTCCAAGAATAATTGATGTCTAAAGTAATGGCGCATGGGAGTCCATATCAAGGACTACGAAATAAACATTAAGGTGCATGTCCTGCACCTTTACAACAACGTCTTCCAACAGACCTCGGGGTCGCTTGATGGATTGATCGGTGAACTAAAGGATCATGCATGTCAGCTTCAATGAACCCAACCCGAATTCTTACAGTAGTGATGAGGGTAGGAAGTTGATGGAAGAACTATTGTCAAGCAGAGTCCACTCGAAGACTTGGTCAAAAATCTTGCATCTGATCAAAGAAGCTCCTTTGTCTAGATTTTTCTGAGGGAGATTGCTTGTGGCATTGACTGTGGCCATGATGAGGACATGCTTCTCTACTAGATGGAGTTTGTTTATGCGGTTGGAGCGACGCTTGTTCGTGCATGCCTCTTTCAATCCTTTCTTCACAACAAGCATGTATTCCATGTATTGCAATAAAGGCAATTCAACAGTCAATTTTTTTTGAATAACCAAAACACTTGGATCATATAAAGCACTTTTTCTTTTTGCATTTTTTGGAGTTTTCTATTGCATTGAGAAAAGGAATATTTACAGAACTGAAATCAAAGCATTGTTCTTATTTATAAAAGAATTCTTTTCCACAATATTGTACATTCGGACTGCAAAAAGGTGTACAATAACTAGCATGGGTGTACATCCAAAAATGACAGTCTTCACTCTGTTGGCTACCACTAGATCTGTTGCTCGAGCTGGCTTCTTCATGGCTGGCGTGTCTTCACTACAACTATGGTCATATTTTTTATCTATTTCATTTTGCTGACTTTTTTGTGCTTTTTGTTGGAGATGATTATGGAAGGTGGCTGGCATGGCTCCTCCTTCTTCCTCACCCGAACATGTTGCTTGCATGATTGATGCAGAAGATGATGATTTACTAGATGAAGTTTTATTTTCCCCCTGATAGTGACAGACCGAGGCAAGATCCTACCGCTCCTGAGATTAACAACATTAGATAAAAAAAATCACTATCATCTGACTCTACAGGCACAAACGGACCATTGCATTCTACTTGCTCTTTTCTCTTAAAATTATTTGAATTGGCTTCAACTTGGGTTGGAATTGGAGTTTTCATGGCCATAAGGTCTACCAACTTCTTTGTCATCTCTGCGAGGCCCTCTACTAACTGGGCCAGGCAATCGAGGCTCGGGTTCACTGGAACCGCCTCAGAAGGTTCATTGTGTTGACAACACTGTGGTTGTTGGTGGGGAGATTGAGAGTGCTATTGTTGGTATAAGGAGGAGGACATTGATACTGTTGGTGTGGAGGAGGTGAAGGATATGGAATTATCCTCAAGCGCATCACGAAAGTGTGATCGTCGTATCGGATACGACGAAGAACGACTAGTCGCACTAGTTGTTCTGTGCAGCGGAATTTAAAAAATTTTATTCGATGAAACCACATGATCCGAGAACCATTCTCAGATCGTTTCATCTATAACAACAACAAGTATAATGCAATACCTCTTGAAGCATGGTTGATCAAGTCTCTAAGAGAAGAGACCTCCTGTCTCAAGTCCGATCGTCGGAGTAACGGCTTGCGAGCACGGGGATGAGTTGCGGTGTCCTCACAATCCAAGAAGATGATCCAAGCACGGTTTCTCCTGATCTCGTCACACGAGATCGAACGTCTCCTTCGTGAGTGAAGCACTCCAAGTAGATGGAGAATCGTAGAGCGTCGAGCGGCAGCACGATGGCGTTAGCGTCGACGAGTCTCCCCACCAAGGTATGGTGGACGACCACCAAGAAGAGAGGGAGAGAGGGCTGTCGAGTATGGAGAAAGAGAGAGAGAAGTGTGCTACAATAGCATGTAAATAGAGAGCATGGTATGCCTCTCTATTTATAGGGTTTTGGGATCCATGGATCTCAATCCATGGGACATATAAAATCAATGGATGAGATTGATTTATGTCAATCCAATGGTCAAGATTGTTGTTTGTAAAAGCCAACAATTTATGATTTAATTTTGATTAAATATATTTGATAAATAAAATATATATTAATACCAAATTAAATCAATCAAATACGGAGTGAAAATACAAAGGAGATCATCCTTCCCATTAGAGGGAGTGGACGGCCTCCAATTCCATAAACGAATTGGTGCCGCCACCTCCATGCCATATGGGGAGGGCAATCTCATGGATTTCCATGAGATTGCATCTCTCCTTGATTTTCTCTCTATTTATTTCCAACAACTATTTGTTGGGATTTTATTCACCAAAAAAATAATTCTCAATTATTTTTGGGAATATTGCAATCTTGACATTGGAAAATTCTGAATCACATTCACAACCCAAAACAAAATATAATTTACAATTTGAATTAATTAGACAATGTGTATCCAATACACATTAATAATTAATCAACAAATATAAATTATAACTAGCTCTCTCTAATACATTATAAATCACATTTATAATATATTATGAATAATTGGATATTACTATCCACATTATTCTTATCCATAATAATTAAATCACATTTAATTATATTGGATAATTCCTCTTACATCATGATAATTAAATCACATTTAATTATCAATTTCTCACTGCTTAGATCTTATGGAATTATTCTTGAACCATTCAAGAACTATGCTATTTCTCCTCAGATACTTGGAGATAAGGACAGGGCGATTGTATTGTTCCACGTATAGTGACTTGGATGTTGAGATCATATCTCAAATCTAGATCCCATGGACCTCCCACTGATGCTTGATCAAATCAAAACCTTAAACCTAATCTTCTCATTGCATCTGAATCTCATTCAGATCTATGTCCAGTTCATGGACTAAGATTAGGTCACTTCTCTAATGAGAGGAGTCACTAAAATCCAAACCTGTTTCATCACTCCCTCGGAATGGAAGCGTCATGGTTATACAATCGTATATAATCAAATCACCCTCAGGTATTCCCAATACCTTCACATCCTACATACTGAAAGACTTATGATCATTCTGAAGATAAAGATCACTTTTGCACTGTCATCTTCAGGGTTAGATCATTTAAGTTTCTCAATCTTGGTCACCGGGATTTGGTATATATCATATGCTTTCACAAAGCATATATCTTACCTTCAAATTCATGTCATACTTCGAAAGTACGACGACCATGCATGGAATTTGTTCAGCCCGAATACCTCATGAGTGAGCTCATGTCTCTCGGTTCACAAATGAACCTGTATGATCCCTTTGAGAGATCGTATAACTCATACGTCCTTACATGCACACCAGCTCGCCGGTATATAGACCTTGGTTAGGTCATCAACCAATTGGTCCGCCAAATGTACATACTCAGACATATAGCAACACATCTGTCTCTGGTCAGAGGATGCATGCCTATGTTGTGACAGTATTCAACGTAGGTCTTTGGTTATCTCGATCTCGTCAAGTCAACCCATTGACTCAACTAACTTGACACCTCTGAATCACTATTCTCATGCAGAGGACATGCATCAAGAGGTTAGTCAGATATCAGCCATATGAGATAGGATTGCCATCTCCTACTCAGGCTGGAGATCACTACTTAATAATCATTTCATGATGCTTGATGAGTCCTCTATCTAACCCCTTAGATAATCATCCAAGCATCAGCCTCTATGATTCATCCAATGAATCAACAGCTGTATGATCATCAAGTTGGCCATGGTACATAACCCTTATTGTACAGAGGGACCCTATAGTGCATTCATTCATTAATATCAGAAAGGGAGTGAAAAATAATCAATAACTTTCATTGATAATTTACTCATTACAATAACATTTATTGTAGAAATGGTTCGCCCAGGGCTCACATTGCTAACAATCTCCCACTAGCCCTTAGAACCATTCAGGTACAATCTTTAAACCCATACTCATTACATGCTGGTCGAAAACCTTCTGTATCAGAGGTTTGGTAAGGGGATCAGCAACGTTGTCGGCAGAGGCCACCTTGGTGATGATGATGTTACCATGCTTTTGTATCTCCCGAATGATGTGGTATTTCCTTTCCACGTGCTTGCTCTTCTAATGTCATCTGGGTTCCTTTCCCTGGGCAATGGCTCCCTGTTATCGCAGAGTAACGGGATGGGAGTATCAGAGGAAATTACGCCAAGCTCCAGGACGAACTTGCGCAACCACACCGCCTCCTTTGCAGCATCCGATGCGGCAATGTATTCGGCTTCTGTTGTCGAATCTGCAGTAGTGTCCTGCTTCTTGCTTCTCCAGCTCACAACACCACCATTCAACAAGAACACGAACCCTGATGTCGACTTTCGATCATCAACATCCGATTGGAAGTCAGAATATGCATATCCCAAGACTTGGATATCACCATCTCCATAGACCAAGATGTAATCTTGCGTCCATCTTAGATATTTGAATATGTTCTTTACTGCATTCCAGTGCTGCTCTCCATAGCAGGATTGGTAACGACTTACCACTCCCACTGCATGGCAAATATCTGGCCTAGTATACATCATGGCATACATTAAGCTTCCTACGGCTGATGCATAAGGACATCCAGCCATGGCTTTCTTTTCCTCAACAGTTTGAGGAGCCATTCCTTTAGACAGGTGGATACCATGTCTTAAGGGTAGGAATCCTTTCTTGGAACTATCCATACGGAATCTTTCAAGAATCTTCTTAATGTATCCATGTTGTGACAATCCCAAAATCCTCTTTTCTCGGTTTCTGAACAACTTCAGGCTTAAGATGTAAGAGGCTTCTCCAAGATCTTTCATCTCAAAGGTATGGGACAACCAAATCTTTACAGTGGTCATCATCCCTGTATCATTCCCAATGATAAGGATGTCATCTACGTAAAGCACGATGAACACAATGGCGCTCCCACTAAGCTTCTTGTATACACAAGGTTCATCAGGATTTTGCACAAAATCATAACTCTTCATGGTTTCGTCAAATCTGATGTTCCAGCTATGAGAATCTTGCTTGAGCCCATAGATGGATTTCTTCAGCTTGCATACTTTGCCATCCTTAGTCATGAAGCCCTGGGGCTGCTCCATGTATATATCCTCCTCGAGGTATCCATTGAGGAAAGTCGTCTTGACGTCCATCTGCCAGATGTCGTAGTCAAGATTTGCAGCTATAGCCAGCAATGTCCTGATGGATTTAAGCATAGCCATAGGAGAGAATGTCTCATCGTAATTGATGCCTTCTCTCTGTGTGTAGTCCTTGGCTACGAGCCGTGCGTTGAAAGTCTCTACTTTCCCGTCAGGACCCCTCTTTCTCTTGAAGATCCATTTACACCCAATGGGTTTTACCCCTTTAGGTGGATCCTCTAGGTTCCATACACCATTCTTATGCATGGAGTCAATTTCTGACTTCATTGCTAGCATCCATCTATCCATGTCTTGATCCGCGAGTGCTTCATCAAATGAAGTAGGATCAATGTCAGTTTCACTTGACACATGGAATCCATACCTTTCAGGTGGTGCAACCACCCTCGAACTCCTTCGAAGAGGTATGGGTGTTTCATCTTTATTTATCTCCTTAGTTTCTGGTTTAGGAAGCTCAGAATCCTCAGGGGATTCAATGAGTTCCTCTACTTCATTATTGTCTTGACCTTTAAGGAAATCATTCTCCAGAAACTTCACATCTCTAGAAACAAAAACCTTTTGGGTCTCAGGGTCATAAAGCTGGTATCCAATACCATCTTTAACATACCCAATGAAGTAACACTCACGAGAGCGAGATTCTAGCTTACTTGCGTCCACGTTCTTCGCATGGACCAAGCAACCCCAAACCCTCAAGTGATTAACACTAGGTTTGGTTTTATACCAAATCTCATGAGAAGTCTTAGGCACAGATTTGCTAGGAATCTTATTCAGGATATATATTGCAGTCTCTACTGCATATCCCCAGAAATTAAGAGGTAAATGTGCTTTACTCATCATTGAACAGACCATGTCCATGATTGTCCTGTTGCATCTTTCAGCAACACCATTAAGTTGGGGAGTTCCAGGAGGAGTGAGATTGGAAATAATTCCATTCTCCTTAAGGTATTCCTTGAATTCATCTGATAGGTACTCACCACCTCGATCAGATCGAATCCGTTTAATCTTCCTATCGATTTGGTTCTCAACCAAAGCCTTGAATTCTTTGAACTTTTCAAAGGTTTCAGACTTATGACGTAGTAGGAAGATAAACCTATATCGCGAATGGTCATCAATAAATGTCAAATAATATCGATATCCATTTCGAGTCGCGGTACTGAAGGGACCACATACATCGGTATGTATTAGGTCAATAATACCTTCGCATCTTGTAACCTTGTTACAGAAAGGCGTCCTAGTCATTTTACCCTGAATGCAATGTTTGCAAGTGGGTAAAGGTTAAACCTGTAGAAAATCTAGAGGTCCATCCTTTATCAATCTATTGATCCTATCAACAGATAAATGACCAAGCCATTCATGCCAAATCTCATTTGATATGTTGTTATCCTCTCTGGATCTTTAAGGGTTTTTATTAGTGGTTGTCACATTCATGATACATTTATCAATGCACAACTCATAGAGTCCACCAGAAGTCAAGACACCATCCGCAATATATTTATCATAACGATTTATGACTAATTTATTACAGAAAAGGAAAGAATATCCGCTTCTAACAAGCTTAGATATAGATATCAAGTTCCTTCTGACTTCGGGTACATAAAGACATTCTTTAAGTATAAGGAATCTACCACTAAATAATGATAGTCTACAAGTCCCGACGACCACTGCTGCAACACTTGCTTCAGATCCCATCTGGATGACTATCTCCCCTTCCTCAAGATTCCTAGTTTCCTGAAACAAATGCAACAAATTGCATACATGAACAGAAGCACCAGAATCTATAACCCAACGTCCTTCTCGTCCGACGAGAAAGCTAGTTTCAATGATGAAAGTAGATTTCATATCTGCTGGGGCTTTACCTTTGTCTGAGGACTTCAGGTATTCTGGACAGTTACGCCTCCAGTGCCCCGGCTTTTTGCAGTGGTGACAGATGTCAATTTTCTTCGATGCCATAAGAGTGGATGCATTGGAAGAAGAGCCAACACTTTGTCCCTTCTTCTTTCTCTTCTGGGCTGGGCTCTTCTGAGAACCATGCTTCCGACCGCGCTTCCCTCTGACCTGTGCAACCATTGCATTGCCAGTGGGACTATCCTTCTTCATTACGTCAAGGAGAGCAGCATTTGTCAATTCCAGCTTGTTCATGTGGAATGACACTACAAAGTTATTGAAAGACTTGGGCAATGACAGCAGAATGAAGTCAGCTTGCATGTCTGCATCCATTGTTGCCCCAAGAGTCTCCAGCTCCGACAAGTACCCAAACATTTTGAGTACATGTTCACGGACCGAAGTCCCTTCCTGCATCCTGTAGCGAATGAGGTCTTTCATAACATTGTACCGCTGGGTGCGGTTAATGTCACCAAACATGTCCTTAAGATTCTACATTATCTCCTGGCAGGTACTCATCTCCACATGTTGCTTCTGCAGAACATTGGAGAGAGAACCTAGGATATAGCATCTAGCCAAGACATGATCTTCATCATACTTGTCATTAAATGCTTTTTCTTCCTTGGACTTAGGGTTCTCATGCTTGTCCTCGGAGAGCACATAACTTATGCGCTCAGCAGAGAGAACAAGCTCCAAATTACGGATCCAATCCGAGTAATTTGGGCCGGTCAATTGGTTGACCTCAAGAAGCCTACTAAGTGGGCTCAAAGACTTCATTTTCTGAAATTAAGAATGCACTATATTAGAATATAAAAATATATTAAAATTTATAACATTTGATTAAGGTATTTTAAATCAAATTATTCTTGCATTGTCGACTTTGAAAGTTCATTCCCTTGATCACTTTCAAAGTGAGAGATATACTTACCGCTATATCTCTAGCAAGAATTGGGATCTCCTCTTTATCATTGTCACATCCCAATAATATGAGAATCTACGACTTTAATAAAGAGAAGCGAGAACACATTCCGCCTTGCAAGTCAAACTTGCATTTTCCAATTCGGTCTTTAACACCCGGGCCCACCACCCCTAAGGCGATGTTGACCCGTCGTTAATTGAACCAACCGTCAACAGGAATAGTACTCGCTATGTGCAATCCAATATCGCCCCGTATGAGGATCCGATATTGGGGTCACTACGCATACAACCTTACTCTTTCGAGAAGCAAAGAGCCCAATCCAGATGCGCTTGCATACAGGAGCTGTCACTTCAGACAGGCGTCTCCCAAATGCAATCCCTGGCGACGGAACTCTTCGCCTTGACGGGAGACCATGGATGTCACTTATGTAATCCTCCATCTCATATTCAAATTTTAATTAATTATCATGAATCACATTCATATAATTAATTCTTCCAAGGGAAATAACTCTATTCATAATAGAGTATCTCAATTGGACATAATCAATTTAATCATATTAAATTAATTATCAATCCAATTCAATCAATCAAACTTGAATATTTTACTTGAATATATATATATATGGTAATATATCAAAATACGTGTTAATTAGAATTTTAATAATTAGAAAATGCACTTTGATTTTCTCTGGCATTATACAGTCCCTACCCGCTGTCATGGCCAGTACCGACGAGAGTGGGACGAACCACATACGTTGCAACCCGCTACCCCAATGCTCTCCGACTAGTAACCATATCTGCCTTGGGAAAGCATAATGCCAGATATATCAATTTGTACTTGAGATGATCATCGGTTTTTCAACCGAAATTATATCATATAATAATAATCAAAACATTTTTTATGATAAGGAAATTTGCTACACAAATTCCCAATCCTATTCAAGCATCAAGTTTGAAGATTGTGTTTCCAATTTAGATCAAATCTAATAGATTAATTGGTTGAGGCCAAGTCAATTATGTAAATAATCATCTTCCAATATTTCACAAATATTTTTCATGATAATTTCATGAAATTAACAATTAATTTCACTAATTGACAATCACTTGATTCTAGATTAGGACTGTAATTTCAGTTGTGACCATACTCACTAAAATTAACATATCTCAATCAATTTAAATCCAAATTAGACAAACCCAATTTTCATATATTGCTAACTTGATTTAGGAAAGAAGCCAAGTGATGTTTCACGCATTTTGAGGAAGATAATAACAGTAATTAACTCTTTAATCATGTTAAAATCTACTGTTCCCGCAACAGTGCATACATGTTCATTAAAACAACCATATCTAGAGCATACGAAATCCGATTTACGCAAACTCAGATCTTATGGTTTTATTATTTAATGGAGAACATAATCCAAGCAAATAATTCGTGCTTAAACATTTTAAACATTGCCGAAATTATTTACTAAACAGATCTGCGAAATCAAATGCGATAAAAACTTTCGCGACCTTAACGAACCCAAGTCGTCCTTGGTTTTCGAATCATATTCGAAACCGTCGACCTAAGGCTCTGACACCACTTGAAGGATATGGAATTATCCTCAAGCGCATCATGGAAGAGTCATCGTTGTATCGGATACGACGAAGAACGACTAGTCGCACTAGTTGTTTGGTGCAGCGGAATTTAAAAAATTTTATTCGATGAAACCACATGATCCGAGAACCATTCTCAGATCGTTTCATCTATAACCACAACAAGTATAATGCAATACCTCTTGAATCGTGGTTGATCAAGTCTCTAAGAGAAGAGACCTCCTGTCTCAAGTCCGATCGTTGGAGTAATGGCTTGCGAGCACGGGGATGAGTCGTGGTGTCCTCGCAATCCAAGAAGATGATCCAAGCACGGTTGCTCATGATCTCGTCGCACGAGATCGAACGTCTCCTTCGTGAGTTAAGCACTCCAAGCATATGGAGAAACGCAGAGTGTCGAAGCGGCAACACGATGGCGTGGGCGTCGACGTGTCTCCCCACCAAGGTATGGTGGACGACCACCAAGAAGAGAGGGAGAGAGGGCTGTCGAGTATGGAGAAAGAGAGACAGAGAAGTGTGCTACAATAGCATGTAAATAGAGAGCATGGTATGCCTCTCTATTTATAGGGTTTTGGGATCCATGGATCTCAATCCATGGGACATATAAAATCAATGGATGAGATTGATTTATGTCAATCCAATGGTCAAGATTGTTGTTGGTAAAAGCCAACAATTTGTGATTTATTTTTGATTAAATATATTTAATAAATCAAATATATATTAATACCAAATTAAATCAATCAAATAAGGAGTGAAAATACAAAGGAGATCATCCTTCCCATTAGAGGGAGTGGACGGCCTCCAATTCCATAAAGGAATTGGTGCCGCCACCTCCTTCCCATATGGGGAGGGCAATCCCATGGATTTCCATGAGATTACATCTCTCCTTGATTTTCTCTCTATTTATTTCCAACAACTATTTGTTGGGATTTTATTCACCAAAAAAATAATTCTCAATTATTTTTGGGAATATTGCAATCTTGACATTGGAAAATTGTGAATCACATTCATAACCCAAAACAAAATATAATTTACACTTTCAATTAATTAGACAATGTGTATCCAATACACATTAATAATTAATCTACAAATATAAATTATAATTAGCTCTCTCTAAGACATTATAAATCACATTTATAATATATTATGAATAATTGGATATTACTATCCACATTATTCTTATCCATAATAATTAAGTCACATTTAATTATATTGGATAATTCCTCATGCATCATGATAATTAAATCACATTTAATTATCAATTTCTCATTGCTTAGATCTTATGGAATTATTCTTGAATCATTCAAGAACAATGCTATTTCTCCTCATATACTTGGAGATAAGGACAGGGCGATTGTATTGTTCCACGTATAGTGACTTGGATGTTGAGATCATATCTCAAATTCAGATCCCATGGACCTCCTACTGATGTTTGATCAAATCAAGACCGTAAATCTAATCTTCTCATTGCATCTGAATCTCATTCAGATCAATGTCCAGTTCATGGACTAAGATTAGGTCACTTCTCTAATGAGAGGAGTCACTAAAATCCAAACCTGTTTCATCACTCCCTCGGAATGGAAGCGTCATGGTTATACAATCGTATATAATCAAATCACCCTCAGGTATTCCCAATACCTGCACATCTTGCATACTGGAAGACTTATGATCATTGTGAAGATAAAGACACTTTTGCACTGTCATCTTCAGGGTTAGATCATTTAAGTTTCTCAATCTTGGTCATTGGGATTTGGTATAGATCATATGCTTTCACAAAGCATATATCTTACCTTATAATTCATGTCATGCTTCGAAAGCACGACGACCATGCATGGAATTTGTTCAGTCGCAATACGTCATGAGTGAGCTCATGTCTCCCGGTTCACAAGTGAACCTATATGATCCCTTTGAGATATCGTATCACTCATACGTCCTTACATGCACACTAGCTTGTCGGTATATAGACCTTGGTTAGGTCATCAACCTATTGATCTGTCAAATGTACATACTCAGACATATAGCAACACATCTATCTCTGGTCAGAGGATGCATGCCTATGTTGTGACAGTATTCAACGTAGGTCTTTGGTTATTTCGATCTCGTCAAGTCAACCCAATGAATCAACTAACCTGACACCTCTGAATCACTATTCTCATGCAGAGGACCTGCATCAAGAGGTTAGTCAGATATCAGCCATATGAGATATGATTACCATCTCCTACTCAGTCTGGAGATCACTACTTAATAATCATTTGATGATGCTTGATGAGTCCTCTATCTAAACCCTTAGATATTCATCCAAGCATCAACCTCTATGATTCATCCAATGAATCAACAGCTGTATGATCATCAAGTTGGCCATGGTACATAACCCTTATTGTACAGAGGGACCCTATAGTGCATTCATTCATTAACATCAGAAAGGGAGTGAAAAATAATCAATAACTTTCATTGATAATTTATTCATTACATAACATTTATTGTAGAAATGGTTCGCCCGGGGCTCACATTGCTAACAGGAGGAGGGTACTGCTTGTGTGGTGCAGCTATGTACAAATGATACGACTATTGTCGGTGGTACTTTGGTTGCAGATACTATTGATTCTGCCTCCAATTATTTTGATATGTTGAGGTTGTTGAAACTGAGGCTGATGCTGAGAGGACTAAGCAAAGAGACAACCTTGAGGTTGGTGGTATGGTCGATTGGCTGGTGGTTGGCCCTAGGGTTGTCCAGTAGGATGGGCCAGTTGTACATAATTGCTCCAAACACCGTTGACTTCTTGGATCAGGGGTGGTGTTGAGAATGCTGGATCAAAAGATGGTGAGTAGTCACTCTAGTAGACCACCATCTGCTGCCACAGTGGGGCGTGCTTGTGTGTCGCACGTAGTACATGTGTTGGATCGTCAACTGTTATGGACTGTGTTGAGGCTGTTGTGGAGGTGATGGTTCATCTTTCTTCTCAACAGGAGTCTCTGACGATGGTTTCACCAACTGACATGAGCTGATGGTGCTTCAACTCCAACTACGTGGTGATTTGGTCTAGTTTGTCCAAGTGTTGTGTCCTCTATTCGATCACAACGAGCTTCTCAAGATCTTGTAATCGCTTCTCAATAATGTCAACCTTAGAGAGATGCCCCCAAATGATGTTGAGGTTGGAGATCTCATCTCTCTCTGCCTCATGGGATACTGCCATGTGCACTAGCTTCTAGAGGATCTAGGGATGCTTCTGATACGCACAGGATGAAGAGAGCGTAGCCTCTCCCTTAACAATTTCTTCAAAGACCTGCCATATGACATCTTCGTCTTTGTTATAGTGGGATCCCCTACAAGCAACACCAACTTATCTTTGACTTTCAACATTCTTTCCCCCAAAAAAGTGACGGACCATGTTTGTCCTCAGGATCTCATGGTGCGGGCATTTCTCCTCCAGATCAGTGAATCGCTCTCAGGCTTCATGGATGGACTCATGGGTAGCCTGGGAGAAGTTGCTAATCATGGCTCACATCTAGTTGAGACGACCAAGAGGGTAGAACTTCTGAAGGAACATTGACTTAAGTTCCTCCTAGGTCATCACTACCTTCCCCAAATGGTCGACCTAGTACAAGGCCTTGTCCTGGAGACTAAAGGGAAATGTGGTCATCTTGACTACACCTAACCGTATGTTAGGGTGGTATATGGTTCTGAAGATGTGAGAGAACTATTGAAGGTGAATGTACGATACCTCATTGGTATTCTGGTGGAATAAGGGCAAGAGTGCAAGGAACTGAGGTTTTAGCTCAAAGTGAGCATGCATTGGGGGAATGCGAATCTAGTCGGTTATCTGGTTGTCTCCAATATTGTATGTCTCTTTCAGCATAGGTTTGGGATTCTCCCTCTTTGGCGCTTGCTCGTCTGGATCATTATAGGGTCTTTCACCACCTCCTCCTCCTGCTGGACTATTCCTCATGTTGTTAGCATGTCTTCAAATATAGTTAGCATGAGTGCTTGCTCAGTCAGTTGTTGTTGGATGGATTGATTGGAAGCCAACAACTGAGAAATCACCTGGTTCTGGTCAAGAGACTGGCCTTGTTCTGGTTGGGGTGGCTGATGTTCTTTGTCCATTCCTTGAGGAGCCATCTCTGGGTCTATGTCTGAAGAAATGAATTCCGGAATGAGATTCAGGACTAGCTTCTATCTACAATGTAATAGGAATCCCAATCATATCACTATGAAATTTAATACCATTTTTAGTGATGAATCAGATATTAAGGTCAATCTTATATAGTTTTGAATGGATTAAAAGATGTAGACTGAAATCAACCTCCATTCGCAATGAGAGAAAGCGGTACACAAGTAGTCTCGATTTATTAGGAGATAAAGGAGAGTGGAAAGAGGATGAGGAGTCTGGAGATCAACTTGCAAGGTCCAAATTGAGTTCTCACCTTCAATTTTGATGATGCTAAGTCCATGGAATCGATGAAGGTGTCGATAGAGTCTCGACTATGCCATCCATGGATCAACATCATGGAGAAAATGAGGATCGATGCAGGAAGAAGGATACGATGGTCAACGAGGAATAAAAGGTCTGTAAAGTAGTAGAAAGGTTCAAAATGTGCAGTGGGTCAAAGAGGAAACACATATAACAAAATTTGCGTAGATGCGCGAGACTTGAACTTTGAACCTTAAGAACCTTAATCTAGATTCATACAAACACAATAAAAAATTGGGTTCACCAACTCGACACATATGAAGCCATATAGAATTGACTATTTTTATCTTTTCATTTTTAGACTTATTATTTCAGGCATATCTTTTAACAATTCCATAGATGCTAATCCTATAGGAGTGAGAGTACTGCCGGAAGAGTATCTCGTACTTGTCCTCCTCCTTTGTAACAAGTAGTATGCATTTTTCGAGGTACTTGTAACCCTTCCTAGATCCCTACTCATCCAAATAATAAGAGGGAGGAAGCTGATAGACGAAACCACTACTTCCGACCTCACTCGCAACATAATCACCCGTGAACATGCAAGGACCTACTCTGACACAAACCGATGAGACAGAGTGAGGGAATGGACTAAGATAAGTACTTCGGACCAAGTCAATGTTCTACACAAGGTGAGAACACCATCGATGACAGGGCCCTACCTGATCACGTACGATAGAAGCATCAATATCTCGAAAATCTAGGCGACACACAAGGCAGTTAGATACTGGGTTTTGGCTCTAATCCTTCGCAGGTCTTGCATCGTTCATGGGAGGGGTTTTGGTCCCCTCCTAAGGTACTTGAAAGCATGAGGTATTTATAAACCCAAAGCAATGAAGTCCATTACAGATTTTCATTAAGGTCAAAGTTTATTTAGCTATCCCCTTGTTTTAGATTTTTTCAGTTTTTTTACTTTTTTTAGATATTTTGCATACAAGCACATAATGATTTTGTATATGTTCATTTAAGTCCTAGATGCTCAAAATCGAAGGGAGATAGCAAACAAGTCGTGCAAGTTGATTCAATGATGGAAATCTCATTATTGAATCTAATGACGCATGCAGAGTTAGAGGACTTATAGTGCTTCACATCTCTCTCCATGTGCTATGCAAATTAGAATTTTTACTCGTATCTACATGGTGGTATCCAACCGACAAAATTGACCTAAAAGTAATTAATATTAGTTTTGAAGAACCATATGTTAATTATTCAGAAATAAACCTTAAGATCCATTCTTGAGACATCTCGGTGCTTGCCACAATAGGTCCTACTAGCATTGTATGATGCCTCTCTCGGCACGTGATTTTAAGTCTAAATAACTGACAATTATTAATTTGACTAGATCCAAACATAAGAGACTATAGGCGCATAATTCATGTTAGGGTTTGGACCTAATTACAAATACAAGAAATCCTAATGTCTAGGGTAATCATGCACAATAACAAATAAAAATAAAGGCAGAAAACTCAAAACATCAGGACACAAATAAAATAAAAGCAAATAAAACTCAGGAAAACCACGACAAGGCCCCCAGGTGAGCAATCACCCAGGTAATGGACCTTTTTAAATACAATAGTGTCCAAGTTGTACATTTTTTACAAATAATAATGAAAAATGAATCACTCTCTCACCAAATAAAAGAAAATTATAAAATATATGCCAATTGGTCTCCTTGCTATGCTTGTTGCCTCTCCAATTTGTCATGTTAGGAAGATTGGTCTCCATCATGCTTGGCTGCCTCGACTCCCTAAGAAGCCATCCTCGCTTAGCAGACCCTCGCAATAAACACAACAAGAGAGGTGTATTACAATTAATAAAATAATGTATTTAAACAAATAAGAAATGAAATATATACAAGTAAGAAAGGGATAGAATTTTTTTGTACAAGGAAATGAATGAATAAATGAATACATAAATAAAAGACAAATATATACAAATAGATACAAATAGATACACACTCTAGTCCCCGGCAATGGCACCATCTGATGAGAAAGGATCTTGTGAGGGTCTAAAATTATCCTCACGGAGTGCGAAGATAGAGTGTCAGTGAGGTGACTGCTCACAAGACCACATGGTCAATTAACAAGTACCCACGATGTATAAATGAGCAATGAATAGCCAAAAATGGAGGCACAATTGTAAGCATGTAGAGGTCGAACCACAAAGAGCAAGCTAGGTAGCCTAGTGAGTATTGTTAATCAATATGATTTATGTACATAATTGTCTTTGAATCTTTTTATTTAAGGTTTTGGTTTTATAATTTTCATTTTATTTTTCTTTTCTTATTTTTGATTTCTGGTTTTTATTTTTTTTTAAATTTTAAATATTAGAGAGTATTTATATATATTTATAGGCATTTAAAGCTATAATGTATATATAAACTAAAGAATATACTAGATACATATTTATATAAATTATAGAAATATCTTGAGATTTAGCCATTATATATTATTAAAGGTTTTAAGGAAAGTTAAAAGGGTTTTTGTATTATGTAATAATAATATGGAATATGTTTAAATGTGTGTGTGTGCGCGTGCGTGTGCGTGCGTGCACGCTCTATACAATATAGGGTATAATAATTATAAATATAACTAGAAATAACCAAAAAGTGCATAATTCCATATTTTTAGGTTTTCGTATTTTTATTATTTTTGTGATTTTCCCAAAATCTTTGCTAATTTTTATGTATTTTTTAAGTCAAAAATATCTAAAAATAGGGATTAAACAAATAAGCCTAATTGATTTGAAGGATGAAAATATAAAAAAGTGTTAAAAATTCTTCAAATAAATTTTAATTCATAAATAATAATATCGAGAAAATTTAAAGACAAAAATAAATATTTTTTGAATTTTTGGTGATTTTTCTATTTTTCTAGATTTTGGAGCATTTTAACTTTTAGTCTCTTCTTTTTCTATTTTTAGTGATTTTTGATCTGGAGTTAATATAGGTAATAATAAACAACATATAATTTTTTGTTATTTGTAATGTTATTCTAGTATTTGTTTGGCAGTTTTTTAGTTATAGGAGGATAAAATAGGCACCATTTAATTTTTAATAAATAGGTAATGTGCATAAATGCAAATTAAAAAATACAACATGAAATGTCACCATGTAAATTGTCCTATTTTTGCATATTTTTTGTAGCTCATATGATATTTATAAAAAATAAAGAACAACCTTAAAAATTACATAGTGGTAGGGACCTATTTGTAAATATCAAGAAGCTTTTGTGCATTTTAGAACCCTAAAACAAAATCTAAAGTGCTATTGTTCAAATTATTCATGTATATTTAACTTAAAACCACCTAACGAGGGTATAACTATAATATCCACAATGATTAAGGTCACATGTACTTATCAACAAAATTTAACACTAAATTTACAAATTTATGCATTAATGAAATATACAAAACTGGAGGGGTTTGCCAGCAAAATATCCAGCTCATGTAGGGGACAACGTGAGCTAAGTTGGCACGGACTCAAGTTTATGACAAAAGAAATCTTTGGGGATCTTATACCAATTTTACAATTTTATTTACACTCCAGACAATATTTTAAGTACTAAAATAATAGAAAAAAAACAACAGGGATATCGATGAAATACCCCTAAAGGCATGCCGGCCGACGATGCGGATCTCTTCACTTAAACATGTGGCATCTTCTCCTCGCATGATGACACTTCACCGATCTATGATCACGATTCAATGTGGGCTTCCAACGGACAGATGAAACAGACAATGATCGGACAACTACGATTAGAATTAGATCTCCTCCTTAATCCTATGACTGCTGCTTTGCTCGAAGAAGGGAAGAAGGTCGCCTGAGCTTTGATTCCTCTATAATTCCTCCTCTGAGCTCCTCAGATGCTGGAAAGCATCCCACAAGCTTCCCAAAGATGTTTCACAGTTGGAGGTACCCTCAAATGAGTTCGAGTCTCATCGATGTAGCCCTAGAGCTTGATTTTCCTGGAGGTGCTCCTACAGTGTCTTCAGCCCTCGAATGGGACCTTTGAGTCCTGTAGAAGTATGCAAAAGCACAACAAAGAGAAGGTAAAGGTGTTTAACTTTTATTGAGGTGGATTCGAGGTGAAATGGGGGCAAAGTGATGTGTTCTGGAAAAGTAGGGATGGGGAGAAATGAAGGGGCTAGATGACAAAATCATCGTGGACGTCGGAGAAAGAGTAAAAAGATGAATCATAGTGGCTGGAGATCTAGAGCTCCGATGGAAAAAATTAGCCTAATCCCAACTAATGGAACTAATGAAAGCATAAACTAACGTGCATAATTGAAATGAAGGAAGGAAATCTATCTAATAAAGATAAAAAGCGTAACTCATACCTAGGCTTCATGCTAGGGAGCAGAGGTGGCCAGATGTCGTCGTGGACCACCTCCTCGCATCCTCGCATCGCCTGGACTCTAGGGGTTACACTCACTGTTATGGGGAGCACACATACACACACACACACACACACACACACACAAAGACAAGGGTTCAAGGGCTTGAAGAAGGATCAAACCAGGAAGGAAGAAAGGATGCATTATTAATAATCATGGAGATAGGTCCTTACTGACCGACGATTTCAAATGAATCGATGATATGTAAGGATTGGGCATATATTAGGGATGATCTACGAAGAGATTTTGTGAAAAATCTAGTTGAAGCGAGTGATGAAACGATTAGGAAATAAGGGAGAAGATCGGGTGTCTTCTCTGTCAGGTGGTTAGATGGCTTGGGTCGAAGAGTTGACATAGGTCAACTAGGGTTTTCTTTTGGTTGGTCCACGTGGACCAATAAAGAAAATCACATATAAAATTTTATAGTAAAATCGATATTAAATAGATAATGAATAATTTTATGTTATAAAATAAAAAACATTTATTATTTTATGTAGTATTTAATTTCTATTTTTATCTATTTTTATTAGGTTATTTATTATTTTATTTTATATCTTATTATATATATAATTTATATAATTATACCTTAGTTAAATATACCTGAATATATTTTTATTTTATGTTTATGATATAATTTGTACACTAAAATAAATATGCACACTTATTATATAACTATAAGTATCGTAAACTCATCTATGTATTTTCATGCATTATTTTATTTTTTATTTTCTTTTTGGTCTTATTTTATCCTAAATATGTGCATATATTATAAATAATATTTAAAAAATTATAAAAAATTGTGAAAATTATAAAGAATAAAAAATGATTATTATTCAAGTATATTGTACAATATGGGTCCAAAACCTAACTTTTGCATCTTAACTCCAAAGTAAATGACACTACCTTCATTAAATAGATAATTAAAGTTATATACAATTAAAGGTGATATTGATATTTTTTAAGTTTTTATTGAGAAGATATGGGTCTGGGAATTTTGATTTTTGGCTTTTTATTGTGTGTAAAAAATGTACAATGTGTATTATTTTTGTGTGAAATAAATTTTATATTTTTCTATACATTTTTATCTACAACTTTCATGTATAAAGCTCCTTGATTTTATAAATAAATAATAAAATGAGTCCCAAAAATGAGTTATTGATGAATAAATAAATAGGGTTTTATTGTTTTTTTAACCCTCATCTCAATCTACTTTATTCCTTATCGATGAAATCAATTCTTGACTTGGTCTCACTGTCTAGGGTTATAAAATACCTATGGAACTTTATTTATTATTCTGGTTTTTTCTTTATTATTTTATTTTGGCTTTAAACAATGTAATTTATAAAATAATTACATAATAATAATGAATGTTGATTTGTAAAAAATAATGATGTTTTCATGCATTTAGCTAGGGTTTAATGGACAAAATGAAAGAATAAAGGTGGCGAAATGGAGATTCATTAGGGGGCAACCAAGGCCAACATGCTAGTGGCGGAGCTTTAGAATGGAGCTCCGCCTCAAGTCTAGCCAATCGAGATCACCTACAAGATGGGGGTATAGACGAAGCCTGTGAGTGAGATGAAGGGCGTCGGAGGTGAAGGAGGTATGACCCTTGGTGAGATATCCTCCGCCTCCGGTAGACGAGAATGCCTGCAGGTGATGGTGGTTGCGGTAAAAGGAGAGGGTGAACGTGTCGGTCAACGGAGATACGAGATGTATAGCGGAGCTAGATGGATGCTCAATGATCTGGGAGGATGTGTATGTGTAGAGAATGAACTTAGAGAAAACAAATGAAAAAGAGAAGGAAGAGCTTTCCTGATTAGGAACGAAGCATGGCGGAGGGCAGAGTTTGGGCTGAGGCTCAGATTAAGTCTCGGGTAGTTGCTCGAACTAGGCAATAATTCCAGGGAGCTCAAAATTGAGCAGGGTTGCCGTGTCTATGCCTCGGGAGCCAAGGGTCAACACCTAATCCTCCAACCATAATCACTCATCGACCCCTATCTCCTTTTTCACAAGAGAAGGGGGCCAGGTAGGCAAGAGGTTTCGAAATGGTGGATGAGGGATATAGGAGGCGATGGAGGTGTTTATGTAGGTGTTTCCGGTGGTTACGCAGTGGGTGGATGTTGAATTTGTTACGACAATGTATTGTCCTAGGGTTTAGGTCATGGGGGATTAATAGGTGCGCTAAGGTTGGGGGATTAGAGCTATATGGGTGATACTTTCATGAGTGGAGAGGATATCAACACTGGTTGCCAAAATAGGAAGGAGCAGCGAGTGGTGCGAGGCATAACGACTGGGAGAGTATGAGATGGAGGTAGGATACGTGTTGCGGAACATTGGATCTATTATCCAACAGTTAGGGGTGAGTTGCGAGGCGAGGATTCAGATTTGATATGTGGTGGTGATCTAAGGGAGGATATCAAGGTGTTGGGGAGCGGCCTGGATGGGCTCTAGGGCTTAATGTGCATGTTGCAAAAGGAAAGAAACAGTCAAGATGTGTGATGGAATAAGAAGATCAGACGGATGAGAGATGGAGGGAGATGAGAGTCAGAGATGAAGGCATTGGGGAGATCCAAGGGCCTGGATAATGATGGGTGGCACGCGATGAGGCAGGCCGCATGGTGGCTCCAAAAAGTGCCACGTGGCCTAATGGAATTATTCAGAAATTGGAAAATGAAAGGAAAATACAAAAAAATAAAAGAAGGATGAATTAGGAAAAATTTTAAACATAAAATTCTTGATCTCGATGTGATCTACAAGTTTCATGTTGGAAAAAAGTCAAAAGAAATTAAATATACAAGGAAATATTTTTGGAAATATTTTTAAAGGATTAAAAAGCTTGCTTTAATGGTTTTGTTACTTTTTAATATTAATTTCTTTTAAACCCCCAAATAAGTATATATAATATTTAGTCTAATTTTTAGGGATTTTTAATAATAAATAAAATAAGGAAAATAAAGAAAATAAAAAGGGTTAACTTTATACAGTAATTAGGGTTATTTATAGAAGAAGGGACGATTGTTAATTAAGCAGATCTAATTAATATTTTGATTGAATTATTTAATCAATGAGGATAATTATTAACATATACTATAATTAATCATAGATTCATCAATGGGTTCTTGGGTAAAATGTAAACCCACTTATGGATCATGGGGGCGTCACACAGTGGATGGCGAGTGGGGCACACAATAGAGGTAGAGTAGCCAGTGTGCGCGGGACAACGATGCGGTCTGGGGTTGTCAGGCTGCAGAGGAGCAGCAGGTGGTCGCGAAGAGAGCACGGGAGGGCAGATGTGTCTTGTGGCTATGGGACGGAAGAGGAGCAACATGTGGTTGCGGAGGGAGCACGGTACAAAGCGCTGTGACAGTGCATGGTCGCATGTTGCGGCTCCAGGTGATGGCGCACAGGGGTGGCGAGGTTATGTATGAGGCCATACAAACGATGATGACTTGTTGTGCGGGAGCGGATGCATGTGGGTTGACCGCTCGTGGGGTTGAGCCACTATATCTAGGGCGACACCAAAGATCTGCGACTGCAAGTGGCTACAACATGCGGCGACACACGAACAAGTGGTCAACGATGATGGTGGGTCAGCATGTGCGGTGTGTGAGTGGGTGCGATGTACATGTCATGAGTGAGAGAAAGAAGATGGAATGTGATGAAGAATACCAACGTAAGAAGAATAAAATGGATGAAGAGAAGGAAGATAAGAAAGAAGAAAAGAGATGGAATTCACTGAGATGGATGGTGAACAAATGCTTGGGGTGGAGCTCGAATCATGCTCCTTAGTTGTCGATCGACGTCACGGCTAAATGGAGCTCAAGCAGCTCCCCTGGATGTTGTAATAGAGGGTGATGCACCTTTTGGATCGCACTTATGATAAAGGGGGTCATCACTCTATGGGGACCTTTGATTATCACCAAAGACGTGCCCACGTTCTCTCCTCTCTCGTTTTGAAAATGATAGATAAAGGAAAAATGGAGGAGCAATGGATTAAGAAGGAGATGGAGGAAGAATTGAAGTTACAAAAGAGGTGGGTGGAAGTTGGGAAAGAAATGGGAAAGGTATAGAGAATCAAGGTTGGTGGAATGAAAAGAGAGAAAAAAATAAAAATAAATAAATAAATACGAGACTAAAAATACTAAAAGTGTGAAAAATAGAAAAAAAATAAAAAATTACAACAATGTCAACACAATATGTACAAAACACGCAATATGTACAAAACACAATTTTACGGTTTTCTTTTTTGCAATGTTAATGAAAATATATTCAAAATAAAAATAAAATAAATTACTGTAAATAAAATATATTTCAAATATTTTTTTGGATTTTTTAATATTAAAAAATGAAATAAAAATCAAGAATGAAAAAGTATGGACATTATACAAAGTCACAACACACCTTCTCTAATGGTAAAATAATTTATTTTAATTTTCATAATTATATACTTTCATTATTATATATAATAAATAAATTAATATAAAAATAAATAAATAAAAATGGATTAAATTTCTACATAAAATGAGAGTGTCAAGTTAGGACATATATACATAATACAATTAGGTCCCAAAATCAAATTTTGCAAAAAACTCTGATTTTAATGGAATCACTTTCATTGGATATATATATTTATAACTTCAACTTTAAAAGTGAGTTGGTAAATTTGGAGTTCATAAAGAGCGGTAATTTAGTTGAGAAGTTGGACTTTACGGCTTTTTGATTCAAGATCTAAAAGTATTTATTCAATGTGAGAATTATTTTATACTGTTTATATTTTTTATACATTTTTATAAACAAGTTAAAAAAATAAGTGAAAAGGAGTTAGTACAAATTTTTTTAATAAAAATCAATGATGTTTGGGTATTTTCATGGGATTATTTATAAATAATTTTCAACACTATGTTATTTTTTGTGAATATATATATATATATATATATATTTTATTTTGAATTATTTTGTGGACTTATTTACATGATAAATATACATTACTTGTCTATTTTTATTAAGTATTGTATTATGTAAATTATTGAATTTAGGGACTTTTATTAGGTATTCTGTTTAGAGATTCAGCTAAGAATAATATGTTGAGATGATGAATCGCATATTCATCACCCCTATACTTAAACTTCGCTAGTCCTCGAGCAAAAAAGGAATAAATAAGTTGGACTAATCGCTGACTGTGCTTGTGAACGTACAATACCCAATCCGTTAAGAACTCTCGAGTTTAGTAATCCTAAAATTCTAAGTTGAACTACACTCTAGTCAAGGTATCCAATTTCCCTAATCATCAGACTCTATGTGTATACATATAGCATAAGGATATGTCATTAAGTGTAGACTGCAATGGAAAGAATAGAGTAAAAGAATCACCCAAAGTTCCAGTCCAAGAGACTCTCCTAAGAACCCAATCCTCAACACTAGAAAATAAATCATTCCTTGCATCCAATTCATTGTCTCTTTAGTTGTCAGTCTTAAAACTGAATATGGAAGGCCAGTTGATGTAGAGAATAGGATAATGTATTTTATTTTCTCCCTCTCGTTGGAACAAGGATCCGCTCGAGGGCCTTATTACACAACACATATATTTTAGTTTTGATCAATGAGCCCGTCAAGAGTTTTTGAGTCACGTATACTTGTTTTCCTGGGAGTACATCAAGGTGTATTCTTTAAATATCTAATTTAGTTACATGTAGGCTTGTATCACTTGTGGTACACATCCCTTTTTGAGGCCTAAATCATTTGGCATAATTAGCTTTGGTCCAAGTGGACACTTTGAAATGGTCGGGAGCGCTCCCCTTTGGTGTAAGCTCTTTTGTATTTGACTTTGTAATGAGAGCTTTATGTAGGTGTTTCTGGTGGTTACGCAATGGGTGGATGTTGAATTTTGTAACGACAATGTATCGTCCTAGGGTTTAGGTCGTGGGGGATTAATAGGTGCACTAAGGTTGGGGGATTAGAGCTATATGGGTGATACTTTCATGAGTGGAGAGGATATCAACACTGGTTGCCAAAATAGGAAGGAGCAGCGAGTGGTGCGAGGCATAACGACTGGGAGAGTATGAGATGGAGGTAGGATACGTGTTGCGGAACATTGGATCTATTATCCAACAGTCACGGGTGAGTTGCGAGGCGAGGATTCGGATTTGATATGTGGTGGTGATCCAAGGTAGGATATCAAGGTGTTTGGGAGCGGCCTGGATGGGCTCTAGGGCTTCATCCAACGGTGAAGAAAGAAGGGATGTCGTGGAGGGAATCCGACCATTGGATGCTTAGCCATCCAACGTGCATGTTGCAAAACGAAAGAAACAGTCAAGATGTGTGATGGAATAAGAAGATCAGACGGATGAGAGATGGAGGGAGATGAGAGACAGAGATGAAGGCGCCGGGAAATCCAAGGGCCTGGATAATGATAGGTGGCACGAGATGAGGTGGGCCGCATGGTGGCTCCAAAAAGTGCCACGTGGCCTAATGGAATTATTCAGAAATTGGAAAATGAAAGGAAAATATAAAATAAATAAAAGAAGGTTGAATTAGGAAAAAGTTTAAACATAAAATTCTATATCTCGATGTGATCTACAAGTTTCATGTTGGAAAAAAAGTCAAAAGAAATTAAATATACAAGGAAATATTTTCGGAAATATTTTTAGAGGATTAAAAAGCTTGCTTTAATGGTTTTGTTACTTTTTAATTTTAATTTCATTTAAACCCCAAAATAAGTATATATAACATTTAATCTAATTTTTAGGGATTTTTAATAATAAATAAAATAAGGAAAATAAAGAAAATAAAATGGGTTAATTTTATACAGTAATTAGTGTTATTTATAGAAGATGGGATGATTGTTAATTAAGCGGATCTAATGAATATTTTGATTGAATTATTTAATCAATGATGATAATTATTAACATATACTATAATTAATCATAGATTCATCAATGGGTTCTAGGGTAAAATGTAAACCCACATGGATCATGGGGGCGTCTCACGGTGGATGGCAAGTGGGGCATGCAATAGAGGTAGAGTAGCGAGTGTGCGCGGGACAACGATGCGGTCTGGGGTTGTCAGGCTGCAGAGGAGCAGCAAGTAGTTGCGAAGAGAGCACGGGAGGGCACATGTGTCTTGTGGCTATGGGACGGAAGAGGAGCAACATGAGGTTGCGGAGGGAGCACGGTATGAAGCGCTGTGACAGTGCATGGTCACATGTTGCAGCTCCAGGCGATGGCGCACAGGGTGGCGAGGTTGTGTACGAGGCGATACAAACGATGATGGCTTGTTGTGCGGGAGGGGACGCACATGGGCTGACCGCGCGTGGGGTTGAGCCACTATATCTAGGGCGACGCCAAAGATCTGCGACTACAGGTGGCTACAGCATGTGGCGACACACGATCAAGTGGTCAATGATGATGGTGGGTCAGCGTGTGTGTTGTGTGTGAGTGCGTGCGATGTACATGTCGTGAGTGAGAGAAAGAAGATGGAATGTGATGAAGAATACCAACGGAAGAAGAATAAAATGGATGAAGAGAAGGAAGATAAGAAAGAAGAAAAGAGATGGAATTTACTGAGATGGATGGTGAACAAATGCTTGGGGGTGGAGCTCGAATCATGCTCCTTAGTTGTCAATCGACGTCACGGCTAAATGGAGCTCAAGCAGCTCCCCTGGATGTTGTAATAGAGGGTGATGCACCTTTTGGATCTCACTTATGATAAAGGGGGTCATCACTCTATGGGGACATTTGATTATTACCAAAGACGTGCCCAACTTCTCTCCTCTCTCGTTTTGAAAATGATAGATAAAGGAAAAATGGAGGAGCAATGGATTAAGAAGGAGATGGAGGAAGAATTGAAGTTACAAAAGAGGTGGGTGGAAGTTGGGAAAGAAATGGGAAAGGTGTAGAGAATCAAGGTAGGTGGAATGAAAAGAGAGAAAAATAAATAAATAAATAAATAAATAAATACGATACTAAAAATACTAAAAGTGCAAAAAATAGAAAAAATTAGAAAAATTACAACAATGTCAACAAAATATGTACAAAACACGCAATATGTATAAAACACAATTTTATGGTTTTCTTTTTTTGCAATTTTAATGAAAATATATTTAAAATAAAAATAAAATAAAATACTGTAAATAAAATAAATTTCAAATATTTTTTTGGAATTTTTAATATTAAAAAATGGAATAAAAATCAAGAATGAAAAAGTATGTACATTATACAAAGTCACAACACTTTCTCTCATGGTAAAATAATTTATTTTAATTTTCATAATTATATACTTTTATTATTATATATAATAAATAAATTAATATAAAAATAAATAAATAAAAATGGATTAAATTTCTACATAAAATGAGAGTGTCAAGTTAGGACATATATACATAATACAATTAGGTCCCAAAATCAAATTTTGCAAAAAGCTCTGATTTTAATGGAATAACTTTCATTGGATATATAATTTTAAAACTTCAACTTTAAAGTGAGTTGGTAAATTTGGAGTTCATAAATAGCGGTAATTTAGCTGAGAAGTTGGACTTTACGGCTTTTTGATTCAAGATCTAAAAGTATTTATTCAATGTGAGAATTATTTTTTATTGTTTATATTATTTTATATATTTTTATAAACAAGTTAAAAAAATTAGTGAAAAGGAGTTGGTACAAAATTTTTTTAATAAAAATCAATGAAGTTTGGGTATTTACATGGGATTGTTTATAAATAATTTTCAACACTATGTTATTTTTTGTGAATTTTTATATATTTTTTTATTTTTATTTTGAATTATTTTGTGGTCTTATTTACATGATAAATATACATTACTTGTCTATTTTTATTAAGGATTGTATTTTGTAATTTATTGAATTTATGGACTATTATTAGGTATTCTGTTTAGAGATTCAGCTAAGAATAATATGTTGAGATGATGAATCACATATTCATCACCCCCTATACTTAAACTTCGCTAGTCCTCGAGCAAAAAAGGAATAAATAAGTTGGACTAATCGCTGACTGTGCATGTGAAAGTACAAGACCCAATCCGTTAAGAACTCTCGATTTTAGTAATCCTAAAATTCTAAGTTGAACTACACTCTAGTCAAGGTATCCTATTTCCCTAATCATCAGACTCTATGTATATAAATATAGTATAAGGATATGTCATTAAGTGTAGACTGCAATGGAAAGAATAGAGTAAAAGAATCACCCAAAGTTCCAGTCCAAGAGATCTCCTAAGAACCCAATCCTCAACACTAGGGAATAAATCATTCCTTGCATCCAATTCATTGTCTCTTTAGTTGTCAGTCTTAAACCTAAATATGGAAGGCCAGTTGATTGAGGGAATAGGATAATGTATTTTATTTTCTCCCTCTCATTGGAACAAGGATCCGCTCGACGGCCTTATTACACAACACATATATTTTAGTTTTGATCAATGATCCCGTCAAGAGTTTTTGAGTCACGTATACTTATTTTCCTGGGAGTACATCAAGGTGTATTCTTTAAATATCTAATTTAGTTACACGCAGGATTGTATCACGTACGATACATAGCCCTTTTTGAGTCCCAAATCATTTGGCATAATTAGCTTTGGTCCAAGTGGACACTTTGAAATGGTCGGGAGCGCTCCCCTTTGGTGTATGCTCTTTTGTATTTTACTTTGTAATGAGAGCTTTTCTTTCATCATTCTCTTCTTTTTTGGCTAGCTCTATTGCTTTTACCTAGTTGATGTACGCTAATCAATAAATTTATTAGCTTCATCACATCTTGGTACATATGTCAATATCAAGAGATTAGTACAAGAACCTTGTTCTCATACCTGCTTAAGGTGCTGGCACTTTGGTTTCATGAAACCTTCATCGATTTTATGACATCCTCAAGTATCATAAAAGCATGTCCAGACTTAAATCCCTCGTCCTAGTCCCTTAAATAAAACTGCAACTCATCTCATCATAATTTCAATCATGCAAGTGAGGTGTTGATCATATTCTTTAAGGTGGAGACTAGGTATGCAATATTACACACATATCTTTTAAACCAGGGAAATGTGAATAATTAAATCATAGACCTTAATTGCTAAAGCTTGTTAACTATGAATTATAAGATCTCATAAACCAAGTATTCTTGAACTACATAAGTCTTGTGTGAATGTGTAAGTGTTGGGGATATCTCCAACTCATTAGTTAGTTTTTTCTAATTTTTTATTAAAAAAGTGAGTTTTTAATTGTTTTTCTAAATTTTGGAAAGAAAGAAAAAATATTGTTTTGAAAAGTTTTTTGTTTTTTATTTCATTTTTTTGATTTACAAAAATGTGTTTTGATTAAGTTTTGTTTTTTTATAACTCACACTCTTTTTAATACGTATTTTGAATAAGGTTAGACTTGTTTGCAAACAAGAGTTAGTCTCATTTATGCCCATATTTTTGAAAGAATTTTAAAACAATTTCCCAAACCATGTCACATTATATATATATATATATGTATATATATATATATCCAAAATATTTTACAAATGATTTTCAAAACAAGTCAAACCCATATTTTCAAACTAGTGTAAAATATTTTTCAAAAGCAATGTCATATAGTTAGCAAATTTTTAAATCTTTTTAGAAGCCTTTTTGCACAAATAAATTCAAAAGATAATTTACCCTAGTCGCAAAAAGTTTGAAAATATGAGCTATGGTTGAAGTATATATGAAATATATACGATATACCCCCTATACATAGCTTGTTCTTTGCCCTTATAACACTAAGTGATACGAAGCCATCGCTCAGGCTTAATACAAATTGATATACGAGAACTGACTCAAATTTCCCCCTATAGTTAGGCTAAAATAACCTAAAGAGGACCACGAAGAGGGATCAATGAGTGAAGAATAGAAAGGAATGACAATGACAAGGGTGTACATAAAAGAGCAGGGGTTCCCCCTATACTTAGGCTTGAAATAGCCTAAGTAAGGAGTGAGTATCTACAAGAGAAGGAACCTAAGCTCTAAGAGAATGATCAGGTCAAGTGTGCGAAAAAAAGAAGAAAGAAGAAGAAGAAGAAGAAGAAACATTATATATGGATCTTCTCGGTTGTTTGAATCTGGATGTTACATCTTCATGAAAAGTAATCTGAAGCATTTGCTATGTGCTTGATCTGCACGAAGTTGATGATCTCTACTTGTAATAACCGCTCTTTAGAATCTACGAAGTGCTTCAACATGTCTCCATTAACGAGAAAGGAACGTGTGCCATCTATGAGATTGGCTATCCCTACACTTCCAATGTTGTGCACTTTATTAACAATGTAGGGACCCATCCATTTGGATTTGAGATTCCTATGGAAAATCTTCAACTTGGAATTGAACAACCATACCTTTTGTTTAGGGACAGAGTTCTTGCACCGAATGTGTTAATCATGCCATCTCTTCACCTTGTTCTTATAAATCAAACTGTTGTCATATGCCCAGTTTCGGATATCCACGAGCTTGTTCAAGTTCAAGTCATGACATATCTTCCCTGGGCGACAACTCCAGTTTACTTGCTTAATTGCCCATTTTGACTTATGAACTAACTCTACGGGCAAATGTCATGACTCACCATATATCATCCAAAAATGTGAAGTACTGAGTAGGGCCTTGTAGGTTGTCCTATAGGCGCACAGAACTTCGTCCGAGCGCTAGGACCAGTTCTTCCTATTGTGACGAACCAATTTATGAAGAATTATCTTCACCTCTCGATTCGAAACCTCTACCATGCCATTAGACTATGGGTGGTAAGGACTATCCACTCTCTGCTTAAATCCATATTCCCTATCTAATGATTTGACATCTCTATTCACAAATTGGCTACCCCATCAGAAATCAACACTTTTGTGATATAGAACATAGCAATGATATAATCCCTCACAAACTTATAGATAGTCTTGTTGTCTGCAGCTTGGGTTGGGATAGCCTCCACCTACCTAAACAAGTAGTCAACTGCCAATGTACTCATGTCCACGAATATTGGGAAAGGGACCCATAAAATCTATACCCCATGCATAAAAAACATCGCTGAAAATCACCAGTTTCATGACCATCTCATCTCTATATCCAACAGTATCTCCCATCCTCTAACAGATAGGGCACGACCATTCAAAATCAAAGGCATCTCTAAACATGGTCGGGCAATAAAATCCACATTAGAGTAGCTTGTGTGCAGTTCTCTTTCCTGAATGGTTTCCTCCAGCCTCAAGTGAATGACAATATGTGAGGAAACTCTATTATTCCTCCTGAGGAATACACCTTCTACAGACACAATCTGGCCCTTCGAAGAAAAGGAACAGATCCTTCCAGTGGTATTTCCTCGAATCCAACTTCAGATAGTCAATACTGCTCCTAGTCCAACCATGGGAAACTTCTTGGAGATAAAATAGTTCACCATGTTGGCACACCATGGGAGTGAGTCAATAACACAAATTGACACGTTTGGGAATGTCTCTCAAATCTGCTCTGTGTTAGAAGAATCTTTATGCTCAACATTGAAAAGGTGATCATCCACAACATTCTTCACTCCAGGTTTATCCTTTATCTCCAAATCAAACTCTTAAGTAATAAGATCCATAGTAGAAGACACACCTTCATGTCCTTCTTTTCCATTAAGTATCTAATTGTTATGTGATCAATAAAGATGTCACCATAGAACCCGAAACAAAAGACCTAAACTTCTCGAAGGCCCATACTACTACGAGTATTTCACTTCCAGTTACAGCATGTTTTTTGTGTATGGTCCAAAACGTTGCTCTCATAGTGAATCAAAAACAGAATCTCTTCTCTCCTCTGTCCTAACATAGCTCCTATAGTAAAATTTGAAGCATCAGTCATGATCTCAAAGGAAAGAGATTGGTCAGGAGCTTGTAGGATTGACGAGTCACACATCTTCCTGTTCAAGAGCTCAAAAACATCCATACACGTGTGATCTATAATGAACTTTGTGTCTTTTCCTAAGTGCTCAGTCAGTGGGCAGGCAATCTTTGAAAAATCTTGAATTAATCTCCTATAGAATCCAACATGCCCTAAGAATGACCTCACCTACTTTTTGTTGTTGGTAGATCACGTTTCTTGATCACATCCACCTTGGCAAGATCAAACTCCATTCCCTTTTTGGATATGACATGCCCCAACATCATAACATTCGTCGCCATGAAATGAATTTTCTCCTAGGAGAGTACCAGATTCACCTCTCCACACCTCTTGAGGACTCGGTCCAAGTGCGCTAAACATGTATAAAAGAAATCACCATGGGCCAAGAACTCATTCATGAAAACCTCCAGGAAATCTCCCACCATATTGTCAAACATGACAATCATGTACCATTGAACTATGCTTGCGGCATTCCCCAGCCTGAGTGGCATGCTCCTGAAAGTGTAAGTGTTGAATGGACATGTAAAGGTGATCATTTTCTAGTCCTTAGGAGTGAAGACTACTTGATCATATCCCGCGTACCCATTAAGAAAATATAAGAATGTTTTCCCTGCTAATCTCTCCAAAATCTGGTCAATGAATGCCAAGGGAAAGTGGTCTTTCTTGGACGCAGCATTCAGGCACCTGTAGTCGACACATACGCGCCACGACGTGGGCACTCGTGTCACAATCTCTACCCCCTCCTTATTGATGACTATATGTATTTCCAACTTCTTCAGGATAACATGAAGTGGGAACACTGTTGAAACATAGATTTTCAAGGACTTATTTAATTTTATTAATCAAGTGAAATGTCGAAGTAACCCTAAAATTCCCTCAACAAAAATTATTCAAAGAGCTTCAAGCAAAGAAAAAAAGAAGAATTGTGAGCAAGAGAACAATGTTCGCCATTTATTTACCAGTACAACGTAAATGATCGAACTCAGGGAGGCTACAAATATTAAGGGTTATTTAAATTATAGATAAAATTCAATGAAATAAAAGGAGTATTCTTTTTACAAATAAAATTGTTGGTCTTTTATGGGTTTTTAACTTTTTAATTTTTTATAGAATTTTGACTTTGTATATATTTTAATGGTTTTATGAATTTGTATTTGTTAGTAATTATTAATTTTTTTACATTTTTTACATTTTTAAAACAAATCAAAATGATTAAAAGAAAATGTAATGAAAATAGTATTTTTGTATTTTTAAATTATAGGAAAAATGTACATAAGAATCAAATAAAAATATTTTTGGGTATTTGGTAACTGTATATTGTTTTGTGGATATTTGACCATTTTTATATTATTTAAATTTTTAAAATAACTAAAAATATGAAAATAAATAAACAAAAAAATGCAACAAATGTTTTTAATTTTTTAAAATAAGAAATAAAATAAAAACATAGAAAATATATAAAAAAACAAAGATGGTTTTTAAAAGTTTTTAGAAATCAATTTTATGAATTTTTAGGAGTTCTCTATGAATTTATATGACTTTTTTTAGTTTTTTTAGTGTTTAGTGAATTTATGGTTTTTGTAAGGAATTTAGATATGAAATTTGTACATAAACTAAAACAAATACAAATAAACAACTACAAATTTTTGTAGAATTTTCAGGCAATTTTGTAATGTTTTAATTAATTACAACAAATAAGGAAAATAAGATGGGTTTTTTATTTGGTAAAAATATTAAAATGAAATAAATGTACAACCAAAATTACTGGTAATAAAATAATTACTAGGAATTAATGGTAATTTATAAAGTATTGATGGATATGATTAGCTAATTAAAATAAGAAATTAATCAAACAAGTTATTAGTATGCCTCACCGGGACAAAATAGTAAAGAATCTTATTTCTAGGACTAAATAGATAACAAAAAATAAAACATAGGGGAAAAATTATAAGTTTTTCGTGATATATCACATAATAATGCACGTAAGTTGCATTGACATGGACTAATCCATGAATATTTTATTTCCAAGGATCATACAGTAACAAACAAACACCAATTTTATAAGGCAAATAAACCACAAGTCACATGCAATGCATGTTTTTTAGTTCATTGAGGACTGAATTGCAAAATAAAATAAAAGGCAGGGGAGAACATGTAATTTGTTCAAGCTACTATAAACTGACACATGTCCCAACATGGGATTTTTTACAAGTGGATGAAAAGGAAGGGGCTAGAGCACAAATAATCATCGATCTTGTGACAACCACATGCAGATCCAAGGGGCTTTGGTTTGTTCCTTCAGATTTAGATCATTGACTAACAATTAGGGCATTATCTATATTACGGATTAGAACTAGGCACACCATTCTTGACCTGATGGTGAAAATGTCTGATGGACAAACACTGGAGAAGGGGTTCTTGGTTGGACTTCAATCGTCCGGATCTCAGTCAATCTCTATCCAAAACACATACTGATGGTGGCTATAAGGTCCTACTACTCCTCCGCATCAACCTGATGTGATGATGACATCTGAAGGATGTCGTTTAAAGATCCGAAGAAGTTGGTGGTCTGCGGGTAAGTTCGAGCTCCAAAGGAGTAATTAAAGCTCAAATGTGGACTTTAAGACCTATAAAGACTTTAATACTCTGAGCAACGACTTCGATCGGCCTTATTAGGCACAAAATACAAGAAATAGGAGGGAATGGGGATCTCTGATGTGTGGTGGTCGGAAGAGAGATCGACTCCCAGATTCAATGTGATATGGGGTGGATAGTTTTCGGAAGAAGATGGAGAAGGGGCGTACAAATGTGATGAAACAATCGGATTTGGAAATGGATGACTGTGGAGCTCCAATCAAGCAGATCAGAGCTATAGAGAAGATGATCTAATCTAAACTATAAACTAAAATCAAATGCAAAATTGAAAGCAGAATAAAAGGAAAACTACAAAGGATTACATACAGTTGAGTGAGAAGGATCGTAGCCTTAATTCATTGTGTAAAATGATGAAGCGTCGACATAGCCAATGGAGCAGAATAAAAAGGAAACCTACGAAGGATTACATATGATTGAGTGAGAAGGATCGTAGCGTTAATTCGTTGTGTAAAATGATGAAGCGTCGACATAGCCAGTGGAGCTCTAGCCACGTGCTGGATCTCGTCTCCAAGCCTCTAATCTGCTCCCCTGATCGTGGAGGCAAAGATATGTCACAACCTCTCCACTCGATCTTAAGAAGAAACAAAGGTGGAAAACGGATGATGTTGAAAAACTGGATCAGAAGAAGGTTTTATAGCAGGAGAGATGCGGTGAAATTCGAGTGTGAAATGTGCATTAATCGACATGTGGATCATGAAATGGATAGATAGGTGATGAAAGTTATTAATCATGCTATGAAATCCAAGAAGGAGGTAGGAAGAAAGGGTGTCTAGATCTACTAGGAAAAAAATCAAGAAGCTCCGGGCGATTTTTATTCAAGCATATACTTGAAGACTATACAGTTGACCCAAGTCAATAGACCCGGGTTGACTAATTGGAGGATCTGACTTGCGAAAAGTCAGGAGGAAAAAGATAAAATAGGGTAAAAAAAGAGAAATAAATAAAAATTAAATAGAAAATGCATTCAAACAAACAAAATATCGTAAATAGAAATTTCTAATAAATAAGTAATCTTAATTATGGTGATTTTCAATAAATTAAAAAGTTAGGTAAAATAAATAGATACATTTATTCATAGGATTTTTACCGATATGTACAACACATTAATTTTTAATAATTTATTTTTACAAATAATTATATAATTTAATATTTTTGTTATTTTCAATTTTTAATGATTTTAATCATATTTTTATAAAAAAATTTATTAGGTCAAATAAATAGATATATTTACAATATATACATAATGCTACATGTACAATATATTTAATAATTTATTTTTGTGAATTTGATTTTTGTAATTTTTATTTGCTTTTCCTTGGATAAAATATAATATTTAAAAAATCTTAAATTAAAATGTGCATAAATATGTACGTAAAATAAATTAAATAATATATTCACAAAATATGTAGTACATGCGCAATTTATTATACACTCCAAAAAGCCACATTTTACATCTTAACTCTGATTTTAATGAATCCGCTTTCATTTTTAAGCTTATTTCATTTAGAGTACAATAAAAGTGAGTTTGATTTATTTGATTTTTTATGGAGATTATATGGATTTGACAAGTTTAGTTCTGTGGCTTTTTAAAAGTGTCAATATTTACACAATGTATATTGAATCTTCTTCCAATTATTTTTTAAAATTTACAACTTATTTTTATGCACAAGTTCCAAGAAGCAAATATTTTATTTGAGATGAATTGAGTGACAAATTAAACAAATTTAGGAATTATATATAGATAATGATATATCTGCATTATGTACAAGATGAATGTAATTGAGTTTTCTTTATTTTTCTACAAGTGGACTTTTCTCTCCCTACTTTATTCCATATCTATCAGGTCAAGTCTTGATCTTCTCTGAGGGTCAGAGTCAGCATGTATTTATTGCATATATACAGTATTATTTTCTTTAGTTTTTCTTTTTTTGTATTTATTTAATTTAAGGTTAAAAACACTAATAATTGTACAAAATTTACAAAAAAGGAATACTAAAAAGAACGATTTATTAATATTTACAAGTGTTTAAGATGGTATTCTAAGCTAAAATAAATGAATAAAAATGACGAAATGCATATTCATCAACCACCCACTTGGAGTCAGAAATAGGGTATATAAACCATGCTTTACCCCATTTCTCAATTTCTTTCTTTACTACTTCCCATAGATTAGGGTTTAGTATCCTTTCACGAGAAGGTCTCACATCATCCTCAACAAAAATGTCGTGCAAGCAAAGGGCGGGGTTAATCCCCACAAGATCTGACACCATCCAGCATATAGCTTTGCAGTTCCTCTCTAAGACATCTAAAAGCCTAGACTCTTGTTTTAAGATCAGGTCATTGAAGGATATGGTTAGATCCTCAAGGGCATCACGGAAGCGTGAGCATCATATCAAATACAACGAAGAACGACTAGTCGCACTAGTTGTTCTATGCAGCGGAAATTTAAAAATCTTTTTCATGCGACGAAACCACATGATCCAAGAACACTTCTCGGATCGTTTTGTCTAAACCACGAACAATTAATAGGATTACCTCTTGAAGCATGGTTGCGATCGAGCCTCTAAACGAAGAGACCTCCTGTCTCAAGTCCGATTCGACGGAGGAGACGCTAGCGAGTGCGGGGATGAACCACGTGCTTCTCGCAATCCATGTTGATAATCCAAGCGGTGGATCTCCTGATCTCGACACACGAGATCCATCGTCTTCTTCACAAGCGAGGCACACCGAAGGAGACGGATATCCACGAGCAAACGATCGAGCAGCATGACGATGACACTGCGGTGATGGAGAGTCTCTCTAGGTCATCCATGGTGGACGACCATGAGAGGAAGAGAGAGGGGTGACGTGTAGAGAGAAATAGAGAGAGAGAGAGATGTTCTTCTAAAGCATTGTGTAAAGAAGAGCAAAGGGGTGCCTCTCCTTTTATAATATTTTGGGATCCATGGATCTCAATCCATGGGACAACACAAATCCAATGGCTCTCATTGATTGTGTTTCTTTCAATGGCTAAGATTTATGTTGGTAAAAACCAACAACAATTAATTTAATTTAGATTAAACATATATTGATAAATCAATAGAAATCAAATCCAAAATTAAATCAACAACATATGGAGATAATTGAGAGGAGAGTGCCTCCTTCCATAGACATGGAGTGGACGACCACCCTTTCCTAAGAGGAATAGGTGGCCGTCCCTCCTATTAGTATGGAAGGAGCATCTCAATGTAATCTCCCTTGATTACATTATTCCATGTATCTTCAATTTATTACAACAACAATTGTTGTACAATATTCTATAAAAAAATTCATAATTATTTTGTGAATATTGTAATCTTACCATTGGAAATTTGTGAATCACATTCATGACCCAAAATAAAATGTGAATTACATTTTTCAATTAATTGTCCAATGTGAATCCAATTCACATCAACATTGATTAACAAATGTAAATTACAAATAGCTCCCTCTATATATTATAAATCACATTTATAATATATATGACTAATAAGGATATTGCTATCCATGTTATTCATATCCATGATGATTAAATCATACTTAAATCATCTTGGATTTCCTTTTTTCTCTTGTTCTCAAATAATATGAATCATATTCACATTATTCACATCTTTGATAATCAAATCACATTTAATTATCTAAGACAACTCTCTTTATAATATGAATCGAATTCATATTAATAATGATAATTAAATCACATTTAATTATCCCTTTTCTCAATTCTTGGATACATATATCTACAATAGAATTATCCATGAACTCCTTCAAGGATAATGTGTTTTCTCCGCGAATACTTGGAGATAAGGACAGGGCGATTGTATTGTTCTACGTATAGTTGACTTGAATATTGAGATCGTATCACAAATCCAGATCGCGGGCCTCCCATAGATGCTTGATTAAATAAAGACCGCAAATCTAATCTTCTAATTGCATCTGAATCATATTCAGATCAATGTCCAACATTTGGACCGAGATTAGATTACTTCTCTACTGAGAGGAGTCACTAAAATCCAGACCCGTTTCATCACTCCCTAGGAATGGAAGCGTCATGGTTATATAATCGTTTATGATCACATCACCCTCAGTATTCCCAATACACATCCTGCATACTGGAAGACTCAGAATAGACCCGAAGTATTGGATCAACTTTATACTGTCTACTTCAGGGTTCTATCAGTAAGTTTCTCATTCGATCATTGGGAGTTGGTATCGATCATACACTTTCCAAAAGCGTATATCATACCTAGTTCTTGATCATATACTTTCCAAAAGTATATATCAAACCTACAAATTCAGTCAAGCTTCAAGCGAGACGACCGTGTGCACGGAATTTGATTCTTCCCAATATCTCATGAGGGAGCTCATGCCTTCCGGTTCAATAAATGAACATGTATGATCCCTTTGAGAGATCCTATTACTAATATGCCCTTATATGCACAACAACGCGTCGGTGTATAGACCTTGCTTAAGTCATCAACCTATTGTCTGCCAAATGCACATACTCAAACATATAGCAACACATTTGTCTCCGGTCAGAGGATGCGTGCCTGTATCGTGACAGCATTCGATATAGGACTTTGGTTATCTCGATCTTGTTAAGTCAACTCTTTTAACCTAACTAATCTAAAACCTCCAAATCTCTATTCCTATGCAGAGGACCTGCATCAAGAGATCAGTCAGATATCAGCTATTTGAGAAAGGATTGCCATCTCCTACTCAGGCTGGATATCATCTCTTAACAATCATTTGACGGTGTATGATCATTAAGATGGCCATGGTACATAACCCTAATTATACTAAGGGACCTATTATGCTAACTATTTATTATTCATTTCATATCAGGGAATGATATTTGCAATAACATTTATTGCATATGGCTCGTCGTGGGCTCGCATGTCCAACAATCTCCCACTAGCCTAAAAGAGCCATTAATGGGCTAATCATTTAAACCACACTCATGTGACAATCATAGGCTATTTAGAAAATAGTTAGGTAAGTTGATCAGTCACCCTATTCCCACAAGACTACGCTAAGTCCTTTTACGACACTTGCATATCCCCAGTAATTGTGCTCGCATCTAATGCGAATGATGCATCTTATGCAACTAATACTCAATCTTGTTAAAGCTAATTATAATGTCCTTGACACTATAGCTTAATAATTATCATAACTAGTATTTCGATAATACTTATCTGAATACCCTTATTCCTGGAGATCTCTATCTCATAGGTATCCACAATTAAGACCTATTTAGATCTCTATCTATAAAGTCTTAAGTTTTCAAGATAAGACTTTGAGATCACTATCTCAAAAATCTTGTCCTCTATGAAGATATTGTTATTACTGCAATCAAGTGTTTTCTCTCCATATTAGGATTAGTAACAGTTTACTACTCTCACTACATGGCAGATATCTGGCTTTTGTATACATCTAAGATACACTCAGCTTCTTGTAACTAATGCACAAGTGCAAGTAGTTATAGCATTCACTTCCTCAACTCATTGAGGTGCTATCCCGTTAGATAGGTCAGTACCATATCTTATGGGATGGAAGCCTTTCTTGGATTTTTCCAGAAAATGGAATATGTCCAAGGTGTACCATTAATGTGACAGTCCCAATAGCCTCTTCTCTATACTTCTGAACACCTTCAGAACTAAGATCCAAGAGGTATCCTTGAGATCATATCTCAAAGTTATGGAACAAACCAGATTAGAAAACACTTATTATTATACTTATATCATTTTAAATGATTAGGATATCATCTACATTTAACATGATGAACACAAAGGCATTCCCACTAAGCTTCACATGGCTCATCAAGATGCTATCTGAAATCATAACATTTATAATTCATCAAATCTTATGGTCCAATCTTCAAGAAGCTTATTTAAGTCCATAGATGGATTCCTTAGCTTGCACACCTTGTTTTCCTCAACCATGAAGCCCTGGGGCTACTTCATGTAAATATCCTCAGAGAGGTATTCATAGAGGAATGCAATCTTGATTTCTTTCTCTTGAAGATCCATTTACACCTTTATGGGTCTTACCCATATAGGTGGATCCTCGAGGGTCCATATACAACACTTGTATATGAAATATACTTTAGACTTTTCATTGCTAAAATCCATCTTTCCATGTTATGATCCTCAGGATTTTCATCACATGAAATCCGATCACTGACACATGGAATACATCCTCAAACTCATTGAAGAAGTATTAGTGTTTCATCTTTAATTGTCCTTTTAGTTCCCGATTTCAGGAGCCTCATTATCTTCTCAAGATTAAATGAGTTCCTATACTTCATTTTTTATCTTGATTCTCAAGAGAGTCATCCTCTAAGAATCACATTCCCATAGATGAGATCTTTTAAGAATCTCAAGGTTATAAAGTAGATATCCAATACCATCCTTTATTTTTCCTAATGAAGTAGCACTCTCTAGTGCTCAATTCCAACTTATTTGCATGGAATCTCATTAAGGATATATAATGTAGTCTCTACTACATATATACCTGGAACTAAGAGGAAATTATGCTAAAATTCATCATTGATCAAATCATGTCACACATGATCCAATTGTATCTCCCTATAACTCTATTGAGTCAAGATGTATTAGGAGGATTGAGATAGAAATGATATTCATATCTCCATAAAGGTATTCTTTAAATTTCCCTGACAGGTACTTGCTGCCTAGATTAGATCGAATTCATTTTATCTTCCTTCAAACTTTGGTTCTAAACCAAAAATAATGAAATCTTTGAACATTTCAAAGGTTTCTCAGGAGAGAGAAGAAATATCATATCATGCATAATACTCAATAGATATCACATATCCATAGTGTTTACTATGATATAGATGATCCGCATACATCAATATGTATGAGATCCTGAATACCTTGACATCTTACACCTTTCCCAAGGAAGGGTGTATTGGACATTTTACTTTGAATACAATATTCATAAGTATGTAAGTTTTGAAATTTTAGACATTCTAAAGTTTCATCTCTTACCAGTCTATTGATCAAATCAATAGACAAATGTCCAAGGCTTGATGCTATATCTTTGTCAAATGATCTTCGTCCTCCTATTGATCCTATAAAGGTTTTAATTTTCAATATTAGAAATCTTAATGAACCATTCATTAATTTTCTAATTTTATGGAGTCCACTAGATGTTAGATTACTATCTGAAATATATCCATCATAACTCTTTATGATAGTTTTATCTCATAATTCATGTTTATTTCCAACATTTAGAAACAAACAATGAGTGTATTCTTATATCTAGGTCATAGAGACATTCTCTAAGACTAAGGGCTCTCCCACTGAAATTAACAAGTCTATCAATCCAACAGAGATTGTTGCAACAATTGCATCAATATCCATGTGGATAACTATAAACCTTAAGATCAAATTCTCCAGTATTCTAAAAAACATATGCAACCCATTGCAAGTGTTGTTAGAAGATTGAGATACAATTACACGACTTTATCTAATTCAATAAGCAAGTCAATATCAATGATTTATGTAGATTATTCTGATGTACTAACCGATTCATTCTCTAAGGATTCTAGATAGATTTGATAGTCATACTATCAATACATCAACTTATTGCAGTATTGGCATTCATCCAACTCTTTGGATGTCATATGGAAGTCACAAAAGTACAGTCAACTCTTTGACTATACTTCTTATTTGGGTCCAACCCATGCTTCCACTACGCTCCCTTCATCTATAAACAACCATTGCTTAAGACTAAGGATCTTTTACGTTAAATTCAAAAGAATTCAATGTAAGAGCATTTCAACATTTATACAAGCTTTATTAAATTCATACAAGATGAATATTATGAAGCTTCATGAATTATTAGAGTATAGACGGTAGAATGATGACACTCATTGTATCTACATCCAACTAAACTCTTGAAATATTGGTTCAGGTAGGTATTCAAACATTTTGAATACATCATCTCTTATAGAGCTGCCATTCTGCATGATGCAAAGAACCATGTCATTCATGATTAAATGTTGAGGGCACATATGTATACCGGAATATCTTCTTAGATTTTATAAGGATTATTTAACAATTGCGATCATCATCCGGCATGTCACTTCCAAAGTACATTTGATGATATCAAGACTATCCTATTATCCATTTAATTGCCATTCCTCATTATTATGAGGAAACTTGCACATTGCAACCACATACATTATGTGTCCAACTGCAAGTACAATATCTGGATCATGAGTCCAATCCATGTTATTTTACCGGTTATTATTGAGTATATCATTGAGTGGGTTTTAATGAAGGATTATATGAAATAAGAAATTTACATAAGTGTATATATATATATATATACATATTTTACTTTGATTTAGAAATTTTTATATCAAAGTTGTCTTTCCTTGTCAACATTGAAAGTTCATTCCCTTAATCACTTTCAATGTAAGAGATATACTTACCATTATATCTCAAGCAAGATCTGGGATCTCCTTCCTTATCTTTGTTGCATCCCAATAATATGAGAACCTACAACTCGGATAAAAAGAAGCGGGAACACATTCCGCCTTGCAAGTCCAACATGCATCTCCCAATTCGGTCTTTAACACCCGGCCCCACCACCCCTAAGGCAATGTTGACCTGTCATTAATTGAACCAACCATCAATAGGAATACAACTCGCTATGCGCAATCCAATATCACCCCAATAATATGAGGATCCGATATTTGGGGTCACTACGCATACGTCCTTACTCTTTCAAGAAGCGAAGAGCTTGATCCAGATGCGCTTGCATACAGGAGCTGTCACTTCGGACAGGCGTCTCCTACATACAATCCCTAGCGACGGAACCCTCCGCCTTGACGGGAGACCATGGATGTCACTTATGTGGTCCTCCACCTCATATTCAAATTCTAATTAATCATTATGAATCATATTCATTATGATTAATTCTTCCAAGGGAAATAACATCTCTATTCATAATAGAGTGTTTTCATTTTAATTGGATTCCAATTAATCTAATCATATTAAATTAATGATCCAATTAATATCCAACAAACATTTTAATTGTTACTTGAAATTATGGTATTATCTCAAATACGTATTATTTCAAAATTTAATAATTGATTTCTTAAGCATTATACTAACCCTACCCGTTGTCATGGCCAGTACTGACGAGAGTGGGATGGACCACATACGTTGCAACTGCTACCCCAATGCTCTCCGACTAGACACCATATCCACCTCAGGAAAGGATAATGCAAAATAGATTACTTTGTACTTGAGATGATCATCGATTCTTCAATCGAAATTATACCATTGACGATTCCTAAAATGCCGAGTTTAAAAGTTGTTTTTTTGTGTCGTGTTAAAATGAATGTTTCGTTCGTTGTAGGCGGCAATCGGAAACGGTCAAGAAAATAACCACACAAAATATTCGTCAATGTGATTAATGTGGTTTTATGTTTATTTTACTTGGGCAAGTCCCAAGGTCGATCACAAGGAGGCAAAGGAACAACCTAGAATTAAGTTTATCAAAAATCGTGCGCGGTTTTTGAGGCGGTCTTTTTTTTAGAATTTTCAATGCAATAAAGGGTACCAAATGCAAATTCGGCCTATGTTAGGGACTAAAATGTGAATTACATTCAAACGATGTCCGAAAAATATGAAATTTAGCCACAATGTGGAATATGATGAAATGAATGCACTGTTATTTTTTGGGAATTTTTGGATGCATTATGAATTTTCTATGAGTTTTTAAATGTAAACAAAATGAATTCCAATATTTAATTATAATAAATATTAAACCTACTTATTTTCAAGGAGCAAAATTGTCTAAGATCTATCCTTAGATGATTGATCTAAGAAAAATCCTAAACCTCAAAAATGTGAGATCTAATACCTATTAAAAATTAGATACTGAAATATGCAAAATGACTTTTACAAGGCAAACTATGCATGTAAATGCAATTCTTTTTTAGCACAATATTAAGAATAATTATTTCTACAATATGTGATTTTTCGAGAATTTTTAGAGCAACGATTAATCAACTATGAATTTCAGAGCAAGAAATGGGCAAAATATGTAAATTTCCACAGAAAAATTAATTAATTAATTAACCAATGATCACAAAAATGCCCACAATATGTCAAAGTGTATAGAATTAGTGAACTAACATCATGATATTTTTGAATAGATAAAATAAAGTCAAATAGAGGTCCACAAATACGGGGAAACACATGGGTATAAGTGCAATAAATAAATGTAAAACAAATAAAGAAATAACTGCAGTGGGGGGGCTGAAATGTAAATACCTATACCCTAGAGGGTATTTCTGCAAAATTTCCCAAGTCACGTGCCCCGCACGTGACCTAGTCGGTGGGGAGTTCTGGCGTAATATGGGGATCTTCCAGGGGGTCCTTTGTAATATGGCCACGAGGTCACGTGTTGGGCATGTGACCCGTGGGTTGGTGAAGCTCCCTCCGACCGCACGTGCCTTGCACGTGAGCGGAGGGCCTCGGGCCAGACGCCCGGCCTGCGGTGGTGGACGAGGGGCGACGGATGAGCCCCGGTGGCGTGCTAAGGTGGACACGAGGAGAGAGTCTTCGGTCGTGCTCCAGGTGTGCGAGATGTCGGCCGGCAAGCAGAGGAGGGGGCTCCGAGGTCCTGTGGGTGCGAGTCGAGGAAGCCCGGCGGTTGCTGCGGAGGTTGTCGAAGGTAGTCGGAGAAGAACGATGACGTTGTGCGGAGGAGTTGGAGGCGTAGTTGATGTCGAACGATGGGCGCAGAGGTTGTTGTCGGTGGTTTGGCGCTGGAGTCGACGTTGAAGGTGTTGATCGCGGTGTCGTTGGCTCGACGCCGAGGGGCGGAGCAGGAGCATGCACGCGGAGGAGCGGCACTGCTATGAGCCACACAGTGCTCGGATCTCACCGGTAGGAGGGTCGAGCTGGTGTTGTCACCACCGTGCTTCCCCTTCTATGGTGCAATCGACGGATGGGTTCTTGAGGAGGGGCGGCGTGGTTTTAAATAGGAGAAGGGTGTTGTCGGACATGGAAAGAGATTGGGGATTGAGGGCGGCGGAGATATTCATGGGAGGAGGAGATATGGAGATCGGAGGGATTGGGAAGGTGATGAATCCACATTTCATCATCTTTATTCTATCATTTTGGCACCAAAACCCTAGCAAATGCCTGTAAATACCCCTTTATTTCATCATCTTAACATTCATGCATGTGCATCTATTTAGTGTATAAATTACTGTAATTAAAGCCAAAATTATAGAATAAATTAAAGAAAAGAAAAAGAATAAAATATTGTAAATATTTTATGACCCGAAACCCCGAGACCTAGGCATCTTGATGATTAGGTCGACAAGGAATAAAGTAGGGGGAGATAAGGGCCAAATACCTATATTTATTAATTCATTCTTTATTCATTTTGGGACCTATTTTTGGTTCCACTTTTTACACATCAAACAAAGAAACTTTGTACATGAAAGTTGTAGATAACAAAATAAAGAAAAATACAAAATTGATTTCACAGAAAAAGAATGTACAGATAAAAAGTTATAGTCTGAATAAGAATCCAGAATTCCAACTTCCCAGACCCGTATATCACAACTGACAACTCCAAATGTAGCAAACTCACCTTTAATTGTATATAGAATAAAATAAGCTATTTAATGGCGTAGGTTTCGCAGTTGGCGGAGCTACGGTTTGAAAGTTGGGTTTTGGACCCACCTTGTATAGTTATACTGATTAAAATATTCAATCTATTATTTATTCATTATTTTTTTATTTTTATATTTTTATAATTATGTAAATATTACTTATAATATATTTGTGTATTAAAATTAGAATAAAAATGCAAAGAAAATACAAAATAAAAATACTTTCATATAGAGTACACAGATGCAAAACTTATATACATACCTATACATTATGTACTTTTATTTTATTAATTATAAAAAACATATCAAAAAAATAAAATAAAAAATATATTACATGTATAAAAGTATTTTATAATTTTGTAAAATAAGAAATAAAAAATAATAAAATTAAAATCACAGATTAAAAATCAAACAGTCAAATATACAAATTATATACCTATATAGGGGTATAAAAGCAATTTGTAAAAATAAATCATAAAAATAATTAAAAATCAGAATACAATAGTTTATAAAATTATAAAAACTTTTTATTTTATAATCTAATTAAAATAATATCGTTTGTTATTTTCAATTGATTTTACAAGGGGTTTTTTTTCCTGGTTGGTCCACGTGGACCAACCAGATTGGTCTGACAGTTGACCTCCGGTCAACTGTCTGACCTCCCCCCTGTAGCATGTCAGAATTGGTTTTTTGTCTCCTTTCACCCATTTTTCTAGGTCAGCCCTTGATTCCTTTCATGATAGCGCCTTCAGCGTTTTTGCTCCTCGGGCAAGTGTGATTCACGCCCAAGGTAATTCTTGGGCTTTGAATCACTGGACGAGGCGTTGCGCATCGATCTTTGAACCACCATCGTCAACCCTTCAAAACCGGCCACCTTGACTCCATTCGATTTTTGAACCGCAAATCCATCCAAACTTTCCCCCTTGACCTCGCTAGTACTCTCTGGAGGTGACAGCTCCGTGGAGTTCTCGTCAGGGCGGTGGATCAGCCACGTTTGGGCGAGTTCCAATCAACCTCCGGCCAAGCCGTCGAGGTACCCTTCTTCCTCGCTCTATCTGAGTTTGAGGGCCATCTAACCACCTTATATTTAGCTTCATTTCACTCCTGTTCATCCGAGCCTTTTTCCTCATCAAATCGTCCATCTGATCGCTTCATCGATCACCTCGCCGGAGCGCAACTCCGGCGAGTCCCCATCTCGCCTGTCATTCCCCTTCGAGAGCCACCTGAGGTCGAGGCATTTTGCCCTCGACCTCCGTATCCTTTTTGCGCAGGTACTGGAGCATACGGAAGAGTCTGGAGTACTTTTGGGTCTTCGCCGGAGCACCTGGAGCTTCGCAACTTCCTCCTTGCCGTGGAAGAGCTCTGCCGTCCTTCACGCTATTCCGTTGCTTCCAGATAACAGAGGAGACCTGCAGCAACCTCCTGGGCCCGATTTGAAGCTCGTCCACAGCCGGAGCGAGGTGCCACCACCGGAAGAAGGTCGCCACGGCGGTCCTTTTTCCCTGTTCCTCCAGCGCGCCTCGCTGCCGTCCGATCAAGAAGGAGCCCCAGGTGTAACGTGGATTATCCGATCGCCAGCACCCGACACCGTCGGATCTCATCTGAGATCTGATCTCAGACGTCCACGGGCGAACCGTCATCGCGCCCGGAGAAGGTGCCACATGGATAAGAGGCGTGTCCCACGCCACTGGATCGCGCCAAATCCCCAACCGTTGGATGTCCACCACGCGTCATCAACTTCGCCACCGCTGTCGGATCGCCACAGCGAGGGATTTTTTGCAAGTATACCCTTGTTAATTTTGTATTTTCCTTTTTAGTCCAGTAACTTTTATTCGTAGTTTAAACATTTTTGTAAAATTTGCAAAAGGACCCTCGTCTTTATTTTATTTGCATTTAGGTCCTCTGCCACGTCACCTCACGTGACCTGTACACGTGAGGTAAGGGCATTTTGCATAGAGGCCCCCGAACTTTGTTTTATTTCATTCTAGTACCAGAACTTTCTTATTAAGCGTTAAATTTCAGGAGAAATTGCATGTAAGCCCCCAGGTTTTTGGAAAATCACATTTTGGTCCTCGCCAGGCGCGTACAAGTCACGCGCCCTGGAGGGAAAATTTCTAGGATACCCCTGCGAATTTTGTATTCTGTAATTGGTCCTGGAAATTGAGTTTTAAGTGTAAAACTTTTGTGGAAAATTTGCATACGTACCCCTAGACTTTGAGACATTTGCATAAAGGTCCTTGCTAGACTTTAATTTTTTTGCGTGCTTGCATGAATTAATTAGGGTATCATTTTAAGTCCAAAAATTCTCAAAAATAGAATGTAAGCTACTGTGCACTTGTACTTCCACTCCATATTTTTGGTTTTTGATTTTACCTTATTTTTATATTTATTAAAAATCAAAAACATGCTTTTTATTCACTGCCTAGCTTAGAAAACACCAAAAAATATTAAAACATCTCGAAAAATTCCAAAAAAATTCTCTAGTGTCTATTTTACAATATTTTAGTGTCAGTCCAAAAATCACTAAAAATCTCAAAAGAAAAACCTTAAAAATTCAAAAATACTTAAAAACTTCAAAAAATTATATAAAATCAAAGAAAACTCAGAAAAATACAAATTCAGTTACTGTTTGTTCTATATTTCATGATTTTTATTTGAAAAATAGTTTGCAAAAATTTTGTTGCTGTTGTCTATTTTTAATTTCCATTTTGCTCACAGCCACTACATTGTTCACTGTTTTGACTAATTTCAGCATTTAAAAATACCAAAAACATCTGGAAAAATACCCAAAAATCCCATAAACAGTAAAAAAGCATAAAAATACCAAAAAGATTTTATTCCTGAATTTTTGGCTATTTTAGCTTATTTTTATAACTATCTTATCACTCCTTGTCTTACATTGTCCTTATTTTCCAATATTGAAAAAAAAGAAAAAAATATAAAATATAAAATTATAAAAATCAGAAAATTAAAAATCAAAATACAAAAAAAATTTAAAAATTAAAAACCCACAAAAATTCCTTTTATTGCTTGCTTAGTGTAGACTTCACACACATTCACTTACTTGTGCACATTTATTTGAATTACCCTGTTTGCTCCCTGTGTTCGAACTCTCTGCATACTTGCCATTTACATCATTTGTGCAGAGTTAAAAATAAATTTTAACTCCACATTTATTTCTAATTATTGATCTTTAATGTGGGTTAATTGTTGATTAATTTCAGGATTTGATCGGTTAACACTTCGACTGTGTTCCCGCCTTGTGTGGAACACAAGACCGATCGATTCTTGGGATTATCAAATGGCGTCGTTGCCGGGGAGCAACAGCAAGTAGTTCACATTTTTGTTTTCTTGTGTTTGCTTGTCTACCATTGCTAGTTTTGTCTCTCTTACACTTTTGATAGATATTGATTGAGCTATCTGACCATTCTTCTTTTGTCTTCTTGCGAGGGACCGGGGAGCAAGGCGGATCGCCTAGGTGACCCGAAGCAACCTTGGGAAGCGGAGCCGACTTTTCTTTAGCCATGCCAACAGGAGAGATCAGGAGGAGTGAGAGAGAGTGGTAGATTAGTTGCAATTTATTTTTGTGAGAGAGTGATTTGATAATTTGTAATAATACAGGCACTTGGACTTTTGGACACTCCGGGCCTAATTTCCGGGTGTTTGTTCATCCGGGGGCTCACCGCGGTTTTTGTCGAGTTTCCAAAGCTGTCATTTGCCGGTTTTGATTTCATTTTCACTTTCTTTGTGGATTGAGCCCTTAGATCTAGGCCAGCTTGATCGATTAAATTAGGTCCAAACACACTAATAACCTTTGCATGTACCTATAGTTCGTACTTGGACTCAGTTTAATTAAACAGTTAGCTCCCTTTCTTAGATCCGCCGCGCCGCGAGCCCTCTCCATCAAGCGCTACTCCTGAACTCGATGTGTCGAGAAGAGGAGGGGAGGGTCTAGACCAGACTCTTAGGATCGACGATCGGTGGTTGACTTGTGGTTATTCACACTAGCAGATGCCTACCTTAGGACGATTTCCGCATTGCATATCGGCATATAGACTAGGTTTATAAATTTCTGCTTTGCATCCCGCATGGAGAGAGCTGGGATTCGCTGTAAGTCTTCTTACTTTGCATCCATCATTTAGGCACAAAGGTGAGATTTCCATCTTTGTGTCGACTTGCACGGCTTTTCTGACTCTATTCTCCCTCTGTTTTTGGACAAAGTAGGATCAAGAAAATACAAAAATCGTTAGGCGCTTGTTTGAATCTACTCAAAAGAAGCGATAACACCAAAAAAATTTAAAAAGGGACTGCTAAGAAAACCTTGACCAAAAATAAAATTGGTAATTGGATTCATTGATTGGGGAGAGTAACACTCTCACTTGTTTTCAGGTTGCATGGGAAGGTCTCCTTCCAAGTGAGGTGAGCGCTTTGTAAGGATTAGAGCCAAAATCCCAGCTTGTGGCTGCCTTGTGTATCGCCTGGATTTCCGAAGTATTGGCGCTTCTATCGTATGTGGACGAGTAGGGCTTGGTCAACATTGGTGACTCTCTATTGTGTAGAGCATCGACCTTGTCCGAAGTATCGAGCCTAGGCCACGCCTTCACGGGGGTGTCTGTCTCATCGTCTCGTGTCCGAGTAGGTTCTTGCACGCTCACGGGTGATTCCGTTGCGAGCGAGTTCCGAAGTATTGGTTTCACCTATTGGCTTCCTCTCTTATTCTTTGGCTTAGGGATCCAGGAAGGGTTACAAGGACCTCAAAAAGTGCAAGCTACAGGTTACACAGGAGGAGGACAAGTACGGGATACTCTTCCGGCAGTACTCTCTCTCCTTTAGGCGTAGCGCTCTAAGGACTCGTGAAAAGATTAATTCCTGAATTCAAGCTAAAACCGAAAAGATAAAAGCCGAACCTTCACGGCTTCATGTGTTGAGTTGGTGAATTCACCCCTGTCTTGTGTTTGATTGCTAGTTTTATCTAAGGTCAAGATCAAAAACACAGCACGATTGTGCGTAATTTTGCTTCTCATTTCTTCCTTCTTCTTCTGCATCCTTTCTGCTCTTCCCAATAATCAAGATGATGGGACGAAGATCTCTTAGGCCGACCTTGTCGGCACCGCTATCCAGCACTCCTCCTTATTCATCTAGGACTACCTCGGAGAGTCCGCTCTCCGATCCTGAGTTTACATCCACCCTGTTCCCCCTCGAGCACCCTTCCCATTCTCCTTCCCTTAGTCCAATTGTTTCAGAATTCAGTGCATCACAGAGTTCAGATCATTCGACAGCACCTGAGATGGCCTCTTTTGCTTTTTCAGAGAATCCAGTAATGGCAGATAGAGGCGAGCACCCAGATGGCCATGATCACCCTCTGTTCATAATTGATCAGGTGGTCATCAACAATTCCTTGCTAGCATCCCTGGAGACCATGCAGAGACAGATCCGTGACCAGGGTACCTTCATGGGTGATCTGATGAGAGAGATAGCTCAGATGCGAGAAAACCGACCTGGGGGCGGTGGCGGTGGAGGAGGAGGAGGAGGAGGACCTGATGCAGGAGGAGGCTATCCAGACGCTGAGAGACCACCTCAGACTATCATGAGGGAATTGCACAATCCAGCTGCATCCCTCACTCACTGCTGGATCAGACTCCCACCGATCCATGGAGATTTCGAGCTTCGGCCCCACACAATTCAGCTTCTACCCAAATTTCATGGGTTGCCAACCGAAGAGCCACACCTCCACCTCCAAGAATTCAAGATGATATGCAGCACCATACATGATAGGCTGCTGACTGAGGACACGATCAAGATGATCGCCTTTCCATTCTCATTGGTTGACAGAGCCGCATATTGGCTCAAACACTTGGGACGATTCATCGACACTTGGGCAAATCTCCGGACCGTATATTTGAAGAAGTACTATCCTCTCGGCCGGACCAATGCAGCTAGAGCCATGATCAACAATTTTGTCATGATCCCAAATGAACAATTCCATGAAGCTTGGGATCGATTCAGAGAGCTCATCGACCGATGTCCACATCATGATATATCCAAGCCCAATCTGGTTCAAAGTTTCTTTTGTGGGATGACACCGGAGCTACAGGGGCTTGTCAACGCCTCCTGCGGTGGATCATATTTCTCCAAGGGTGAAGACGACGTCTGGGCCATCTATGAAGGCATGACAGAAAATTCAAATGTGATGACCCAAGCCAGAGTCTACACACAACAAAAACCACCTCAGGGAGGAGGCTCATTCCAGAGGATCGCCCGCATCTATGCCGGTCCCAATACATCGTCGGTAGCCGCAGCCCAAGCCGAATCAGCCGCAGCCGACATGGGCATTATCAGTGAGAAGTTGGACCGCATGGAGATCCTCGAGAAGAAGCAGAACCAAGGTCTTGCCCAGATGGACCTTCTCACCAAAACTATGAGTGACCTGAAAACTCAAATTCTATGCATTCAGGAGGCACAAGCTCAGTCCCAACAGCCTCCCAGGTCACGGGCCGACTCCAGCAGTAGCAGTTCCAACCAACCCTCTACCTCATACCGCCAGGTGAATCATATCCAGGCAGAGCCGGTTCCACTACTACAGTACTACCCAGCGCAGCCGCGATCTTCAGACACGCAGATGGTGGTCTATCAGCCGGAGCAGCCATTGGCAGTTCTTCCTCCACCCTCCTTTGAGCAGGACCCATTGATGGAAGTCAATGGGATATGGTACGACCGGTATCCTTTGCCCGGGATTCGTCGTGATCATCCCGGATTCCGTTGGGGCAACGGTGGCTCCTCATCCCAACAGCAGAACCCTGCTCAAGGACAGCAGAACAGCCAGCAACAGCAACACCAGCAGCCCCAGTACGCCCAGCCACAACAGTATCAGAGTGGTCCTCGTCCTGCCTATCAGAGACAACAGTGGAGGCAGCGTCAGCAGCCTCAGCTGTCTTATTCCCATCACCCCCAGTATCAACCACAGCAGCAGCAGCAGCCCCATTTCCAGTAGGGACAACCATCCGGTTCTCAGGTCCCGCTTTTGAGAATCCATCTCTCGATGATCTTGCCCGCTTGCTCTCCGAACATTGAGCATCCTTCAGGCAAGAAATGGATGAATTCCAGCAGGAGATGAGGGAGATTATCAAAGGGAAGGCCGCCATACCCGCTCAGATTGAACCTAACCCGAACAATCTGAAAAGGAAGTCTGAGCAGGTAGAGTTCACAGAGAATACCTCTCCTAGTGACTATTTGAGCGATACGTCTTATTCTTTCTATGATGCTGATTTTGTGACTACTAGGAGCGGTAGGATGCCCGCCGGCAGCGCCTCTTCTGAGCGACAACCACCAGCTGTTCCAGGAGCGCCAGAGGAGCAGAGTAGCGGTGCTGATGCCGCTAATGATGATGTTGAAGACGGTGGTGCTGATGCCACCAATGATGGAGTTCCAGACGACGGTACTGAAGCCGTCGTGATACCAGATGCAGACGGTGGTGCTGAAGCCACCATTTTAGATGCTGAGCCAGACCACGGTGCTGATGCGTAGAGACAGGTGCCGGTGGTGGTACTGAGGCCACCACGTCTACTTTTGTTGAGCCTCCCTCTGTGATGTTACCACCTTTTGTATCTATGGATTGTGGTAACAACAAAAAGAACAAAAATATGAATAAAGGAAAGGTTTCTGTTCACATTACGGATCCATATGTGTTGCATGATGATGATTGTGTGGATCCTCCTTCCTCACAGGCACAGGGACCTGTTCCTAGTCTTCCATCTGAGGAGGCCCCTACCATCCCCTTCCCTAAGGCACTCCGCCGGGCGAAGGGGAACAAAAAAGAAAACCTAAAAAAGAACCAGCAGGTAGAGATCAGCAACCAGATGATTGACAGGTTCCACATTCAGCTGACTCTACGAGAAGCATTTGAGCATATCCCCTTCTTCAAAAAGAACTTGAAAGAGACAAGTACTGTCCGAAGGAAGAGGAGGCACAGAGATCAAATCCATATGCTCACTCATGACACTTGTTGCGCCATGCAAAACACATTGCCAGCCAAGAGACCTGATACAGGTACCTCCTATGTCAGATGTGAGATACAGGAGCAGCGGTTCGATCGTACTCTATTAGACAGCGGGTCTTCGATCAACCTCCTTCCGGCAGCCTTACTCAAACGATTCGAGTTTGGCCCTCTTCTTCGGAGCAGGACAGTTTCAGTTTGCTGATAGGTCGATCAAGAGGCCAAAGGGATTGTTGAAGGACGTGGTCGTTACCATTCAGGGCCTGAAATTCCCCGTGGACTTTGTTGTATTGGACATGGAGATCCCTGAATCGGTAACCGATGCCCCCATCATACTTGGATGCCCATTCTTGGCCACTGCCAAGGCGGTATCCGACCATGACAGTGGGACGGTATGTTTTCGCGTAGAGGGTGAAAGCATACAAATAGATACGATCGACCAGATCAGAGCCAGAGAGTTGGCGTGCTCAGAGCAATCCAGTGAAGCCGAGCAGATGACAGAGACGAGCTAGACATCCACCAGGTGTGTGATTTCGTGATGACTGATGATGAATCCAACTGGACAGATCCTGTAGCACCGACCCTCGCCTTGCCTACAGATTCGCTATATCTCAAGCTCATGGCAGTCGAGAGCCGGGAGAGCACATCCCTGGATGAGGATACACCTGAGGCTGACAGTGTCGGGATGAGTGGTGCCGATGATTTTCATTCTTGCTCATCTTCTTCTGATCCCTCGGATTCAGACATTGACTGGGATGATTTTGATGAATATTTACCTTGTCTGATTCCTTCTGAGCCAACAACCATGACAGAGTGCGAGCCAGTGCAGTTCATTGATAATTCAGTCGGCCATCCTTCGTCAGAGATGCATGCAGATCGAGAGTTCTCCCACGCAGACCTGGTCGCCTTCACACAGACATATCAGAAGCCAGATCTGCCACCTCCTAGTTGTCCAAAACGGAAACCTCTACCGCAGTCGATGAAGTACAGATTCCTTGCTGGTGAGCCAGACATGTATCCAGTCATTATCTCAGCAGATTTGACTGGAGAACAAGAATCTCGTCTAATGGAGGTTCTTGAAAGAAACCGCAAGGCAATAGGTTGGAGTATAGCTGATCTCTAGGGGCTGAGCCCGAATCTTTGTTCCCACCACATTTATCTTGAGGATAACGCTAAGCCATTGCATGAGTTCCAACGACGGCTGAATATGAATCTTCGAGACGTAGTTATGAAAGAAATTTCAAGGTGGTAGAGCGCTGATTTCATCTATCCCATCTCCAACTCTAAATGGGTAAGTCCTTTACATGTGGTACCCAAGAAGACGGGTATCACTACAGTTGTCAATGAGTCTGGAGAGGAGATCGCTACCAGAGTACCAACTTCTTGGAGGGTATGTGTGGACTACAAACGATTGAATGAGGCCACCAAGAAGGATCACTTCTCGCTACCCTTCATTGATCAGATTATCGAGCGGCTAGCTAGGAAGAGTCATTACTGCTTTCTTGACGGGTACTCTGGATACAATCAAGTGGCCATTGTGCCCGAAGACCAGGAGAAAACGACATTCACCTGTCCGTTTGGGACTTATGCTTTCAGACGGATGCCCTTTGGTCTATGTAACGCTCCGGCGACATTCCAGAGGTGCATGTTGTCCATATTCTCGGACATGGTGGGTGACTGTTTAGAGGTCTTCATGGATGACTTCTCGGTCTATGGCGATGGGTTCGATGCTTGTCTTGACTGCCTAGACCGTGTGCTTCAGCGCTGCATAGAGGTCAATCTTGTTTTATCTTAGGAAAATAGTCACTTTATGATGACTCAGGGGAAGGTCCTTGGTCATATCGTCTCCAACAGGGGCATGGAGGTCGATCCAGCCAAGGTGGATATCATCAGAAAACTCAATCCACCGCCCAACTTGCGTCAGTTGCGGTCTTTTCTGGGGCATGTCGGTTTCTACCGACGGTTCATTCATGACTTCAGTCGTATTGCCCGACCGCTTACTGACTTGCTGACAAAAGACACCGAGTTTATTGTTAATGATAAGTGTCTGGCGTCTTTCGAGACTCTTAAAAATATGGTTGTTTCAGCTCCTGTCCTTCAGCCACCCGATTGGTCTCTCCCATTCGAGATCATGACGGATGCTTCAGATTTTGCCGTTGGGGCTGTGCTTGGACAGAGGAGGGATGGATTATTTGCCATTCACTACGCCAGCCGGACTTTGGATGCCGCTCAGCGGAATTACATTGTGACTGAGAAAGAGATGCTGGCCGTAGTCTTTGCTCCTGATAAGTATCGATCGTATATTCTCGGATCTAGAGTAACAATCTACACTGATCACACCGCCATCCGGTACTTAATGGCTAAGAAGGATGCCAAAGCACGTCTTACCAGATGGATCCTTCTACTCCAGGAATTTGATATTGAGATTAAGGACAAGCCTGGAGTCAAGAATGTGGTGACGGATCATCTCTCCAGATTGGAGAATCTTGAGGAATCTGAGCCCAGTGCACCTATCACAGAAACATTTCCAGACGAGGCGATCTTGGCGGTCACCTTACTCCCATGGTATGCTGACTTTGTAAACTATCTTGTCGCCAAGACAGTCCCTCAGGGTTGGCCCAGGAAGAAACTTGAGATCTTCCTAGCTAAGGCCAAGTTTTACCATTGGGAGGATCCCGTCCTTTATCATGAAGGAGGGGATAGTATCTGGAGGAGGTGCATTCCTCAAGAAGAGCAGCAGAGCGTCCTCACATATTGCCACAAGCTCGAGGCAGGAGGACATCATTCTGGAAAAAGGACAGCACAGAAGGTGCTTCAATCCGGCCTATGGTGGCCTACTCTCTTCAAGGATTCTGATGATTTCGTGAAGAGATGTACTGACTGTCAGAAAATGGGAACCTGCGGACAGAGAGACATGATGCCCATGCAACCCATTCACTTCTGTGAGGTTTTTGATGCATGGGGGATTGATTTCATGAGCCCATTTCCTAAAAGTCAGGGATTCGAGTATATTTTGCTCGCTGTGGATTATGTCAGTCGATGGGTTGAGGCCATCACCGCCCGAGCCGCAAATGCTAAAACCGTATGCAAATTCTTGAGGAAAAATATCAATTCACGGTTCGGGGTACCTAGAGTCTTGATTTCAGACGGGGGGTCTCATTTCATCAACGACAAGGTTAGGGCCCTTGCAGACGAGTTCGGCATTGACCATCGGGTTGCCACTCCATATCACCCTCAAACTAATGGTCTTGCCGAAGTCTCGAACCGGGAGATAAAAACAATCTTGCAGAAAGTAGTCCGCCCAGACCGAAAGGATTGGTCACAACTTTTGGACTCGGTCTTGTGGGCTTATCAGACTTCTTTCAAGAATCCATTGGGAACATCTCCCTTTCATCTCGTCTATGGAAAGCCGTGCCATCTGCCAGTGGAGATCAAGCATAAATCTTTTTGGGCAGTCACTGAGTTGCTGTTAGATCCCGAGAGTATAGGAGACCAGAGAAGAGCAGAATTGGCAGCCCTGGAAGAACTGAGAGATACAGCCTTTTCCAACAACCTACAGTACAAGGAGAAAGTGAAGACATGGCACGATTCGCATATCAGCCATAAACAATTTGAGCCAGATCAGAGAGTATGGTTGTTTGATTCCAGGCTGAAATTATTTCCAGGGAAGTTGCAGAGCAAGTGGAAAGGTCCTTATGTGGTCAGGAAGGTACATGACAATGGCAGCATCGACATATCCGAACCGTCATCTTCCTCTACCTTCCGCGTCAATGGTCAACGCCTAAAGTTATATCTAGATCATGATCCGCCGACCATTGACATTGCCCCCATTCTTCTGGTATGAGATATGCTCTTTGACTCACATCATCTGCATCTCATACATGATGATCAAGTCCATCTTCCGCTGTACAGATCCATCTGTTCATATCACTCTTTCATCTGTTGATTTATTTTCTTCTTTTCTTCTTTTCCTTTTCTATCTTCTCTATCTATCAAAAAGGTGCCGCCCTTGTATACAGTTTTCCATACTTAGGACGTATTTTGTCCTAAGTATAGGGGGGCGTGCACCCCGAGTTTCTCTATTCTTCGATCCTCTCCGTTGTCTCCTCTTCTTGTCTATACTTAGGGATATTTTACCCTAAGTATAGGGGGAGACAATCTGAGTACGATCTGTTCATTCCCACCCTTGACCCTCCCTGCTTTGTGTACAGTCTGCTATACTTAGGATTATTTGATCCTAAGTATAGGGGGGACGGTCAACTTCTCATTGTTTCATTCATTAGTTCTTTATTCTTTGGACTTGTCTATACTTAGTACGAGTTATGTCTTCTCTTTTCTCTCCGATCTATGAGGATATATCTCAAGCTAAGTATAGGGGGTCGTATATACTGTGTATAAACTTTAGCCATAACTCGTACTTTCGTATTTTTCTAAATAATATGGCTAATAATTCTTTAAACTTCACTAAAAATCTCTAATAAAAAGGTGTTTTGTTCCTCAAATTCTTTACTGATTAATAAATCAGGTGAAAATGTTTTTTGCAAAATGTTTGAAAAATAGTGTGAAAAACTTTGTGAACATCTATTGAAAACTATTTTCAAAATATTTTGTTACATTTTTCAACCTGTGTAAAAATGTGTGTTCTGTAAAAATTTATTTTCTTTGTGTAAAAATAAAATGTTTGAAAAATGATTTGCAAATAGTTTGAAAAATGGTTGCAAAAATATTTTGAAAAATCTATACATACTGTTTTGAAAGCCTTTGCAAAATGATTTTCAAATGTGTGTACATGTTTGTAAAATGTTTGTAAAAACTATGTGGGACTATAGTTTTCAAAAACTATGTGAAAAGTTTGTGTCAACTAAGTTTAAGTAATACATACATCACACCAAAATCCACTATATATGTACGTATAAAACTGACCACTTACCCTTGTAAATTCTTAAAATCCACTTCTTATATATATAAGAAGCATGCTCGTGTACATATTTTCACCTAGCTTTTCAGCCAAAAACTTTTTGTTTTCAAAATTCCCAAAAACATTTGCAAAATTAAAATCCAAAAACATTTGAAAAATCTTTTCGAAAAATACAAAAAATACATGCATCATCTTTTCAAAAAAAATCCATAAAAAGTTCAAAAATCTTGAAAATTGCATCACAAAAATATTTCTTGCATTTTGCATAGCATTGCATAGCATTCGCATTTTTCGGATTGAGTTTGATAGTTGAACAAGTCTAAGTAAAATCCGGAGATGGGAGCTTGATTGGACCTTAAAATCTACCTAATAACAGGAACCTTATAGGAATTGGGTTTGAGGTACTTCAGGTCTAGTTGACTTAATTCTTTGAGGATCACGGGACTTGGTTCAATGGATTCTTGACTGCCTAAGTAGAGTATTTCGGAGCACACGCACGACTCTTGTTGATAATGACCTAACTTGGACACCTGCACCTTTCACATAGCTCTCCATGGATGAGGTGGTGAGGAGGCAGTTTCCTTTGGCTTGGGGTAGCATATGAGGGTAGCACTTCTAGGCAGAACCTCTCTTCTTCTTCTAGTGAAGGAAGTGCACCTCAACTTGGTCTAGTGGTGATGAAGGTTAAATACAGAAGCCGTGGGTTGCAATAAAGCTTCAAAAGAGGGATAGTCTTCTGGCTCAAGAGGAAAATTTCTTGTATATATGATGCACCATGTAGATATGTTGTACAGATGCACTTGAAAAAAAAAGAACTCCAAAAAAGTGGTGGGTCGGATTGAAAATTTAATAACCCTACCGGAGTGTATATAGTCCAATAAAGCAAAAGCTTATGGTATCCATGTTACATCTCATGAAGCTTGCAGCGGGAGACTTAGCTACACTGTTGAGCTCCCAAAAATTCTATACCTCTTATTCCCCCTCTTCTTGAGCCGGTTGCACTTGAACTTAGAAGGGAATACCCTGCTTCTCGAGGAAAGAGTTGCTAGACCGAGGCATTAGAGCTACCAGGGTGGGGGAGGTTGTTTCTTTGTTACTTCTGAGGTGGGGAGCTACATATCACTTACACTGTACGAGTCAGACTCATAGTCGTAAGAGTTTGCATATGAGTTGAAGTATTTCTGACCTGGCTATTGAGGAGACTTGGACAGAGTTTTGGGATTCTCAAGGACTGTTGGATTTTAAATTTGGTTCTCATTAAGTTTCCAACCACACTAAAATTCCTAAGGTCCGACTTAAGCTCCAAACTTTGATTTTGTGAAGACAAGTTTGATCATCAAATTAAATCCAAGTTCTTCTTTTTCTTTTCTTTCTTTTTCTTTTTGCACTTATTGCATAAGTGTTTGCTAGGGACTAGCAAAGGTAAAGTATAGGGGGATGATGAATCCACATTTCATCATCTTTATTCTATCATTTTGGCACCAAAAACCCTAGAAAATGCTTGTAAATACCCCTTTATTTCATCATCTTAGCATTCATGCATGTGCATCTATTTAGTGTATAAATTACTGTAATTAAGGACAAAATTATAGAATAAATTAAAGAAAAGAAAAAGAATAAAATATTGTAAATATTTTATGACCCGAAACCCCGAGACCTAGGCATCTTGATGATTAGGTCGACAAGGAATAAAGTAGGGGGAGATAAGGGCCAAATACCTATATTTATTAATTCATTCTTTATTCATTTTGGGACCTATTTTTGGTTCCACTTTTTACACATCAAACAAAGAAACTTTGTACATGAAAGATGTAGATAACAAAATAAAGAAAAATACAAAATTGATTTCATAGAAAAAGAATGTACAGATAAAAAGTTATAGTCTGAATAAGAATCCAGAATTCCAACTTCCCAGACCCGTATATCACAACTGACAACTCCAAATGTAGCAAACTCACCTTTAATTGTATATAGAATAAAATAAGCTATTTAATGGCGTAGGTTTCGCAGTTGGCGGAGCTACGATTTGAAAGTTGGGTTTTGGACCCACCTTGTATAGTTATACTGATTAAAATATTCAATTTATTAATTATTCATTATTTTTGTATTTTTTATATTTTTATAATTATGTAAATATTACTTATAATATATATGTGTATCAAAATTAGAATAAAAATGCAAAGAAAATACAAAATAAAAATACTTTCATATAGAGTACACAGATGCAAAACTTATATACATACCTATACATTATGTACTTTTATTTTATTAATTATACAAAACATATCTAAAAAATAAAATAAAAATATATTTACATGTATAAAAGTATTTTATAATTTTATAAAATAAGAAATAAAAAATAATAAAATTAAAATCACAGATTAAAAATCAAACAGTCAAATATACAAATTATATACCTATATAGGGGTATAAAAGCAATTTGTAAAAATAAATATCATAAAAATAATTAAAATACATAATAAAATAGTTTATAAAATTATAAAAACTTTTTATTTTATAACCTAATTAAAATAATATCGTTTGTTATTTTCAATTGATTTTACAAGGTGTTTTTTTTCCTGGTTGGTCCACGCGGACCAACCAGGTTGGTCTGACAGTTGACCTCTGGTCAACTGTCTGACCTCCCCCCTGTAGTATGTCAGAATTGGTTTTTTGTCTCCTTTCACCCATTTTTCTAGGTCAGCCCTTGCTTCCTTTCATGATAGCTCCTTCAGCGTTTTTGCTCCTCGGGTAAGTGTGATTCACGCCCAAGGAAATTCTTGGGCTTTGTATCAGTGGCCGAGGCGTTGCGCGTCGATCTTTGGACCACCATCATCAACCCTTCAAAACCGGCCACCTTGACTCCATTCGATTTTTGAACCGCAAATCCATCCAAACTTTCCCCCTTGACCTCACTAGTACTCTCTAGAGGTGACAGCTCTGTGGAGTTCTCGTCAGGGCGGTGGATCAGCCACGTTTGGGCGAGTTCCAATCAACCTCCGGCCAAGCCGTCGTGGTACCCTTCTTCCTCGCTCTATCTGAGCTTGAGGGCCATCTAACCACCTTATCTTTAGCTTCATTTCACTCCTGTTCATCCGAGCCTTTTCCCTCATCAAATCGCCCATCTGATCGCTTCATCGATCACCTCGCCGGAGCGCAACTCCGGCGAGTCTCCATCTCGCCTGTCATTCCCCTTCGAGAGCCACCTGAGGTCGAGGCATTTTGCCCTCGACCTCCGTATCCTTTTTGCGCAGGTACTGGAGCATACCGAAGAGTCTGGAGCGCTTTTGGGTCTTCGCCGGAGCACCTGGAGCTTCGCAACTTCCTCCTCGCCGTGGAAGAGCTCCGCCGTCCTTCGCGCCATTCCGTTGCTTCTAGATAACAGAGGAGACCTGCAGCAACCTCCTGGGCCCGATTTGAAGCTCGTCCACAGCCGGAGAGAGGTGCCACCACCGGAAGAAGGTCGCCACGGCGGTCCTTTTTCCCTGTTCCTCCAGCGCGCCTCGCTGTCGTCCGATCAAGAAGGAGCCCCAGGTGTAACGTGGATCGCCCGATCGCCAGCACCCGACACCGTCGGATCTCATCTGAGATCTGATCTCAGACGTCCACGGGCGAACCGTCATCGCGCCCGGAGAAGGTGCCACGTGGATAAGTGGCGTGTCCCACGCCGCTGGATCGCACCGAATCCCCAACCGTTGGATGTCTGCCACGCGTCATCAACTTTGCCACCGCCGTCGGATCGCCCCAGCGAGGGATTTTTTGCAAGTATACCCTTGCTATTTTTGTATTTTCCTTTTTAGTCCAGTAACTTTTATTCGTAGTTTAAACATTTTTGTAAAATTTGCAAAAGGACCCTCGTCTTTATTTTATTTGCATTTAGGTCCTCTGCCACGTCACCTCACGTGACCTGTACACGTGAGGTGAGGGCATTTTGCATAGAGGCCCCCGGACTTTGTTTTATTTCATTCCAGTACCAAAACTTTCTTATTAAGCGTTAAATTTCTGGAGAAATTGCATGTAAGCCCCCAGGTTTTTGGAAAATCACTTTTTGGTCCTCGTCAGGCGCGTGCAAGTCACGCGCCCTGGAGGGAAAATTGCTAGGATACCCCTGCGGGTTTTGTATTCTGTAATTGGTCCTGGAAATTGAGTTTTAAGTGTAAAACTTTTGTGGAAAATTTGCATATGTACCCCTAGACTTTGAGACATTTGCATAAAGGTCCCTGCTAGACTTTAATTTTTTTGCGTGCTTGCATGAATTAATTAGGGTATCATTTTAAGTCCAAAAATTCTCAAAATTAGAACGTAAGCTACTGTGCACTTGTACTTGCACGCCATATTTTTGGTTTTTGATTTTACCTTATTTTTATATTTATTAAAAATCAAAAACATGCTTTTTATTCACTGCCTAGCTTAGAAAATGCCAAAAAAATATTAAAAGATCTCGAAAAATTCCAAAAAAATTCTCTAGTGTCTATTTTACCATATTTTAGTGTCAATCCAAAAATCACTAAAAATCTCAAAAGAAAAACCTTAAAAATTCAAAAATAATTAAAAACTTCAAAAAATTTATATAAAATCAAAGAAAACTCAGAAAAATACAAATTCAGTTCGTGTTTGTTGTATATTTCATTATTTTTATTTGAAAAATAATTTGCAAAAACTTTGTGGCTGTTGTCTATTTTTAATTTCCATTTTGCTCATAGCCAGTCTACTGTTCACTATTTTGACTTATTTCAGCATTTAAAAATACCAAAAACATCTGGAAAAATACCCAAAAATCCCATAAATAGTAAAAAATCATAAAAATACCAAAAAGATTTTATTCCTGAATTTTTGGCTATTTTAGCTTATTTTTATAACTATCTTATCACTCCTTGTCTTACATTGTCCTTATTTTCCATTATTGAAAAAAAGAAAAAAATATAAAATTATAAAAATCAGAAAATTAAAAATCAAAATACAAAAAAAAATTTAAAAATTAAAAACCCACAAAAATTCCTTTTATTGCTTGCTTAGTGTAGACTTCACACACATTCACTCACTTGTGCACGTTTATTTGAATTACCATGTTTGCTCCCTGTGTTCGAACTCTCTGCATACTTGCCCTTTACATCATTTGTGCAGAGTTAAAAATAAATTTTAACTTCAAATTTATTTCTAATTATTGATCTTTAGTGTGGGTTAGTTGTTGATTAATTTCAGGATTTGATCGGTTAACACTTCGACTGTGTTCCCGCCTTGTGTGGAACACAAGACCGATCGATTCTTGGGATTATCAGAAGGGACGGCGAGATCGTGGGTGGCAGCGATCGGCCGTGATTTGCGGAGAAAAATGGGGGGGGGGGCGGCGGAGACGATGACCAGCAGCCGTCCGATCGGCCGAGATCGGACGGCCGCTAACGAGACACTTGGCAGGCGGGGATGCAAAGGGCGGGCACGTGCGGAGCACGTGCCTGGGAGGCTCGTGCGACGTACGTGCGCCCGATTAATTATTATTATTATTGTTTTATTTTTTTAAATTTTTTTAATAAAATGAATTATAAATTAAGCCAAAAATGACTGACGCGTGGCGACACCAGGTGTTGCCACGTGTCAGGACAAGAAAATTCGGAAGATAAATATCTTGTAAAATCGAAAACAAATAGTAAATAACCTCGGATTGGAAATGTTTCTTCACAAAAATTTCTCGTCTCGATGAGATCTACAACTTTCATGAAGACTTCAAAACCAAAATCAATCATTTGCAAAAAGTGATATTTTTAGGGTATCCCATGTACATAGAACACCATGATTTTGGGGTTTTGTAATTTTTATATCATTTTTAGATTAGATAAAAATCTGGAAAAAATAAGATAAATCAGAGATAAATAAATACACATTAGTCTAATTTTTTTGGATTTTTATAAATTGATAAAATATGTACATAAAATATTAAGTCAAAAACCGCTAAAATACACAATATACAAAAGAGGCCCAAAACCCAACTTTCACATATGAGGTCTGATTAACTTAAACTTGGTCTTGTTTTGAAGGTAATTGAATGTACATTAGTTCAACAGTGAGTAGGATTCAATCGGACACTGGATGAGGAAGATATGAGGCTTTTAGTCCGGAAATCCTGAAACTAGGGTTTGGGTTTTAGGTCCACTTATTTGGGTTAGTTATTTTTTTGTATTTTTTCATTTATTCATGTTAGTGATATGTACACAGTGGAAGTGGTTTTGGGTCATTCGGAGATAGAAGGAATGAGTTAAAATTCTGGGAAGTTAGGCTATTTACATGTCATTTTTGGCTGAGATTTTTGGCTTCTTATTTTGTGCAGAAATTTGTGCTAAAATGCCATTCTTATGAAAACATGCACGAATGCTAATTATGCAGAATAGATGCTGAAATGCTGTTGATTTTAAGGGATTTGAGCTTAATAAATGAGATTTAGAGTGATGAATACGAGATTCATCATCCCCCTATACTTAAGGCATGCTCGTCCCTGAGCATCAAAAAGAAATGCCACGAAGTGAAATGAGATTGGGTTCCATACCATAACCATGAGCTGAAGGTGAAAATGAATCTAGATTCAACCTTTGGATTAATAGTGTGGCGTAACTTCTGTGAGACTTAGAATTTTAAAAATCAACAGCCCTCAAGTTCTACACATCATTGCTACAGTTTTGGCTCAGAAGTCATCTTAGATCAATCCTCTTCCCAAAGCATACCTTATGAACATTGAATAACCGACTCTTGTGTGTGAAAGGTTTTAGCTCTTCCCACCCAGAATGCCGGAGTACCACGCAAACCTCCTCTC